>JBBMJY010000001.1:14711567-14762692 GCA_037833715.1 Toxotes lorentzi
TATATATAAACCTCTGCTGTGGAAAGATCCTACTAAGGTCTAGTATTGATTTGAATGAGTGTATATCCAACCAAAATTATCATCACTAAGATATAAATTCAATGCGCAAACATGAATGCGGTTTTATTAAATGTCTGCAATATCCAAACACTGTCGACGACTCTCGTTTATGAGTTATAGCATCAGTATGTAACTGATCATTACGTAGCTGTTACTGCAGGAGCAGAGACACACAGGTGAGCGTTTTCCTGTGTGAGATGTGACACGTGAATTCCATCAATCAAACATCAGGAGCTCCAGCCAGCTATTTAGTTATTACACTAATAAAATTAAAGTTTTAAATGAAATGTATAAATGGATTATTCCAAGAGTGGTAGATTTAAATTGAAAGGGTGCGTAACTTCCAGTCCAAACATTTTTTACGAAAACAAATAAATAACTATTAAATAAATTAATGAATAAATTGCCTTTTTAAAAAAAAAAATATATAACTCTCAGTTTCATCATCATAGCAGGTTGTTATCAGCCGCTTTCTGTGATAAAGTCCGTTATTAAGCTTGATTACATCATGATTGTCTCAACTTTCAAAAGCTGTGTCAGGATAAATCATCCGCTTGAATCACGAGTGAGACCTGATAAACAAATACAATTAAACGAAAGATAACAGCACTAAACTAAACTAAAGATGAACTAAAGATCTGAGATCAGATTTATAAACACCTTACAACACCCATCAGACCGCAACACCTGCGACATGAGGCACGGTCTCAGCTGAGTATTTAAACTCAAATGAGTCAAAGAGCAGGGCCTGTAGTGCCCATGTTGCCGGTTTGGGGCCAGTGTCTTGCTCAAGGACACTTCAGCAGTGCGGATGTTTGCAGACCAACTAGTTCGAATCAGTTTCCATACTTCCACACCACACATGGACACTGCTTGGAAGATGTTATGAAAAGCAACATGAACACAAACATTTAACCAATCAGGGATTCTGTGCCAAGGAACTACTTTACTTTGCGCCTTTACACACAACAAGGCACTGGGCAGATATCTGTCCAAGAAAATTTAAAAAGTCATAGAGCGCACTTTTGCAGCAGCTGATTACTGGAGAGGGTGGTGCCCATCAAACGCACTTCAGATCCACGCAGCGGCCCAGTGCGCGCAATCAGCGGTCTGCTAGCAATCCCGTCCTTTCTCGTTCACATAAACACTACTTAAACGAAAATATACACGGCCACCTACAGCGCAGGGAAAGTGATGAGGGGGTGCCCACCTCGACATTACACTGTTTTCAATTAAAGCGACAATGTTGAGTGAACTGCAGGCGACACTGCAGAGACAAAGAGCCAGAAAGCCAATTAGGATACACCTCAAAATAATTTGTTGGACAAAAAGTCGGAGGGGGGGAAAAAAAGTCTCGTTAAAAATGTGTAATTAAAATCATTTCATAATCTACATTAATATTTTTCATGATAAAATGTTTAATTAAGGCGAATAATGTTCAAAATACAAGTAAATGTGTCCATAAACATCATATGATGATGTTTATAATATAAAGACGAGATAAAAACCAGCAGCACGTTTGTTTCCTGAAATACACTTTTTTTTTTCCTGAGCAAAACTGACTGGTATCTGTGCAAGGTACAGAGTTGTTTACATTGTTCGCATGCTTGTCCTTCAGATATTTAGTCCCATATAACACGATAAAATAAAATAAATAAAATCAGACAGATCTTCGTGTTATCCAAAAAATATCTTGGACAATAAAATAGTAAATCATTTGCAAGCTTTCTGTATTATATGTGCACCGCTTGTAACTCTTGGGAATACGCTATATGCTTCCACTTTTTATGTTTTTTTTTTAAGAAAATACTTTAATATTCATTTGTTTGCAATAATATTGATACAAAACATTTTACTTTTTTTCTCTCCGTATTGTTTAAGACAGACCTTTTAAAAAACAACATCAAATACGTGCGGAATATGCTTGTTCTCCTATAAACGATTATCTTTATATGATTCACGTATAAATATTCATTAAAAAAAAATTCTAAAGAGTTTGCTTTAAAATGTGATTCAAGTTCAAGTCGGATGAACTTACGACCAGTTGATCGATTACTCTGTCGTCGTGACCTCCAAACAAAGTCCCAGCGGCCTCTCGGTGACCCTCTGCGGCCCTCTTTCACCACCGAGGAGAGAAACCGGCTCATTTCTCAAAGATGGTCGTTGGTAAAGAAAAATGTAATCTGTGTTTAACACTTGAAACTCTCAGAATCCCTTTGGACCGGGCCTCATCTCTCCAACAGTCTAATCTGCTGCTGTGAGGCCAAATCAAATTATACGCTATAGAGCTGACTGCTGAGGCAGTTGGATCTATAATCCGCCGGGTATATTAGCCTGATTTGTATGAATAGGAAATCGTTATAAAGTGAACCATATCTTGAGTTGCTCTGATGAAGTAGCATAACGTAGCTTTGTAGAGTCTGTGATATCAGTAAGATTTTAATGTGCACATTTGAAATGAATCCTCAAGAAAGGGTTACAAGACCATTCTGAACTTACTGAACAGACTGAAATACAGTGATGCTCAGATTGTAGGCCTTCGAGAAAAAAAAGGCCTAAATTATATGTCTTTTGGCCTCTTGATGTAGTGTACCATTGTACAAAAGTGAAGTAAGACTGTAACCAATAAGAAAACATTTGTGTGCATGGTCCAGCAGAATATTGCAACAACGTTATTTTGAGGGGGTCCAAAACTGGTTTGAGTGCACTAAATAACGGTGAGACGGTCCGGAAAGCCTGTCAGGACTGTGCACTCTGCGGTGTACCTCCACCTAAGTGGCCCGAGCATTCCTGAGGATGCAGCGCTGTCAAATATTTCATGATGGGACGTCATGGAAAAGTGCATGACTTCGTCTGCGATGGAGCAACGGGGGAAGCTCTGACCTCGGGACTCAATCCTCAGTCATGACGAACATAATCTGCCACCGATGCTCTAATGGCGACATTTTCCTGCCTTTACACACCCGTTCACATGAAGGAGTAAAATGTTTTACAAAATATGGATACATCCATTACAAAACTTATTTATGTTGATGCAAGTACATTATGATATTCTGAGGAAGCATATTATTTTCCATTGATTATTGCATTGCACCTATTTAACATTCAATCATCAATTGTATGAGAAGGAATTAAAATAACTGATTTTGCTGCTTTTTACTGCGGAAAGAAGAATGCAGCAGGGAGTAGCGCATCACCGTCCAACACTGATGGTTTGCATAAACATCGCAGACACCGGCTTTGGATGGACATGCAAGTTAAAAAAAATATACAGGTCTATATATATAACAAAGAAAGAATAACATGGCATGGGGGCGAATGAGCGTGTGAGGGGGCGAAAAAAGCGCCTTAATGGAATGAAGTCATCAGCGGTAATTAAATGCAGTGGGCAGAGGGAGGACGGGAGCGCGCCTGCCCCTGGTGCGCGCTGGGTGGTCCTGATAAATGTGTGGCCCTCACTTCAGGCGAGTGGCCGAGCAGGCACCGGTTAAAACAATACTTACATTCATTTATCCATGGCTTTAAATCTCCTCTGCAACAGCAAAAACTAACAGTGGCACGTCTGTCACCTTCGGGTTGACAGAAAATTTGACAATGAATTGTTTTCTCGCTTCCCCTGCGGCAAACCGCCTGAAACAACGAAAGTCATCCATTTGTGTTTTGGGACCGGACGGTTCCGGTAAACATCAATAAACCATCTGATATTTCTGTTATGCACTGACATTTGATTTAATCACGCTTCACTGAAATTGAATACAAAAATGCTGCAGTATTATTTTACGCAATATATATATATATATATATATATATATATATATATATATATTTTACGCACAGGCAATGAAGTCGCCAAACAGTCTCTGGTTTTACGCACAGGCCAAAATCTGCAAAGTTGTTCATCCACTATTTCCTCCGGTATTATATTCCACAGAGTCAAAACCAATGGTAATCATAAGCATCCACTGGAAACAATAACGCCGGCAGAGATCAAAAGCACAGCAAGCTCATCTAACTGAACCCACGAAGAGGCAAAGGGCTGCAGGCTGCAGCTATCGAGATCTCCAGGGAACAATAAGCAACCTACTGTCAACAGTTTAAGGTTATGGACTGATCGTCTTTCAGTAGCTCTCGAGCACAGATGTAGAAAAGCCAGTAAATCGAACGAAAATTAAGCTTTTGACTTTGGAAACACAAATAGATAAACAAAGTGGTGCGCATGCTCTCCTGAATGAATTACAACTTAGTTAAAGGAAAAACATTCTGCAGAGCTAAAGGCATAATTTAGGCTTCGTTTTTCTAATTATCCTACAAGGTATTATGTCACATTAAACAAACTAAACATCTCATATTTTCCAATGTGGCACTGAAGTAAAGCGACCACAATCTGGTGAAACTGTGACTGAAAAGTGTTAAATCCACCTTACTTTAATTCCTGGATCATTCGATGGTTAAAAAAAAACTGCCTGCAGCAGTCGATCTCAAGTCCCAGTCCGAGTTTCTGTGCTCAGAGTTCGGCAGTTCGGTGTTCACTCCTCCTGCGTCCCTGCATAAATATTATGACTGCATTACACAAACAATATTCTTGTGTAAAAACGTCCAGTATCTACACAAGACGCTGCGAACAGACGGGCATATCGCATCAGATTGAGTATTAGCTGATCTAACGGGGCTTTTGCTTGATTTTTTTATTTAAAGAAGGCCAGGGAAAATGTTTACATTCTGCTGTATAAACATCCTGCCCATGTTCCTGTCTATCTTTTACAGAAATCAGGAGGGTGGTTTTGAATATGAGGGGCATGTTCTCTGGTAAATGCTTTTCATGGACTAAAAGTGTATTTTATAAAATATTTCATGAGTTTAACAGCAGTGGAGTCATGACCTGTTTGCCGTACTGGTGCATCAACCATGTGGCCTGAAATTTAGAGATACCGTTTGCACTGCAGGCTTATGAATCTTTTACAGTTTACATCACAATATTCAACGTCAAAAATAAGAAAGAAGAAATCTAATAATAATAATAATAATAATAATAATAATAATAATAAAGTCTTATTAGAAAACAAGCCAATCAGAAACTGCATCTAAAGACCCTGCCCAGTGCATTTACTATCAACAGTGTATGATCATGTAATATATTATAAGGCCATTTGAATTTTTTTATATTCTATTGCAAATGATATATATAAGTTATTACAGGAAATATATTCCCAATTTAAATGTAAGGAAGGGGGGGAAAAGCGTTTCTCTGAAAAGTGAACGCACACAGATGTGCATGCTTAGAGCCCACCACTAGAGTAGGAGGGAACTGGGCGGTCCCAACATTTGGATGGCCAAGACATCCAGCTTCCAATGATGATGGCAACAGATAAGTAAAAAGTGAGCTCCTCGGACGCACGACAACACACCAACTGAAGTGGAAAGCGGCTCCTGTTCTGCTCCTTATCCCATTTCGGACGCTGCGTACAAGGCGGTCCGGCTTCAGACTGCTGCAGGACTGAATCAAAGGGAAGAAGAGTTAGAGAGTTAAGAAGACAGTCTCGCCTCTGGCTTGTGCGTTAAGTTTGCCTGCGTTTAATTTTTTTTCTTTTTTTTTTCCTGCTTTATTTTTTTGGCTCTTTATGCCAGCGAATTAGTATCCAACTTTGTGTTTATAGGTGGAAAGGTGGAAAGCAACAATTTGTGTTTACCATCTCGAAGACTAAATTTAACTCATGACGGCAGAGGTACAGCAGCCCCCAGCGCAGACTCCTGCCCAGAGCAGCCCGATGTCTGCTCCGGAGAAGCCGCACGGACAGACGGCGGTGATGGAAACCGCCTCCTCCACTACGAAAACCAAAAAGACAAACGCGGGGATCCGTCGGCCAGAGAAACCCCCATATTCATACATAGCTTTAATAGTCATGGCTATCCAGAGTTCTCCAACTAAGCGCCTGACGCTCAGTGAAATATACCAATTCCTTCAGAGCCGCTTCCCGTTTTTCAGGGGCTCTTACCAGGGATGGAAGAACTCCGTGCGTCACAACTTGTCCCTGAACGAGTGCTTCATTAAGCTGCCCAAGGGCCTCGGCCGGCCAGGGAAGGGCCACTACTGGACTATCGACCCGGCTAGTGAGTTTATGTTCGAGGAAGGCTCCTTCAGAAGGAGACCCAGGGGTTTTAGGCGCAAGTGTCAGGCGCTAAAGCCCATGTACAGCATGATGAACGGCCTGGGATTCAACCACATCCCTGAGTCCTACAACTTCCAGGGGAGCGTCGGGGGCCTATCCTGTCCGCCCAACAGCTTGTCTCTGGACAGTGGGATTGGGATGATGAATGGACACTTGGCAGGTAACATGGAGGGGATGGGTCTGTCCGGACACTCCATGTCACACTTGTCGACCAACAGTGGACATTCCTACATGGGAAGTTGTACGGGGTCCACTGGGAGTGAGTATGGCCACCATGACAATTCCGCCTCTCCTTTGCTCACCAGCGGGGGAGTCATGGAGCCTCACCCTGTCTACTCGAGCTCAGCCTCGGCGTGGGCCCCAGCCCCCACCGCCTCATTGAATAACGGGGCCTCCTACATTAAGCAGCAGCCTCTGTCTCCTTGTAATCCAGGGGCCAACCCGCTGCAGCCAAGCTTGCCCACACATTCCCTAGATCAACCTTACCTGCACCAGAACGGGCACAGTACCACAGATTTACAAGGTAAGTTCAAAATAATCATTCCACCTCTAATTTCACAGAACTGTAAAATGTTGAGTAAAACTGTAGCTGATTTTATAAAAGGAAACTTGTGGGGGAAAGTGAAATCAAAGGGACAAATATAAAGCAGGGATATTTAATTCCCGTCAGTACCAAATCATTTAATTAGCCAACGGGATGTTTAAACTATGAGATGTGTTCTATGGCCAAGCCTGGTGGTTTGCAGATTTTTGCATGGTCCTAATGTCAACGTGGGCCTAATGGAAATAGAGACCTGCCCTTGAGATCATTGCCGTTTTGTTTTGAATTGCGCTGGATTTCTTTTGCAACCACCAAACGGAGGCTTATCTTTACCGTACACAACCCATTAAGGAAAATGATGCAACCGAAAGAAACCACTTATTTTTCTCCCACGAAATTTAAGCTTCGTCACTGTCCCGTTAAATAAATAGAATAAAGTACTCCTTCAAAATAAAACCCAGGCATCAGGAGCTTCAAACTCGCTCGGTTTAAGTTTCTGGAAGTGTTTTTAAAAAAAAGAGGTGGGAGAGAGGGGCATGAGAGGGCAGGGAGAGTCTGCCGGGACAGTTTAGAGCCGTGCCAATCTCCGGGCAAGAAAAACAAGCGCGGTTGGGTCCAGCCTGCCTTGCCCCGAGGCCCTCGGTCCTCCGGGACTGGCGTGCAAGAGGGCCACTGTCAATTAGCCCTGCAAGCCCGCCTCCCCTTTTGACAATCTTAATCGTGCTTGCTAAATGGACTTCGGGTCTATGAGGAATATACACATGCTTTCGAGTCAGTGAAAAATGCTGAAGCTCTATATCTACAAATTAAATATACAATTTATCTTAAAATATAAATATTAAAACATGCTAGACAGGTACGAAAAACACGAGTATCAGTTTGGATATTCGCTCCATTTATTTTAAGCTACTACTACTAATGGTAATAACACTCTATTATTATTATTATTAAAAATCTAGGTCTATGGCTATGGCTTCTGAGAGGAAATGTCTAACATCAAGGGTAACTGACAGTAATTAAAAGTTAAAGCGTACAGAAAGCATTTGTTTTAAACAAAATGTATATACGCGTATGTTAAAATAATGCTTTTATTTCTCTTCTCTTTTTTGAACTTCAAATAACAGCCTTAGAAACTGAGAATTTGAATTCACAGACAAAGTCTCAGTGAACCTACTTGTGACATTACAGATCTTCTCTGTTGTTAATCCATGTTTTTAAAATACCTTTTTTTCCCCAGGTATTCCTCGGTACCATTCTCAGTCTCCCAGCATGTGCGACCGAAAGGAGTTTGTCTTCTCGTTCAACGCCATGACGTCCTCAGCGATGCACTCACCGGGCAGCGGCTCGTACTACCACCACCAACAGGTCTCCTACCAGGACATCAAGCCCTGCGTCATGTGATGCCTCCACGGACAAATCTGCAGACCAGAGGACGGTGTCACAGACTTGAGCCATGCAGCGGAATCAACTGAAATGAGAACAAACGAGTAAATAACCACTGAGAGACATGAAAGCATGCCCCGGCCCTGGAGAGTGCTCACTGCTTCCTGTAGACCGGACTACTTTTCTGTACTGTTTTACGCAGCGACAAAGACACGGAGACAGGCCAATCACAAAGCAACCACATAATAATAATATATAATAATAAAAACTTGTTCATGCCATCAACATCGACCAGCGGGGTAAAGACTGGGCGTATGAAACCCTGCTGCTGTTTGGTACTTAGTCCTGCAGAGCGGATGACTACCACTTCACACTTTTGTTCATGTTTATTCTTTCTTCTTGTTAAAGTAGGCCAATGTAAAAATGCACACTCTCATTTTCTCCGTCTGAAGTTTTTACTTTTCTTTCCTTTGACAAATTAGACTGAGGCTCTTTTTTTTTGTCGTACATACCAGCGTTGAATTTGAAATGAACAATTATGGACATTACACATATACTGTAGGTCCATATATACTGTGTAAAAAAAAAAACAAAAAAAAAAAAAAACGAGGAAGGCACTTTTTGAATAGCCTATAAGCGCAACTTTTTATTTATTCTGTAGGCCTACATATTTTAATTTCAGGCGAATTGGCCAAGGAGGTATATGCTTTATTGGCAATATTTGTCAGAACGCTTATTATTTGTTTTAAAATGAAAAATTGAGGATATATTGTAAGCACTGTTAATGTCGTTTGTGTTTGATATATGTAGACCATTACTTTCAGCACTGTATACTTATATATTATTAGGAAAATTAGCGAGGGTCCATCAGTGAGGGCTGATCTTTAGGCTATATTACAACAAATCATTTGTAAGAAATAAAAAATATATCTGTTGGGCTGTTTAGGCCTAAATCCGCAAAATCAAGGCATATTTTGATTTTATCACACACCTGTAATCTCAATCGTTCTCTGTAGATTTCAGATACAGCGATCATTATTACGCAACCAACCAAAAATTAGCAGTGTTTTACAACCGATGCCTTTTGTTGAAAAAAAAAGAAAGAAAAAAAAAACCCACCATACTTCTAATAATCCAGCAGGATTCTTACTTAAATATATAAGCTTGTAATTAATTAATCTATCAAAGTGAAAGAAAAGCGGGTAAACTTAGTTCATGTGGGTCTCATCTACGACATGTTTGGCAATACAGAAGCCAAAAATGAAATGGAACAATACGCACATACTACATATTACAGCAGTACTACAGAACAGTGGTGTCTGTATGATGCGGCTGACAGTTTAACCAATCAGCGCAGCAGTCTGTTGTTGTTGTTGTAAACTGATATTATATGAACAAATCAGATTTTCCACAAAACAGTTATTAACTGATGTAGAACTAAAATAAAAGGTTTGAAAAGTTAATCGTAACACGCCCTCTATGTGAGAAAATACGGCAGTTGAGGCGTAACAAACCAGAGGCAGGGATCTCACTGGCGTTGGGTTACAGGCTGAAAACCTGAGGCACTCCCACTGCTATGGTTGTTGTGCAGTTTTCCTAAAAAAAAAAAAAAAGCATTTTTGTCCAAAGAATATTTTTGCGTAATACCGTGGAGATACCGTGTTGGTGGAATTATAATAAATGGTGCTGATCTAATTTAATCTCTTACCTCTTGTAATGAATAATTCAGGGGTGTCCAAGATGTATCAACTTCTGAAAATCTGCAAATAGAATGGGATTTAAGAAAACATAAAAATACCAGACACAAGAATAGGATGCAATTAAACATTCACACAAAAAACAAAAAAGTGAATCCCTGAATGTCTTATCATACCATACCATGTACTATTTTTCAAAATATAAAAAAAGGCACACAAGCCGTTTCTCCTACATGCTTTTTATCAGATTCCTGATTGTTGATTATGGTCGTTGCAAAACTCACAATTGTTTTTACCCGCTTAACATGTATAACTTACAGCATATAGTTGAGGGCTCATGTAGGTAATATTAATTTCAATTATAGCACAATTAAAAAAGTCTAAATATCTTTCAGAATTTGAATTTCAGAGAGGTCTGTTGTGTTGAAAACAACAACAGGTGCTCTGTGTTGAAATGTGTTGAAGACATGGCAGGCGAAAATACATTCTGTGAGCATCAACACAGTTCACTCAGATCTAATGTAAGTTAGATAAAGTAACTGCACAGTAATTCTTAAATATTATTTTCTAAGTCATGCTGTTGAGGTCTGTGTACAGACATCTTTACATGAGGATGTAACATGCTCGGGTCTGATACGTGTGTAGCTTTTGCAGCCTCACAACATTGACCACTGACTGAACCCCAGTAAAGCATGCCACGGAGCACAGGGGTAACAGGCTCAACAGCAGTGGAACAGCACATTAACAAACTGATGACATTTGCCGAGGTTCAGTGCTCTGGCGGGGCTGAGGGACAGAGATGGGGCTCCACAGCTGTTCCGTGGCCAGGCCTGGATGACAGCTCCATAAAAAGCCTGAGGCCTGTCCTTTGCAGAAAGACATGCTGTGTGCTTGTGTCTCAATACAACCAAGCCTTCAGAGAAAACAGGACATTTCTCTGGCACTACAGACTGACACGGGTGACAATTCATCAGGTAATGCCTGAAACACAAAGATATAACAAAAACATTAGGGGTTAAAAGATACAGGTTCTTGGCCCTGAAGTCTGGATATGTTTTCATATGTGAGATACTGTTGGTATTTATAAATTAACCTGCTGTTCTGTTGGCAGTACTAGTACCGGTAACAGTACAAATATAGATAGAGCACAAGGCAAAAGTAAAATGTGCCCCTTGCTGCATGATGTGTGTAACCCATCAAGAAAAACAACAATCTCTTAACATGTGCTTAAAAAACAGCGCTCTCACAGTTACAGTAATTCAAAGTTTAAAAGCTGAATTTTAATCATTTGTTTCCAATAATCATCCCACCAAGTTTTGTCAAAATTCCTTCACCGGTCTGAGGTATCATGTTAAACATCTGACCTTAAATGAATGCCCCATCAGTAGAATAATCTGTGTTCTTTTTTGTGATAGTTTGAGGTGGTACCAGGCTTTACCACAACTGGTCTTACAGTTTAGGAATTTGTTTTTTCTAAGTTTGCGGTCTGTTCTCCAAAATGCACAAATAGTCCCTCAACTATTTCTCAAAATCAAAGTCAGATTCTGCACAAACCCTTTGTTTAAAAGACAAAACAAAAGACAGTAAGACTGAACAGGTACAATCAAACACTTTAGTAGAGAATGTTACTGTGTAATGCATTACAAACAGATGCATAAAGACTATAACAGTTTATTCAGGCATCTCTTATTATTAAATGGTGATGCTGGCACCATGCTCAGACTCATTTAACCAGACAGGTTGCCATGAATAAGTCATAAAAAGTACAAATACTGCTTCACCGATGGGTGCACAAAGTCTACTTCCAAAATATTCTGAAAAATAAGTAAGGAACTAGAAAGCACAGAAAGTAAGAAGAAATCAAAGAGCTTAGCTTCAGCAAGGCTTAACTGTAAAATAGGTTTAGATATTTGCATACTGATAGATAATCATGTTGATTTGAAGCAAAATTTCAATTGCATCACAGTTAAATTAAGGCCATTTAAACACATTACACTGCTGCAGTCTGTGATCAAAATTGCAGATAGCAGAAAATTCTGCTAGTGTGTTCACATCTTCTAAATCTGGTTGGGGATTTATGGCAATTTATGTCAAATGGACCAAATCTATTTGGCAATGAAATAGAATAGAAAAAAAGCAATTCTTTTAGAGTGATTCAGATGTTACAGATTTGTTGAGGATTGGATGTAATTTGTAGGAAACAAAAAAAAAAAAAAAAAAAATCAAAATTGTGGTAAAACACTGTGGTGTATGTGGATACATAAATGCTAGACCAATGAATTCTCAATTTTACTACTATGCCTCATGGGCCACAAATTATCAGGGTTGTATAAATTGTGTAAATGGCCACATGGTGGCGCTACCTGCAACAAAAACTAACCAGTTCTCCTTTGGCCACTGGCCCCAGATAAATATTTTTTTAAACAACTCACAAGCAGACAAATCGGTCTGACAACATGGCCTTCTTGGAGGTGATAATACTGATAGCTGGCTGTGAAAATAAAATGTACTGAACACTTGAATTTTAATGGGTAAACTGTACATATTGTCTGGGCTTTTAAAAGAGGAAAAAAAAATGTAAAAAAGAATCACTTCAAGGGATGAAGGCTCTCGGGACACACAGACCAGAAGGTGTGTGTGAATTTAACAAGGCACTTAGGTGTGAAAAGGTATGAACAAAATACTTTTCCAGTGAAAAGCTTTACGATGCTATGACTCAGCAGTGATTTTTTTTTTTTTTAGGTTTTGCTGTTGCATTTATTCATATATTATGTTCATTAGCAGTCACTTCAGAGGTCTATGGTTAATATAACTGAGGTCCTCTCGTAATAAATCCAGAAATATATATATAAAAAAAAACAAAAAAACTAAACTCTTCTTAAGGCGTTTAAGGTTGCTCCACAATTAATACTTCTTGGGCTGTATATTGCTTATTGCTATTACTGTTCAGTCTTTTCAGCTGTGTCAGCCTTGGTATCTGATAAGGCTGTTTTAGATTTTGGAGCCATTGATGGTCTCGGTCTCCTACTGGACTGTCCAGACCTTTTGTCTCCCCGTTGACTCTTGGCCAGCTCAGCCTGCAGACTGTGACCATTCAGAGTGAGACCCTGCAGAGACTCCAGGGCCTGCTCTGCAGTCTGAGGGTCAGTGTAATCAAGGAAGGCCCTGTGTTGAGCTCCCTGCCAGGTGAGCCTCAGCGGAGCGGCCTCCCTCTCTCTGAGGGCCACTTTCAGCTCACTAACACGCAGCCCAGCAGGGATTCCTCCCAGGTACACTGTGGTCACATTCAGAGGGAGCTTACGCTGAGACATGACTTCACTTCCCCTTTCCTCTGGGCCCTTCTCCTTGAGGTTCCCTGCACTTTTTCCCTTTCCTCTCTCGTTGATTTCTCTCTCATTTACCCCCCTGCTGCCATCTCCTCTGCTTGCTTTCCTCACTCTAGCTGGGCGCAGTCTGGCTTTCTGTTCTCCCTCTTCTTTTTTCTCCTGTTTAGAGTCCTGTGTGGATTCTCCCTCAGCATCCTGCTGCATGCTCTGCCTTGGCCTCCGTCTGATTTGCCTTTTGGGTTGACCGGTCTGCAGACCAGGCTCTGCTGCAGCAGGCACCACCCCCAGCGTTACATCCTTTCCAGCTTGCTCCTCCAGAGCACGCAGCTTCTTCAGGATGGGGATCTTCTCCAGCTTCTCTGTGTCCAGCTGAAGACACAAAACCGGACAGGCTCAGTGAGGCCGAAAGGGGAAGGGTGTCACATACCACAAACAAACAGCTCTGCCCAGAGCCGCTACAACATACCTACGGATGAGTTAAATTAATAACAAAGCAAAAGCTGACAAATTAATTTGTATTAGCCCACTCTGCTCAAAGCTCATGCTATAGTAATAACTATCTTTATGGCAGCTGCCATAAAGCGGTTAAAAATAAAGACTTCTCTTGATTTGTTGGGTCTTCAAGTGTCTTGGCAACCTTTGATGCTGGCCAGTCCTGTAAAGGATATACGGGGCTATTGTTTTTACACTGGCCTGTTTGACCTGTCGTTCCCCTGCCCCAGCAGAGCCAAGCTGGCTGGGCAGAGGAGCCTTTGATGATCAGACATGGCCTTCCTGCCTGTGAGGTCACTGGGTCCTGTTTACTTACATGCATGTCTGAAGGAAACCCTGAGGTTACACACAAACTCTGCACATGATAAAAATAATTCCCCCATCATGTCTAATTAAAAACCAATCATTAGGTGGAAAAACACGACATCTCTTTGCCATTAAGGCCCAAGCTCTCATTTACCTACAGACACAAGGTGAAGTACAATTTTAAAAGCACATTCACATTAGTTATTTATTTTGTTTGGCTGGCTGCTTTTCTCCAGATGATCTTCACACTTGTACGCCTTTGGTGTAAATCATACACAGTATGATTTGCTCCCAATGTAAATACGGTTTCTAGAAATGCTAATTGATATTATTATAATTACTACTGATGTAATAAGGTGACAGTTATTATTGGTACAAAGAAATGAAATGCACGCAGAAGCAGAATAAATACAGCAGTCCCCTGATGAGGTGTGGTGTCACTACATGTCCATTAGAGGGCAGTGTCTCCACAAAGAGGAGCCAAGTATTTTCATAGGTGCATTTCTCTACAAGTTTACTGATCCCAGGAAAGGGTCATAAAGATGTGCACTCCTTAATCAGACAGACCCTGAAACTTTACAAGACAGGAGAGAAAAACTGATCTAGACTATAAAACATACACTCAATAAACGTAACAATGTGCTGTTTGTAATAGGTTTTGTTTTCAGAGGGAAAATGTTTTGTTTTACTGTTCGACAGTTAATCAATTTTAACATTTTAACTTTGACATATCCAAATGTCTTCTGTGAAAATGTTCATTAGCACTTTTTTATTTCTAGTTTTATGTTGCAAGTCTGCTTCTGTCTGCCTGATGTGGAACTGCTATGCACTTTAGCACGATTTCAAGATTTGTTTAATTTTCCATTTATTTCGCCCTACAATAAATGCTTATTTCATACATTATTTTACACTATAAAGTAGCCCCCTGTCTCCATACTGTTAACAATCAAATTAATACAATTCATACAAATGATCCACATTTGGGTCCCTGGCTGGACACGAACCAGGGCTGTTGGGGAACAACTTCACTAGGAAATAACTGTACTGTAAACTCACAGTAGCACTAAAAACAGCAAAGAAGTTTCTTAAATTTACCTTAGTCCAGACGATTCCCTGTGGTTTGGGTACCTGGCAATTAGTTTCGATAACTCTGGTAGGTGTGAGGATGTAGTCCACGGTCAGGTCATGACTTTCTATTAGCTCCTCTGGAATGTCCACCACCTGAAAGCACAAATACACAACTTAGCTCTGAAACAAGAGCTGATGTGTTCAATTTAACCGTTATAAAATTTTAAAGTAAATTATCTATTTAAATCATATTTTCATTTTTGCTACTTACAGCCTTTAAAATTTTAGGGTACTCACATCTGTGTAAGTTAACGAATTGTTTTGAACATTTTAAATACAATGCTGTTTATCAGGTGTTTATTTATAAAGTGAATCCAACTGCAGATACTGTAGCTTTAATCAATATAATAATTTCACCAGTGCTTGACAATAGTGAAAAAACAACCGAGTTCTATTAAATAACTGATCAGTTCAGTAAGTTCCACCTAAACAAACGGACCTGGCAGTCATGGACAATAGTAACCACCACAGTGGACTCATTCACAGCTCCCATTGAAGCCATCATGCCATACTCCATGTCAGCGTAGCCCTCTCCTTTTCCAATCCGATAGCCTGCAAGAGGAGAAAGAAGCCATGAAAACATTTTACGGGTAGATTTTTTTATTATGTGATATAGAGATTAGCAGTATTATAACACACAGTTATATGTTGAAGGCAGCTGTAGCAATGTTTTCAATTCATAAAAATAACTTAATTAAATGTAGTCTGATGGGAACATGGATGAACCCTGTGCAACAAACTCTTTATGGGAACCATGTGCCAGTGTACACTTAAAGCTATTTGGAAATGTATGCATTACATGTCTATTTCACCGCAGCACTGCATCTGTTATCTCTGGCATTTTGAAAACGAGGATCAAAATCCATTGTGAGTGATGGGGCAATTTACTTGGAGGGCAGAACACAGCAGAACCCACAAGGAGCAAAATGGATCTGATTACACACATCTGCTCCCATTCTCATTTCTGTGACTCTTCAAATCTCCACTGACAGGATCTTCTGGTGCCACAATGATCACAACACTATATTTTAACATAATTTTATAACACCATCAAGTTCCATACATAAATAGATCAGCTCTTAGGCATACGTTTGTACTAGGTGATCATCTGTCAGAAAGGAAAATTTTCCCTTTCCAACTCCTATTGTTTAACTGAATTGGTATGTTGAGGTGGAAATCCCATCTAACAGTCACCTTTTCCTGACACCGCCACAGAGCCAACCACCACCAGGTCTACCTTCACCTTTGCATCCAGGCCAACAGGCACGCTGAAGTCTTTCACACCCTGAAGGAAGAGGACAAAAGACAGGATAAGAAAAAATGGAATAGGTTAAATGTTTGGGGTTTGTGAATCATAGCAAAATTCCAGTTGAAAAAAAACAGAAAACAAAATATAAAATCAGAAAGTTCAAACCTGAGAGGATGAGCATATGCGAAGCTGTTCCTTGTTGGCCCCCTGGGGAGGGGTAATCTTATTGAAAAGACCAGTACGAAGACGTGGAGTTGGGACCAATAAAGTTTTCTGTGCCTGCAAAGATTATCCCCGAAATTATCCACCAGCCATTTGCGGTTATTTAACATGATTGCAGATTAATTCAAGACATTCAATGAGTTGATGGTGAAAATAACAAATATGATTAGATTCAAATTCAGCAGATGAAATGTATTGATGTGCCCGATATGTCACTTTAAGAAGTAAACCAGATGATCTTCTAACAAAATTTCTAATTTAAACCCAAACATGTTGGTCAAACTGACATGGTTACAAAATAGATAAGGCGTGATAAAAACATTTTTGTAGTACAGCCTGAGACAATGTGGTTCTTGGTGCCCCCCCCCCCCAGTGCAGTGCTACCTGTAGCACTGCCAGCCGGGCACCCTCCAAAGGTTTATCAGGATCCACCTTCACCTCAGCTGTCTGGGTGAACACCTGCAGCTCAGACACCCTGGCACAGGCTGTGAAAGCACCCTGGTTGAGAAGAAAGGAGGGCACAATGGCAAACTTTTTTTTCAGTGTTAACTTACTTCCAGAGTGACAAAGCGCGCCTGCTGCTGGGGTCTGTCTGGGTTTACTTTGACTGTCTGGCTGGACTTGAACTCCTGCAGGTCAGCAAGCCTGTTGCATGCTTGAATTGCACCCTGGCCATTAAGTACACAGTAAAAGAAATGCATACATGCACAGACAGACAGCCATTAATCATTCAAGCTTTAAAAAAAAAAAAACAAAACAAAAAAGTCAAGAGCTGCTGTGCATAGCTGGTTGTCATTATTGTAACAATGATTTGATCAATTTACGCCCGTATACTTCCTGTTTATCTTGTTATTTAATATGTTCATTGTTTTCCCAACAGACAGAACATCGCACAGTGACTTGAACGAGTGTGCTGGTTGCCATGTCTGTCAGTTAGAGGAGACTCAATGTTGATTAACAGTTACTGTGTTAATTTACAAAACTGTTTGGCAAAAGATTACTTCAAAATGTATTTGCTTGAATAATAAAATTAAGCTCCATAAGGCTTTCACGTGTTGCTTAATGCAAAAGCAGAATATAAATAAAATAACAAATAAAATGGGCCACTTGACCTCTTCCATTGATTTTAAAGTCAAATCTTCCATAAACTGGACTTGTTAGAAGGGATTCTGCACAAAAGGTTTTACCATGCAATTTCATAACCAATCATTTTTCTCTAGTTTTCTACTTTGTCTTATTATAATTAGCTCTGTGCGTTAAATGCTTACGTTAATATCTTGTTTGTAATTATATTTGCAATATCTACTATCATTACTCTTTTTTTCCAGTTTACACGTGGCCTCCATGCAAATGGCAGTCCGAGTGAGTAGGCCAGCCTGTAGGAATAAAATCTGAATGAATGACAAATCAGTAACAGCCTTCAACAGTGCCGACATTAATGGCACTCTGTATTTGAGTTACCAGTTATTTTCCAGTGTAACTGAACCGTGTTCTGTTAAACTGGGTTTAACATGCCTTGAAATTTGGGATCCTGTTGTGAACAGGCCTTGGGAAGTTGGCCAGGTTCTTTTCCTCGATGTAGTCCCAAACTTTCTGACGAATGTCCCATTTCGACGCCCCTGAGGAGAAAACGGAGCAGGTTTCGCGACGGATTCGAAGAGAAGAAGAAACATTAGTCAAACCTTTCCGACATTTAGCTACATATTTTCCATTTTGACATGTGTTCACGTTCATTTTTTTTTAACGACCAAACAAACGCCACGAACATTTAACCTACCAGGATTTATCTTTATAGCAGGCTCCATTGTGTATTGGCTTTGCAAATACAGCACTTGGCTACACTTCACGCGCTAAAATCTCACACGTGAGCTCCGTAACATAATACTGAGGGAACAGCTGCTTGTCAATGTTTATCATTTCTACGGCGGCTCGGGAAGGCCAGTCTTAGCAAAATGCGAAACCGATTGCGTCTCTTTGTAAGGGTTATATCAGAGTTTTGTTTGTTTTTTTTTTTTTAAATTTAGATCATTTGCTGCGAACACTTGTGGCCTTAATTTGTAACATGTTTTAACATTGCTATCTCTACTTGAATACAACAAAGTGAAAGAAAAATTTATTGTGTGCAGAGAAATAAGTTCATCCTTGAAGTCAAGATAGTTCCCCAAGAAATGATATCATGTTGTGTAGTAACGTGAAGATGTATTCTTAGCATGACTGCTGATAAACAGAGAATTAGTGGGACACAACAACAGCCAAGTGATCTAATGTAAAGATGAGGGGAGGTAGGACTGGGCTCTGAGGAACACCTGTGGAGAATATACAGTGTCCATATGTCCAAAATCTTTTCAAATCTGGGTCCCAGGCTATTATACATCTTTTGTCATTTACTCATTATAAGACGTTATTGTTTTATAAGCTTCTCAGTGGCAGCCCTTAGCTAAAGCAAAGAAAACTGGATTCATAGAAGCCTTCCAAAATGTTAAATATGAGTGTACTCATATTGAATTATTGCATGTAAGACCACAACAGCAGCACCTACACTGAAACTCTATCTTCCCAGTACTTGTTTGTTGAGTTTTTTATTTTTTAGATTTGTTTTTGTTGTCTTTGTTGTTTTTTTTTTTAAATATATTTACTTAAATTCAGTTAACTTTAACTCAGATTTGAACTGAAAAGAATTGTTAGAAAATGTACTGTCTGCTCCCACACCATATTGTGTGTATAAGTTGGACACTGCATTCCAATACATGGCATGAAACAACCACATATCTGCACAGCCATACCTCTCCATATGAATATGAGCCCCTCATGTTCAAATGATGTTTCCCGTAACCATACTGGTCAGGATTCAGAGGATGGTTGTGTTTGAGGTGGTTCTGAAGTAGTTGCAGATGGTCTGAAATATCCCAATGAAGACAGAAGACTTGAAGAACAAGAACTGTTCCTCTGGTGTTAACAAAATTAATAGAGTCCTCTTTCAGAGAGCACTCTTTTATACAAGGAGCTATCAGAGGGAAAGACTTGAAGGGAAAAAAAAACATTACTTGTGAACTTATAAGGATCTTTGTAACAATATTACTTTAATGTAGACTTGTCACATCTGTATTTAACTGGATAAAAATGGAAAAAACGAAATGTAATTAAATTTATTTACACTATGCAATCGAGCACTTGTAAACAACTGTATGAAAATATTGCTCTTCTTGGGATAACGCTTTTGAAAATAAACTTTGACTTGTTATAGTAGGAAAAGCACAGGTGTTACCAATGACATTAATAATGAAAAAGTGTCAATAAGTGTCAATAAGTCGTGACAGTGTGACAGTGAGCCAGCATGCACAGTACCAAGACCCAGATACTGAAGTAGCTAAATCTCATTCAATGACATTTCAAAATGTGCTCCGTGGAAAAAGGCCTATTATTACTCCACAATTAAATTCTAAAAGGTAAAGGACAAACTTGCTTTTGCTCTGTGTTTATTGAATGGAAGTGCAGCATACCTCCATCCCTCACAATATCCACGCTAGCTGCTCACAACAATGTTAACATGCCGATGTTAAGCAGGTATTATGTTTACCATGTTCACTATCTTAGTGTAGCATGCTGTCATGCTAACATTTTCAAATTGGCAGTAAAAACAAAGTACAGCTGAGGCTGACGGGAATGTCATTAGTTCAGCAGGAATTTGGTCATAAACAAAGTTTTGGACCATTTAAATTTACAACTTAGTGGTGGCGCGAGATGAAAAGTTAGATGATCATCAAAATGATTATAATTCATCTTGAGAGTAACATCAACACAAATTTTATGGCAATCCATCCAATGATTATTTAGACGTTTTAGTTTAAACCACAAATGGTAACTTCATGGAGATGCTAGAGAGTCAGGATTCATCCTCTGGGCACCATGGATATATTTAACAAATGTTAAGGCAATGCATCCCATAATTGTCAAGACCTTCCACAAACAAAACTGAAATTTTGGTCAGTGTGGAAAAGTTCCTTCATATGCCGCTTCTGTGCAAGAAAGCATAAAAAAATTGTAGCCCATGCCAAGTGTGCAGTACTCAGGAATAAACAAGATTAACTGCTTGCTTCAACTAACTTGCTTTAGAAAAGTATCTGTCTGAAAGTGTCTGACACACAGGTCTGACACCACACCATGTACAGTCAAACTGAAAATATATATATAGTATACATACACTGCTTTGCCTATGTGAACAAAAGATCCAAAACAAACATTTTGTCTCACTTGTTGGGGCGGGCTTGTGGATTACTAGTTCAGCCTTTTTTTCAAGTAAGTTAAATTTGTGTGTGGCCACTTTTTTTTTTTTACTTTAGTAAAAATCAAGCTGCCTTTTTTTTTTTTTTAATAATAAAACCAATTCCAGTAATATAAGATAAAAGAGAATGAAAATATAAGACTTGCCATGCTGTGTCTTTGATGTTTGATTTGACCTCTCAAGACCTCTTGCGACTAAACTTCCTTCTCCTCGAGGAATTAGACCATTAATTTTGCCAAATCTACTTAATACTCCATATTGTTAATTTGGGGCCTGAAAATGGTGTTTTTAACAAGAAAGAGGCTTCAATTTCTCTTTGTTTTTTGCTGCTTCTTGCAGTAGACTGTAGTCACAGAAGTTTACGATTTACAGTGATGGTGATACAGCTTGTGGTTTCTAATAGATTTATCTCATGACAACATAATTACATGACTACCTGAAGGTTTCTGATTCCACCACTAGAGGGTGAGCTCTACTAGCAAATTCCCCTCAGCAGAAATAAGCTCCATTTCCTGCTTTTCTGAACATACAGGATTCAGATTTCCAGATTTCAAGGGTCACAGACAAGTAACTCAGTGGTGGGTAAATGTATTATTTGTGATCTCTGTCAGATATAAGTCTTTACACTGTGTCACATATTTCTTTTAATTATCTGCCTTTCTGTCATCCAGCTGGGTATGTTTGGCATGAGCTGCCCCATCGTCAGGTTTAACTTGTACATGCACACATTGTTGTGCCATATTCATGCTCATACATCCACATACACACAGTGGGGATACTCTTTCATTCACACATGGTCAGGCACACAATTCCCCCCCTCCAGTGGTCCATAACCCTCCCTGACACCCCCATTCTGTCTCTCTCTCTCAGTCTGGGCATGCTGCCAGCTCAACCCTCCCTCCCTTTCTCTCTCTCTCTCTCACACACCCTCTTTAGCTCTGGATCTCTCTCTGTGTATTCTCTACATACCAAGCCAAGCCTCACAATGCTGCGTTTACTAAACCAAGTGGCTTGGAAATTTGCAGTGATGTCGCTGTTCCCAGACCCCCCTCACTGTGGTGGACTCGCTCTGTGAGGCAGTGCAGCACTCAGACAGCTCTGATGGCAGAGCAGAGCAGGTGGACTGTGAGAGACGAGAAACCAACATCACCTGTTTGGGAAATCTAGAGCAACAGAGGACAGGAAAAGGAGGAGGAGCAGAGTCTTTGGAAAGCTGAGGTCTCGCTGTGTGTACCCACCCCTGCTCTCTCTCATATGCACACACACACAGACACACTCTCCCCTTGCCTCTCCCTTCTTCCCTCCCTGTTTGTCTCCTCCACTCTCCGATGCTGGTGTGGTGAACAGCAGGACACTCTCTGCTAAGCTGCATGGAGGCACAGGGAGGGGCAGGGAGCCCAGGTAAGAGCCATTTTCTATTCTTTGTTTTCTCTGTGCCACATCCTTTGTCACATTACCCGTGCATGGCTGTTAAGGTGTCTTTGTCTTTTAAATGACTTGTGCTGTGAATTGCCTGCCTGCTCTAAGTCTCTTTCTTCACATGTTCATAATGTTTGCAATGTGGGAGACACTTTATGAACCAGTGTACCATTACCACCATGAATAATATTTATCATATGAGCTGATCTTGAATCAAGTTATTGCATTTTACTTTCTGGTTAGTCAAGATGTGCTGATATATGTTAGTTTTAAATATAGCAGTGCACCAGTACTCTGTCTCTGATCATTTTCCTCTCCCAGGATTCGGTTGTGTTTTGCTCATCTCTACATTCAAGCTTCATGTTTAATGTATTGCCTAGCAGTGCAGGTCTTTTTATATCCTCACACTATAGGTCAACCACACAAAAGCTGGATTGAAAAAATACAAATTTCAGTACAATAGTGGAAGCATATGGCCTTTGTATAAAGGCCTGTGCAGTCTGGTAGCCCTGCACAATGCCACAATGCCCCAGTGCTACTGTTGTACTGTAAACTCTAAATATTCAAAGGTTTGATCATTTAACTATGTTAACATACAGTGTTGGCTAAATATTGTCAGCCATCTAAGTCTTAAATGGCATGCCCATGTAGGACGGATAATAACATTAACTTTGATAAATAAAAAAGATATTCATCTCATAATATACAAAGTAAAGCAAAGCCGTTAAAAAGGTAGTTTATCTGTCAGTATATTAGTTGCCTTCGATCCTACACTGTGCAGTCAACCACTATTAAAATGCTGCTTAATTACTCGTACCTTGAGGTAAAACAATGTCTCTGGAGCCATGGGGAGGGGTAAATCACTTATTGCTGTTTATATACAGTATTTGAGAACAACATGTTCATGTTGATGGCCAGAATGGTCTGTCTGTGATAAACTGGAACATTATTTGTTCATTAAGATCAGATTGAATCAGAGGAAACATCATTATTATGATATATCACAGAAAAGGGTCACAAAGTATGACTTCTGGATGGCAATATTTGTATTGTGGTACACACAGCAACTGTTAATGACCAACAGTCATCCTGAATTAGGAAATTAGCAGTAGATACAACATTTCCAGTCTTAACTGTGAGGATTAGAGTTAATACTAACAGAGAATGTACCATAACACAATTAACTACTAAGATAAAGGATGTAAGACAGAGAGAAATCAGCAAACACAATGACCTGATGAAAAAGGGTGTTGAGAGAGCATGTTAACTCCTCCTGCCTGAGCTACACAGTCAGAGCTGATTGATTTATTGAACCGAGACAATGAGTTTGATTCAACATTTGGCAAATGTACAATATCTCATTCCCTCCATCCCTCTCTCCCTTTCTCTCTCTCTATACATCTTTCTCCATCTGCCTGTCAGTCTAGGGTTAGCTGATTCACAGACAGTCATGGCTGACAGCTTGAGACAGGGTCAGTCATAGCCTGAAAAGGGCACATGTGTGATAGCTGACTCTCCTTTACCAGCAGTAACTTATATTTTCACTGTTTACTCTGGTCTCCTCACAGTCCGTTCAGCAGGTGGTGGCTAGATCAGGCCATCTGTGTAAACTTGTCCTCCTTCATGTGTAAATAATACTGTTACTTTCTTTCTTGAGTCACTATAGCTACACGGACATTCTTGAGAGATTTATTTCATCCCAAGTCTATCACAAACATGTAAACAGCAAAAATTGTTTTAGGATAAATTAGTGGGATTTGGCCTTAGGTGGGTGAATGGATAGATGGACAGATGGTCAGGAACAGTAATTCAGCAAAATCTCTACAATGAGTGTTTGCTGAAGAAGATGATGGAAAGGGAAACCAAAGCTGCTGGTCAACAGTCTAAATATTGAACAAATATTTCATTAAGGCAACAGAGATAATGCTATAGTCTTTCAGTTTGTGTGGCTCCTCACTGGGCAAATCAATCAATAGCCAGCAATGAACAATGGGCTTCTCTGGGTGAAATCAGAATCCATCATGTTCAGGCTTGATCTTGGCTTTAATATACTTGTATTTCATCTGAAATAAGAAATTCAACTGTCTGGGAACATATTGCGAGTAGAACTGGCACCAGCCATCTGGTGAGGCTCACCAGGAAGCCATGCTATACTCCCACACTACTTTCCATCGACTCTGCATGCTACCACTAAAACAACCATACTGTCGTTGTTTTTGCTAAATGTTGCTCCATGCTCAGTTTTTTTTGTGGTATTTTTTTCCTTTTAAATGTCAGTGGTTTGTTTTCGTTTTTTTTTTTTTTTTTTTTTACCCAACGTGCTTAATCTGTAGCAGTAGAATAGTCTGATCAGAAGAACTTCAACAGCATGCAGCTTGGACATTTTAGGTTGCAATTGTAATTCTAATTTGGAGGATTCTTTCAATTAAATGTGCAGCGCTTCTGTACTAATGTCCTCACCTCACGCAGCCTCATCACACATGCCACTGTGTTTTCAGTTGTGTCAAACAGGTGAACACATAACCTTGATCAGGTTTAACCAATTTAGAGTTTGTGCATTCTTCTGCATTTAAGGGGATGCTATTTTAAGTACCTTCTATTTTCAGATTTTGTTAATAGCCTGTGTGAACATGGGTTTCTATTTTGAATGGATGTCTGAGATGTTTTTCAGCAGGCTTCAGCTGAGAGCATGACCGTGCTCTCAGAATGCATTTTTTTAATGGAAATGTTAAAATGGCAACACTGTGGCAACTGTTGAATTACACGTCTGCCCACAGCCTGGTAAAACTCCTTTCAAGGAATCACATCTATAAAACTTTTAATACGTTCCATAAATGAGCACAGTAGAAATTGATGTGAAATTGTCAGAGTATGTAGACTTGTATAGACTGTGTGAATGTTGTACAGAATGTATTAAAGGGGAAAAAAGGACAAACGGAAAGCAAAACTGAAATAGTTAAGTATGACAATTGACAGGTGGGGATTAATGTCAGGTTTTGATTTGGGAATTGAGTGGAAAATATTACAAACAAGGAGGATAATCATTTGACTGACAGACACTGGAGCGAACATTGACTTCTTTCAGTTCTTGTGAGCTCTCAAGTAATTTGTTCCTCTTCATTACCCCAAGATGTGTCTTTTAAGATCTCACTGCAGTTTTTTGATGCCTTAAATTATTCTGGGTAAGATCTAGACCTCAGATCCACAGTAAGTTAAGTAGAGCACATAAGGCAGTATCTTTAATGTAATCTTTTGTTTAAAATCTAAAAACCTATGATCAGCATCTATTTTTCTGTGTCTATGTGTGCTGATAGAGCCCAGTAAAGACATCCAGAAGCTGCTGAAGCCCTCCAGCTCAGGCGACCTATCCAAGGAGTTGTTCCAGCACCAAGCAGGGGAGGAGGAGGGCAGCCTGTCCGGGCACACTGCTAGCCTGCTGCACATCACTGAGAAGAGACGTGAGTAGCAGGAAAAGGGGTAAAGGGAGGGAGAGATTTTAACAGTGATGAATATTTATTGGTGGTAAAGAGGCGTTACAGGCTAATTGTGGGTGGAAAATGCCTTCAGCAAGATACCTGGTCAATATCAAGAGTCTTCAATAGAGAAGGAGATGAGGTAGGACGGCAGAGGACATCCTGCTTCCGTTCAAGAGAGTCTCATTAGTGACATTCACTGCTCTATCGATCTACAGTAAAATATAGGAACACATTATCAATCTTGTAACATAGGCCTGTGGAGCACTAATGCATTAGCTAAGCTTCATGACATTCCACACATTTAGTTGTGCACTATCCACAGCATACACCCTCATATGATATATGTTGATCTAACCAGATTTTGAAACCCACTGAATGATCACTGTCTATTTTAGATTTTCTGGTCCCCGCATTCTCAAAGAGCGGCTGCAGCTTAGCCTTGGTTGAAAGGACCCATTGTGCATACAGAGGCTTCCCTGTACATGCCAGACTCAGAGCCCAGGGCACAGAAGCACAGAGATGGATACTGGGGCTACATGGGTGATAAGGCAGCCTTTATCTGCTTCACTAACTAAACACTTTTGAGAGACAACTCATCCAGAGGCAAATGTCTGTGTCTCTGTGATTTAATGTGACTGACTAACTAGCCATGCCACCTGGCAAGTCAGCTAATAGTGTGTGGCAAGAGAGGTAGAGGGAGATAAGGACAAGCCAAGACCAATATAAAGAAAGACTGTTCAAATATTACCAAAAAAAAGCAGTTATAATCCCATCATAAAAAAACAGGATTTCAACAAAATAATCACCCTTCTTCCCCATTCAGTGTCATCACAATATCATCAAGAGATCGGGACTTAAATTTCACATTTTACCCACTTTTTTACACTTTATGGAGGTCATTCATCAAGGTTTTGTCCACAGTGCCACAGAACCACATTGTAGCTTCATCTTGAATGCAGAAACGAATTCTTTCCTAGTGCTGCAGTTTTATCTTCATAAGGGGAACCACAGTTGCTCCTGAGTCATCTGCAACATTTATTTTTAGGCCCAGAGCAAACAACCTACCTTAACAAACATCTTCATATCCCAGAAGGAGCAAGTTGTCATTTGATTCAGCTAAACCAGTACCAGAAGATGCATAGATAAATACAAACCTATGCAAAACTGCAGTCTAGAGAAATTGCATTTTGGAATTGTGATTGGGTGGATGTGCAGAAAATTAATATAAAAAATGTGTGGTGGCTGCTGTGGAGTAGTCGGAGAGCGAAAGAGTGTTTATCTGCTTGCGTTTACCTTTAACAGCAGAAACTGGGAGTTAAAAGGAAGAACAAAGAAATGTCGGATTCAAAAAACGGACTACCTTCAAAATTAAACTAATAAATTGAAATGCAGCTCTTTTCCTGCAAACCATGGTTTATTCACCAAGCCGTTTCAGCTAACTTTCCTTCATCAGGGTGGTGAATAAAGCATGATGTGCTGGAGAAGAGTTGTGTGACGTGTTCTAATTTTGATGGACTTCCATTGAAGCTCTCACTGGTCTGCACCTTGGTGTGTGTACATTCTCGGAGTTAGAAAGTACAACTCATATCCCTGTCAGGTGCTGAAGAGCAAACAATACAACAGAAATTAACTGGAACCTTTCACATTGTTTACGTCAAATGGTGTATGAACAGCTGCCTGTGTTTCTCAGTCACTGTGAGTAAAAAAATAAAAATAAAAATGTGCAACAGAATATATTGTTCAGAGAAAATATATTTTGGCATTGCATGTTTATTATTCTATCTCAGTAGCTTAGTCTTGTCTCAATTGTCTTCACGCCATCAGAGCCCTAGCCATCATTACAAGCTGTTCAGGCTGGATTGATGACCTAAGAGTCCTGAAGAGAGGGAAAGGGATTACACACATCTAACATGCAAGGCACATCCCATCTGCTCCCTTACTCTTATCCGTTCTCCCAAATGTGAACTCCTCCCTCCTACTCATCCTCCCTATTCTTTGTTCCTTCAAATGAATCTACCTGTACCTTTCTACATGCAGAGAGAGGAAGGAGGAAAAAAGGGACTGAAAATGAAAGGAAAATCTTTTTATAGGACGTCAAATGGAAAGCATGCAACCAATTATTTTATTAATGTGATATTCTGTGATATTCTGAATTAAAGGAAACATCATATTACTTTTCAGTTTTTCAGAATTGAAAGGACTTAACTACAAAGGCATAAATAATAAGTGTGAGATTAAGAGCATGCTTTTAAAAAATCAAGATATGTCAAGAAGGAATCTTAATGGATCAGAACATACCTATTTGACTAAATGGGACACCAGGCTGTATGTCTGCTTTAAGAAGAAGTAGTGGTCTTTTACATCATTAATCTGCTCTAGACACAAAGTCCTCTTTTTTTTTTTTTTGTCTCAGCGTGAATTCTCTATTGTCAGTCCTCCCCACTGGCGTCTCCCCTGATTGGCTTTTGAGATGGAGGCAGTTGTTTCAGTGTGTCTGCCTGGGAGAGAAAACATACTGATCAATTATTCAAGGAGAAAGGGTGTGGGAGAGGAAAAAGGAGATGAGGGAGAGGTGGTTAAAAAACAAACGCAGCAGAAGGGGAAAAGCTTGTAACCACTTCACAACAATGGCAGAAAATGATGCAGGGAATATTTTCTTCATCTACTTTTTCTTCCCTTCCTGTCGTATTGTTTCACATTTAGCTTCTTACCCATCTTCATCTCTCCCTCATCTCCCATCATCCTGCCTCTCTCCCTTGTCTCTTCATCTCCTCCTCCACAATTTCCAGCCTCCCTGTTTCACTGCCTCTAGTTGCTTCACTCTTTTTCTCCCGAAAAAGGGGTCAAAAAGACTGACTGCTGCCTTGCAGGCTGTGGGGGAAAGCAAACACATATTCACAGAAACATTCAAGAAGCAATCTGAAGTAATGAAAAATATGAAATAAAAAAAAACAGGTTGTACATGATTCATATTTGTTGCATATTACAGTGTTTTGCCATTGAATATAAACAACCACTATCAGACATCAGACATAGAAAATGGCTTATATGTGGTTTTGTGCTGAGTGGTGTAAGGATGGGAACTGATACTTTAATAAACTCATATAGTTTTCAAGCCTTCAAATGTATAATATGTTCACTGTTTTTTACAGAGTCAGGTTATGTCATTTTCAAAGGGAGATCTTTTCCCAGTCCAATATGGAACTTTGATGACTGAAATGTATCAGGATGGCAGAGCAAGCTTTAAATTATTCTATAGCAAAGTGGTAACCGGTGGTGAAATGCTAAAATTGAAGGTAGTTAAATATCCGTTTAACTGTGGGATAATAAACCAAGGAGACAGGATACATGAGTCAAAACCTTATGTGATCTCAACAGGAACATGTAATAGAAAGGATGATCAATTTTTAAAAAGCTGGTTTCTTTCTTGGAGAGTAATGATGGAAAAATGACAATCAAGACCTTTGAACAGTATTTCAGGGGTTAAGAGGGTATTTAGGATGATTAGCTTTCATTATGTTTGGTGACAATCAACAGTAGATGTCTGGAGGGCAGGGTTTTAGAGTCTGGGATTTGGTTTAATTAAGAGTTTAATGTGTAATTTCAATCAAAAATATATGGGGGACTACAATGGAGCCCTGAAGGATCCCACAGGTGATTGCTGCAAAGGAGGATGAGAAATAACTTGTTTTAAGGAAACATGCTATATTGGGAGGTAAAATTATTTTGTCCCGGAGCATTTATATGCAGGCCACATGCTCACTGACTTTGTAAATATTCATGTATGCCATATCTACCTGGGTCACGCCCAGCGTGTGACCCAATCCTGGTTCTGAACATGACACTATAACTGTATGTTTAGAATAGAGCAGAAGGTTTAAGGTTAAAACAGGTGAGGTGGGTTTTTGAGTCTGATCACCTTTAGTTAAAGGTGGTTCATCAGGACTTCAAAATCTAGTCTCTAAATTTCTTCACTGTATTCCCTCGTATTCACTGCTTCCCTAATTTTCATTCCACTTTTCTCCTGGTACCTCTGGTGTTGAGTATTTTTAACATACTTAAAACACACAATGACACCATGACCAGTCTTTACTTCAGCTGCTGATGTTCAGTCCTCT
The DNA here is from genome assembly GCA_037833715.1 of Toxotes lorentzi. Lineage (NCBI taxonomy): Eukaryota > Metazoa > Chordata > Actinopteri > Toxotidae > Toxotes > Toxotes lorentzi. The sequence continues at coordinate 14,741,434 of JBBMJY010000001.1, forward strand.
TTAAATCAATACATGCTCTATCAGGAGGATGAAGCAGGGAATTAAACATAGCAACAGACAAAGAGCAGCAGGAGAGTGGGCTTCACTTCTTCAGCCTGAAGCTTTGCCTTAAACAGCCTGGAAAACAGCACGCCAACGACACAGGATAATAACAGCTTTCAACCTGTCGCGCAACCCATCGTTTTCTTCACAAAGTCACGCCCACAAACAATCAGTGAAGTGTTTCATTCAGGCTTGACGTTGGGTGGCACTCAGGCATCCACTGATTCATGAGGAAATACAAATGTACCTCCATCTCGCTCAGTGAGGCCTCTAAACATCTTTCTTATTATAATGGTAGATTAGTTCAGCTCTATTACACACAATTGGCTCCTAACCTGGGTGGTGCTAGGACAAGCAGATGTTCTTGGACCCTCTTTGAATAGATTTCACTTTACATATATTACAGTAAAATTTCAGCTTAGTTGGCAGTCTGATTAGAGTGCTGAGTCTGGCACCTGTGATATTGACCCTGTTGTGTGCGGCAGTGGAGAGCTCTGCGAAAAAAATGGAGGGAAAAAATTTGATCACAATGCATTAAAGAACAGGCTATTTTCATCTTTACTGACTTGTTTCAATTCTTCAGTCACTGCCTGTGTTGACTCTCTGACTACAGTGGCAAGCTCAGAGGCAGATTCAAGAAATCTGCCGTAATTTAAATATTTCCGGAGAAGAGAGCTCTCAGTTTTACAAGAGATGTGCAGATAAGAGTGGATAAAAGAGTGAAAGTGATCTTCTCTCTCTTGAAATTGATTTTACTATAGCACCACAAGAGCAAACTATTGATTTAATTATGAGCACAGTAACAATTCAAGAGCAGCATCACAAGATGGTTTGAGGAGCTCTGTGTTCATAATAAATGCAGTTAATCCCCCACTTCTTTCAAGGAGCCGCTTCTCTCCTGCACTGTCAGCAAAAGCCTGTGGATAGTTTTAATCTCTCAACTTCCCTCCGGACTAAAAGCAAGGTGTTTTCTCTCTCTGCCTCACAGAACCGCTGAGTAGTGTATCTTCTTTAGAGGTACATTTTGACCTCCTGGATCTGACTGAGCTGACTGACATGTCTGACCAGGAACTGGCTGAAGTCTTTGCTGACTCTGATGAGGAAAACCACAACGAGTTCCCATCAGGTAAGACCTGCTAAAAATTGAAATTCATATCTATTTAAACAAGTAGAACAAATATAAGGGGAAGGGGAACATCTTGCACCACAATACCTAGATTTACTGAAGGTTTGTGTAGGAAACAGTGCACGCTATGAAGATTTGATGATTATTCTCATAGAACATTCTCACTGAAGTCGGACCTTTGCAGTAAGTTCAAGCTATAAGTGACAACGATGTGACCAATGTGTATATATTGGTAGCACTAGACCAGGGGTCGGCAACCTGCTCCAGAGCCGCATGTGGCTCTTTCATTTTTTGTGTTCTCTCTCACCATAGTTTTTTATACTGAGCATACAGTTTAAACCAAAAAGATATATGCAGCATTATCCTCATTTTAGATGTCAAAGAGTTTTGTGGCTCGGGGTGTTTTCTTTTCTGTGGGAGACGGTCCGAATGGCTCTTTGAGTATTTAAGTTTGCCGACCCCTGCACTAGACTAATGCATTAACATTTTACGTGTGCTGTCAGGTGTGCAGACAGATCTGCTAACCCATGGGCCACACACAGATCTTAATTTATGCATTTATGCAAAAATGATTACAAACAACTGCAATAGTGTTTCAGCCTTATGAAAGGCAGCATTTCCCAAATTAAAATGTTTCCCTGCAGTCTTTTTCCTCAGCTCAGGAGTGAAAAGGAAAACATAAAATCAGAGTGATATTAGTCAGTAACCATGAGGAAGTAGAATAATATATGTATATATACTGGATGCTCGTGTGTGTGTGTCTGTAAAGCAGGAGTTTCATTTCATTATGGCCCAGTAGGGTCCTAAAAAAAGCCTGCTGAGCTGTAATGATTTGAAATGTCACATGACTCCTTCCCAGTGTTATGAATAAACTGACCTTAAACTAAAAAAGGGAGTTTAAACACATTTGAATGTCCCTTTTCATAATGTCTAATGTTATGATTCTTATGAGAAACAATTTCATTTGGATTACAGTAATTAATAACATTCAGAATCACAGCTGGAAATTCTTCCTTTCTGGAAACCAAGTGAAAAGAAACAATGTTGTGTTCAGGTGGGACTGCACTGTACTCATCCCATATTAGCCAAATTAATCAAACACAGAATATGGGCCTCCTGCACACATTCATATTAAAGAGGTGAGACAGTTCACTCTGCATGTGTGTCACAGTAGGAGGCACAGAATAAAGGCTGGCACGCCCTTCTCAGGATTTGCAAAATGAAGCACAAAATCTTGCCCATGTTTTATTTATGACCTGTGCACCTCATCCTGCATGCGGACAGCGAACTCTCTCTTCCACACACCCTCCTGCCTCTCAGCATGCACACAGGACTTCATGGCAGCTCACAATTTAAAGGTCTACTGACACACTTTAGACAAAGTCTTTCAAATATTGTGTATTCCATGCATGGACAGTGTGAGTAAAAGAAAATGTTGAAAATGTAATTTTTCGTCATAAAATGTCAGACTTCAAATTGTGGGACCATCAACCAACTGCCCCACTTTGTTTAGCTGAGAATACATAATAGGTTCAAAACAGATATTCATCATTCTGGTCTTTCACATGGTGACAGTGACATGGCAGAGAACCTAATGGTAAAGGTTGACCACATGAGTATGCAGAGATTGTAACTTGTTTGATTCCACTGCTTGAATCCACTGAAACCAATGGTGTTGGGCAAAAGATAATTTGTATGGGCAGACATCTCACTCAGACAGCTGAGACAGTCATCCTAAGTTCTACACGCTGCTTCCACTCAGATTTTCTCTTATAGTTTCTTATTATAGAACCTCCTCCTTCTTCAACAACATCTTTCTCCTGCTGCCTTCTATTTTCTGTTTATTAGTAATGTTCCATATCACAGCACAGCTTGTTAAGTGTGAGCTATGGGCCATCTGTGGTGTACGCTACTGTCTTCAGCTCCACAACCAATTGTTTAAATTAAAGATGTTATACGGCACTCAGTGCAGAGGCGCATCTTATGCGCAAGAAAGATTCATTTTCTTTGTAAAACCTTGTGCATTGTGGAGCATTCTTGCATTCTCAAGTAAAAATGTTTTACTAAAACTTAAAACAGTGTTCCAGTTTATTATAAACACCAAGAAGATTCTCGCTGCCGCAAGTGCTGAGATAACTCTGGTTGACCAGATAATCGCCATTATGGAGTTACTATAACAACTGAGCTACACTTGATGGATCATAGCAACAGATTTGTTTAAACACAGCCAAGCAGACTAAACAGTTTTAGCTTGCCCCCCCTCCCCCCTTCAGTTGTGGCCATACAGTACAGGTGCAGGAAATTCAACAGCCAAGAGGCTCCCTGTCCAAGGCCTCACATCCGCTGCTCTACTCTCTGCTAATCAAGAAGAAGTCCAGCTGTCAGCAGATGGACAACTGTATACCACAGTGAGAAAAACAAAAACCCAATAATGATTAAATGTCTGCATTCTCAGAATGACATATCTAATTGAGCTGTTTTTATTGTTAATTAATGCCAGCGACAATTTCACAATGAACAGTGTGTCATTCACTCTTCTATCTATTTATACCTGCATAAATCATAAGTAAAAATAGATCAGTTATCTTAGAACGGGGCAAACTTTTCTTCCTACTGAGAGGCTTTAACTTTCTGACATGAGATGTATCATTTTGTGCTGTGTCTTTCTTCCCCTTGCTTCCAAAAATCTCTAACTTCTTCATCTGATGATGTCTCAGACACATCACACACACACAGCCCCTCCCCACCTTCACACGCTGTCTCTTAGCTTGCCTTCATCCCTCATTCCCAATCTCTCTCTCCATGTCTGATTCAGACAGCTGACGGCTTTTGCAGAGGAAGGATAACAATGCCAGATAGATGCAGCCATCAAGATGGCTGTAGACGACTGTGAGAGTCTGCAGACAGATACTGCAAAACAAATGCACAGGGTTCTGCTTATAGGGCTCCACAAGATCCACAGAAAATCTGATTGTGAAAGACATGCAATGCAGCTGTTTCAAAATAAGTTGAATTTTGATTCAAAGGAATAGTGTTATAGGCATCTGTAATGGAGGGGGTTGCTGTTTCACATGAGAATTTATGACAGGTAAACAAAGCAGACAGATAGGATGTCTTGCAACAAGGCCATGGAAGAAGACAAAGACTGACTGTCAACAATGTTAAAACTAAATGTACATTATTTATTCATTTATTTTTGCAGGAAGTGTCTTGTAATACATTAAGTGGTGTCAACACATACATGGTGTAAATTTGCAAATGTGAGTGAATTCCGCTTACGACTGCCACTGTCAGTGGTTTGAACACAATTGGGGCTGTAAGTCATTTTGGATCAAAAATTTGTAGTGTGCAGACTGACATTGGTGCGTGTGTGTGTGTGAGAACAGATTTGTCCAAACAGCAACTTACTGCATAAATCTCAGCTGTGAGGACCAGCTGTTCTGTTTCATCTGGATTCCCTAAAATCCCTCCTTCATTATTCAGCCCTGTAGTTTCAAGCAAAGGCCAGTTGTTTCTTGAACAAGGCTGCTGTAACTATAATAATGAAATATTGCAAACTGAATTGTGACAGAAGCAGTTTAATGAAAGGTAGTTGGTTTGTGTGGTCATAACGTCATCGTTGAGCTCAGGTTTGGAAGAGAATTAGAAGGTTTTTTAAATGTGGGTCAGGTAGTATTGAGCTGTGCTGTGTGAGCTCTAGGCTCTATGGGAAACTGCTGAGTGTGTTTGGAGGGCATGTAGGAGTTGAGGGAGAGGTTAAAGGAAGTACAGAGAGGAGACGAGGGGAGAGGAAAGGAGATGGGTAAGTGAGTTCATGCTAAATGTAGGTTCCTGAATAATTCACATTCCCCGAGAAACAGGGTCTTTCAAAAGCCATCTGAACACTTATCATAATCCAAGAAACTACACAGACACATTATTTATAGATATTTGTGTCTTGTTTGTTTTTGTTTACTCCCTGTGTTTCTTGCCATTTTCCCTTTATCCATTCCCATGATCTTCTCTTTCACTTTCAGCCATTGGCAGCTTAAAATTTATTTTATACTTCAATGGACAGTTCAAGCAAAAATGAGTAAACATGAACATTTGCATTTCATTGCCAAAATCCAGAATGCTGGGAATGTACAGTAATTAGTGTTTTATCAAGCGTCTGTTTCTAGAGCAACTCTAGAGACACTGAACAAAAGGCTGACTTTGTGCAGTTGGTTTGCTCTTTGTTTTAAACTCAAATGAGCTTGATGAACCATAAAGTTTACCCACATCCCTGACAAACTACCACAGGCCCGGCTTTTGCCTCCTGTTCTTTGTCGTTGGAGCAGTTTTAACTGATGACACTGCAAACTATACCCTATTGTGTTTCTGTTTGGTGGACTTTTTCCCGATCAAGTACTTTGAGCTGTGTTTTGGAGTGGGTAATTGTTTTAAGGATTTGGCCAAGGATTTCTTTAGTAGACACGTGACGGTTGTGAAGTGATGCAGAAAATGGGGAACAATGAGGTTTGGAGACCAACTGTGAAGAAAGAAAGCAAATTAAATTCATTGTCCATCCGCAGCTTGTTTACACCAGCTTATCTGTATCACTCTCATTTGATCATATGATGTTATTGTTTCACTGCTGCATATAGACAGAATTGAGACATCTAGTTTGGTGTTGACTGTGGGGCAGATAGAGAGAGAGAGAGAAAATTCTCCTGGAAACACAACCCTGCACAATTAAAAAAAAAACAAAAAAACTACGACATTAGAGAGACACAGGCAAAAAATACAGCCGGCCTAATCAGTGATGGCAAAGCAGGTGTTTCCAATCTCCTAACACCTGTAGTGATGTCACTGCTTTCCACGTCTCCAGAGGCGAAGCTGGTTGCGAAGTTGCAGCCCATAAAGAGGCTGTGCTGCAGCAGCAGCTCTCTGTCTCAGTGGTGATTTATCCTTCCGGAGCACAAGACCACATTTTATAGCCCCTCCATAAAAGCTCCTTTCAATGTAAAAGGTTATGTTCCAGCTTAACTTGCTGTCTTTGGGGTCACTCCAGGCTCCAGGCACTCCAGACATTATATATTATTATCTTTGAAAAATACTTGCCCCAGTTCACCAACACTGATTGGCTTGTGTTGGGATTAGTATGCACAAATAAATCAAGTGTTGTTTCCCTTAACTGGGTTAAAAGATAGGGGCACTGTTGTTTGTATTGTTTGTTGTATTCTTGCGCATGTACATGTGCACCATATAAACACAAATTTGGTATTCTACAACAGTCGTTTTGCCTGTGCCCTCACAGGTTTTCTGTAGGAGAGCCTGAAACATAAAGTTATGAAGCAACACGCTGACTGAAAAATCTTAATGGCTGCTAGCCAGCAGCACAGACGGAATACAGCACAGTACCCCATAGCTTAGGGTATTCTGTGCATGTAACAGCAAGATACGCAAGGGACAAAAAAGAAAGAGGAGAAAAAAGAAAGGGAAAGTCTGTGTTATAGGAGGTTGTGTAATTACTTTGCCTCAAGTGTGCAAAAGTTCAGGTGTGCAAACATGCATCAATGTGTGTGTTTCAGTTATTTTACTGAATTAATTTTCATCAATCTTTCAATGAGATTTCAGGTCAGAAACGGGTCGACAGCAATCTGAGCAATGCACACAACGAAAGGAAAAAAGACATGTGCATTACACAGACACACTTTTATAAATACAGTATGTGCCCATCGAAGGGACATATTTATATACCGTAACTACATAAACACAACCACCAGTTATCAACAAGCGTTTGCGACACTCGCTGCAGCTCCTTCGTGCTGCTGAGGAGGTTGTTGTCCTGCTCATTAAAATCCAGTGGAGACGCCATCAATCTTCTAAGATCAATATGTCTTTTCTCCCTTCACCCTTTTCTCCCTCTCTTTGTCTCTCAGTTTCTAATGTGTGTGAGGAAATTGATGTTGCTTTGGGGAGATATATAAGCCAGGTACTGAGTATAACGTTCACTTAGTAGACCCAACATTAGATTGAAAGGGGCAGTGAAAGGCAGAGTGAGTTGTCAGCTCTCTATCAGTCATTCCTTCTGTTGCCCTGTTGTCTCTCTGGTAGGTTGGACATCACCACCAAGTGGTGTGAAGACGCATTGGCCATGAAACTGGAAAACTGATTCTTTGCGTCGCTGATATCAAATGTACAACAAAATAAACAGTTGTTAAAAAATGGCCAAGTTTTTGTGAGTTGCAGCAGAGAGACTGTATGTGATATTTACAGATTTACTGGTTTATACAAAGAAAAAGATGCATTATGTGTGAGGAATACTGTTATGGATCCTTTTAGATGCATCAAATGATATAAAAACTGTTTCTTACCTCATCTTAGCTGGTCATTATCTCATTTTTCCCATTCCACTATAATTAGTATGACCCCAGTAATCTTGAATGAAAAATCTGTGGCCTGTCTAGAAATGGCTGGTATGTATATGTGTGTGCAGGCATGCTACATAGACTAAAGGTTTTAAATGGCTAGGAGACAAGCAAGCAGCAACTGTATCTTCCAAGGTCCCTGTTGCATTTTAACAGCTGAGCTCCAGAGATAGTTGTAAATATGCTTTTAGCAGGTTTGGAGCTGTGTACACTGACGCCAGATAAGATTAAGACAGTTGAAGCTGAAATTGTGTGAAACAAAACAGGTGTGCAGAGTGAGTTCTGTCTGTTTCTTCTTATGTAAAGTTAATTAAATAAAAACCCTCCATCTGTATTTATGTCCTTCCGGTTGGTAACAAGTCATTGTGTGTTTGGTTGCCAGGTTCCCAGCAGCCTGTGCTGCCCAGAGGTGGTTACATGCGCTCCCCCTCCTGGACACGCTGCAGCAAGGTCGAGCCCCCACGAGAGAGAAAACACCACAGCGACTCAGACACCGCAGAGCCCTTAATGAAGCTGGAAAGGCCGAAGCAGCCATGAGATCTGATGTGAAACAGCCGGACCGCAGAGAGAGAAAACCCAGAGCCAGACAGACACAGCCAGAGTGGGAACACAAAGCGGACCAAGAGGACCCCCATCTGCCACCGTGCACTCACATAATGTTTCATGGTGCTGAATAGACGAGTTCAGGTTGAACTCTGGACACTGTGCTCTGTACTCTAACTAAAGATGTTGAGATGTGCAATACACACCTCTCCTTCTCTCTCCCTTTCCTCTCTCTCTGTCTCTCACACACAAACAAACACACACACACAATCATTGTGTTGTTCATGCAAGGGGTTTTCGATGCACTCTGGGTTTCCAGAAGATTTTCAGTTTTGTTTTTGAATGATAGACAGGGCATGAGGTCAGCAGAGTAACAGGGCCTCCATCCTTACAGCCTCTCAGGGTGGGAAATAGTGGCTGGACACAGAGATTGGAACTAAAAGTTGTGGCCACAGCGTGAGGGTCAGGCCTTCCATGTGAAGTTCAGACATGAGCTGGAACATTAATCCGTTTTTCAAAATTAAATATCACGCTGAGGCTGTTACTTAATGTGCTGCTTGAAAATGTGACAGAGCTTCCTGTTGCCTGTAAATAAGGTAACTTGAACAGTGGGTTTCAGGAAGGCCAAGTTTTATCCATCTGAGCTTCTCCATCTAATTGAAGAATGTGTGTTATTTTAAATGCCTAAATAAAAACATTGCACTTCTTTCACTGAATTGTATTTACAGTGCCCCCCAGAATTATTGGCATTTGGTGCAGATGACTGAAAAGATAAACAGACCAAGTAGCAGCTATATGCAATACACTTTGTAGTAGTTTTAATACATTTACTTTTTTTTTCAAACACTTGTTTAGATCAACTTGTTTCCCATTTTCCTTGTCATTTTGAAAATGATGACTGCCACAATCGCTGCTATGAATCTCACTGAAGTTGTTAATCCAACGTTGGGAGTCAGATTCCATTAAGAGACATACTTTAACTAGATGGGCAATACTTGGGGCTGTTAGAAATGAAGGTAGAATTGCACCATGGTCAGGTGGATTTGCATGAATGCCAAAAATACAACAAAGTGCCAACACTTTTGTAGTCATCTTTTATAAGATGAATTTAACCTATGATGCAATATTTCTCATCTTTCTGAGCAAAAGGAATAGCTGGTATCTTGATTTATTTATCTCGTGTTAAGCTTGTCTATACCAGGAGTGCCAATAATTCTGAATGCTGTGACATGGTGGATCAAAAGTGACACTGGGATGATAGGAGAATGAATAAAAGTCTTGAAAAAGTTTGCGTTTCTGTGATTTATCAAGACACAACACAATGGAGGAGTCACATTCTGCATTGTGTGGCATCCACAATACACACTTGAGTTTGTATTGTAGAGAAGAACTGGTTTATTAGCAGGTCTCGTTCAGGTTTGTCTTATGCACTTACACCTTGATGTCACCAATTCTTTTGCATGCCACATTTTTCATTTCTTTGAATGTTAAATGAAAATAAATCATCAGAATAGTTTTATTTATTGTGTAATACAGGAATTCTCATTAATCCCCCAAAATCAATCGTACAAACACAAAGAACAATTTTGTAAAAATCAGTTTCTCTTAAGACGGCAGCCTTTGTTATTTAACATCACGCAAGAAAGGCAAACACTAATACCACAATGAAAATAGTGTTATTAAAAGAATCCTGACATTTGTTGAAATTAAATTGTCCTTTAAGACAAGCTAGTCAAACAAGCTGAAATGAAAATACTGGAAAATACAGCCTCACATTTCAGTTTTCATTTGTTTTCACGTCAATATAAAACCAATAATCCTCGCTGACATGTAAAAATAAACATTCCCCAAGCAAAAACAGTACACAGTCAAGCACAAAACACACACTATCCATCATACACACTGATGTACAACCAGACTGCTCACCATTTACTAATGTTTTTTGAAATCTGGATAACAAAATGTCCAGACTCATGCTGGTTGGGGTAACTTGGGGTTGGGGTATCTCATGGACTACCTGAATTAAAATTAAAGAAGAGCCCACACTGGTTATACTGCAAAGCATAAGTTCAAGTATTTGTCTTTTATATAATAAACCTGTTTACTCAGCACAGGAGCAACTAGCCTAATGATTCAAACACTCTTAATATTTAGTTAACAGTGTGTGACCAGCCGTTCACAGAGTGGTTCTTAAATACATGAAATGAGAATGCTACATGAATAGTTATCTAGCTGAGCTTGCTTGGTTCATAATGAAGAAAACATTCAAACAGAACCTCAAATTAACTGAAAAGAATGGTTTCCTCGATAAGAGCGATTTGTTGTTACATTAATAAATGCTGCAGGAGGGTTTCAATACACTGAGAGGGAGAGAGCCACACAAAGACATTAATGGAAAAAGCCCATTAAGCCTGACTTTTTCATCACTAAGTAATTTGTTTTATCCACACCTACTACAGTAAAACACATCAGGCATCAGCCTCAAAGTCACTTCCTATCATAAACCAAAAAAATAAATATGGTAAATCTAGCATAACCATGCTGTAGTCTGACTATGGTGACCAATAAATATTTTAAAAAGGCTGTTCAGAACACAGAGACTGAGGTAGTGTGACTGGAGAGTTTAAAATCTGTTTCACTGCGTATGCCATTTTTTTTTTAGCTTGTGTTTTATTCTTACTCAGCTGTTTCCAGTGCTGAGAGTTTAACTATCAGCCTTAAGTTACTGATGTCTACATTAATGCTCACTGTTTTCACTATGAACAAGGTGCTCCATGAGTGTATGATACCATCATACAACACAAGCACAGCATGTCAGCCTATATACATGTAACTAAGGTTCCTTTCACATAAGGTCGGGTAATTCTGAATTATAGGAAACATATTTCATTTAAATTCTTCTCTTTTTTTTTTTTTGCTTGAGCTCAATAGCTTTCCTGACTTCCAGTTGTTCTGTGGTATGTCAGCGTTATTGCCCTGACTGCATTGGAGCATGGGAGGAAGAGTACAGAAGGCACCTCCAGTGAAATATAAGCTACAAAATGACTTGTCCCAAGAGTTTTAGCTTACTTACTTTTAACTGCCCTAACATTAATGATAAGTCACTTTTTTGGAAATTGCACATTGGCTAATCTTGGTCACTAAAGACCTGTGCAACACATCACTATCCCCTCCTCTTGCAGCTGTCAGTGACATGAACCAGGTTTTTTTTTTTCCAGAGCCCAGACAGGCTGCACTCTGTACCTGATGGAAATATTTCATCAAAATCCAGTGGAATATTTGCCTTGGGGCAGCATGCCCATCTACAGGAGAAAGGCTGATTTGTTTTGCCGATTCTGGCGGTGCTTTTCATCCCCTCTGTTCTTGTTCCAGTTCTTTAGCCCCTGAGGGAGAGAGGTGTCCTCTTCAGATTCCCCCAACCCTTCAACAAACTCCTCATATGATGACTTTTCATGAAAGGGACGAGGTCCTAACAGCTCCACCATATCAGCCTTGTCTAGAATCTCCTTTTGTAGGAGACGTTTTGCCACCTGCAACACATGAACAGTGAACAACGAGCATTTTAATCAATAAATAATATTAATCAATAAAATGCGTGTGGTATTTCTGAAGGAAGGCTTCAAGAACAGATTTTCTTTTGCACTCAGAACACAAAACAGTCTATGGAGCAGCAGCAGCAAGTCACGACTAATAGTATTAGTAATAGTAGTATATTTGTTTTAAATAATGATTATAATACCACAAATAGCTGTGTAACTTAAGGTAGCTTTGAGCAAACCGCAGAGGAGCTATCAATTGCTGCCTCACACTGTTCAATGAGCTGCATGGGATGAGGACACTTGTCATCTTTACCTCCAATAGTCCTCACCTTCTCCACCATTTCCTTCTTGTCAGTGACAAGCTGAAGTGTTCGCTGGAAGGCAGCATCTATGAGCAAGCGGACCTCCTGGTCTATAAGTTTGGCCGTGGATTCGCTGAAGGGTTTCTCAGTAACTATGCTTCCCTGCTGAGGGAGCTCAAAGGAAACCTGACCCACCGCCTCATTCATTCCAAACTCTACAACCTAAAATATGAAGAGAAACAAGCGCTGTAAAGAGGAAGGTTAACTGTAGGTTATCTGTATTATGTAAATGCCTTTTAAAAGTATTTTCATTTACAGTTTGTCTCTAAAAGTAAAATAGCAAATGGTGCTGCCTTTGGACTTTAAACCCACTTGTTTATGTGCCTCATTTTCAAGGCAAAATAAGATTTTGATCTACTTCTTTGACCTACTAAATGTGTTTGGTAACTTTTAATAGAGTACCTACAGAAATAGCCAGGATTATACCCAAATTCTTCAAGCTGGCACGGTAGCAGTTTATCTGCAAGGTGCGGCTTGTTATCAGAGTTCTACTGAAATACTAATGACACTGAGACAAAATTTACTGTCTCACATGTGTTACTTCTTCTCTTACATGTATTAATATTTGTCATTACTACAATATTAGACAACTTCTCCTTCAGTGTGATTCCATATTTGACTCAAAACCACTTCATCTGTAGCTACAGAGCGTTTCCAGAATCACACACCGTAGTTTACAGCCTTGTTAATCTATGGGCATGCTTGGAGTAAAATGTGGTGGCCACCTGTGCATAGGCAGACTGCGTGACTTTCCTGAGGTCATCTTGTGCTCCACTGGTGATTCGACGAAAGAAAACCTGCTCGGCGACTCGACCGCCCAGCATCATGCACATTCTGTCAAACAGCTGCTCCTGAGTGAACAGGTACTGTTCCTTTGGCAGATACTGGGCATAACCCAACCCCTTCCCTCTGGGAACAATGGACACCTGAGGGAGTAAATTATAATGCATCTAATAATCATTACAAGCATTCGGTGAGATCATACTTTGACTACAGATGATAAAATCAGAGAACATTATGCAGATGGTCAAGCAGCAGTGCGAGAGAAAACAAGCAGGAAATGGTTTAAATACCTTAAGTAGGGGGTCTGCGTGTTCTAAGAACCAGCCCACCACGGCATGTCCGGCCTCATGATATGCTACAGTAGTCTTCTCTGGGAGCTGCAGTACCTGAGTCTTTTTCTCCAGACCTAAGAGAAAGGAGAATGTCTTTCTAAGTGGCACTGTGTGTGTGTTCTGTAGAAGCAGTAAGTTCTCTGATGTGCTGTTCTAACATGCAGGTAAGAGGACATTTTCTATGGGTTGGTGCATGAACCAAAGACTTTATCATTGAGTAATCACACTGTAAGCAAGGTAAATCCTTAGAAGTCTCAATGAGATACTGTATATTAGGATATACAGTAAGTTACTACATTAACAATCCGCATCTTAAGTTAAGGTACCAAGTTCACATTTATCGGTCAAAATAAAATATGAATCGATATAAACTAAGAGTATATAGCTGAGCAAAACTTCATATTACGGAGATGTACAGCAAAACTAACCACTTTAAGACTATTGCTTTAACTACTAACTAACTTGTAGTGTACAGCCCATATCCGACAGTCGCTCTATGAATATTGTCATGATAACAAGTGCATAGCTGTGGTTGTTCTCTTACCTCCAATAACTCTTTCAACTGCCTGTTCAAAGTGCTTAGTGTTGACATGTGGGTTGAGGTGACGTGCAGCAATTAGAGCAGCCTCATTACAAACATTAGCAATATCAGCCCCTGAGTGACACAAGAAAACACCAATCAAGTTAGAACTGCAATGTTGCAAAAAAAAATCTAAAATAGTTACAGAAGACAAATTGACCATTTTAGATTAATCTATAGACTGAGCTGTGTGTACAGATGCAAACATAATCACATCTCTCTTGTTCTTACCAGTGAAACCTGGGGTTAGTGCAGCTAGCTTTCTAGCCAAAGCCTCTACTTCAATACTGGAATCCAACTTCAGAGGTCTCAAATGCACCTTAAAGATAGATGCTCTTCCTTTAATATCTGGTGGTCCTGTAGAAAAACAGTAAACAAAAATGTCTTGAATTTTATATCACGTCTTCCAGGACATTCATGTTTGAAAACAGAAGACCTTTATAGATCTTATGAGCAAGCAAGATCTCTTCTTAAACTGACATGAGTGTGTGTGTCAAGGCACATGTGAAGGACCAATTAGATCTGAGTCTTGAAGCAATGGTTAAATCTGTGACCTGGTGAGAACACCTTAACCTGATGCATCTGTTCTTGTTATAAGTTAGGTAACTAATTACTGATCAAACATTAATTAGTAAAGTGACTGTTTTTTAATCAACTTTATCTCAGCAATGCTATTTTCATGTAACCACAGAGAGACTAAGGGAACAGTGAAACTATACAACAAAGAGAGGAGCAATGTGTCTCCTCCCTCATGCTGGCCTCCAGTTATCTAATCCTTCTTTTATAGAAAGCCAGCTCTCTCATTTTGACCCAGTTTTCTTTGTCAGAGAGAAATCTGCCCTGCCCACCATTGTCCAGCACTGCTGGCGTAAAGCAAATTAGATTTTAGCAGGCTGAAAAAGATCAACTATTTTAACCAAAAAGATAAAAGAGCACAGTATGCAACATGTGCTTTTAATGATATAACAAGTGAATAGGTACAAAAAAACAGAACACAAGCAAATCTAATAGGCCTGAAGCTTTTATGGAAACCATTCTGTGAGAGTATGATTGTTAGTAAGGTTAAGCTTGGAACTCCACCTGAAGCCGGCAGAAGAAAAAAAAACCATAACAAAATTAAATCTGGGTCTGCATGCACATTAACGGCACTAAATTGCACTTGCATGGTGTCTGGTATGCAGAAGTTATCTACTATGGTGTTATGGTAACACATTCATGCATCAACATGGAATTATAAAACACTAGAGGAGAAGAACAAGGGAAATAAAAGAGACAAAAACTACATCACAGAAGGAGGAAACATAGGGACATGTCAGCTAAATTACTTGTGATCATTACATTGGTAAAATGCACATGAAAATCTGCAGGTAACTCTTCATAATTTATGGTATGGTAAGACATACTAAGTATTCTAATGTATGGTCAAGATGGCAAGGTTGTCAGGGAGAGTCCTATGCACAATAAGAAAGGATAATGCATTTGTATAGTATTAATATATTTACATAGATTACATAGATTTAAAAAGATAAACTGGACAAAATAAATGATGCATAGAGAGTTTAGGTATGCGTAAAGGATACATGTTATTAGTGTGAGCCAATTACCAGGACAAAAAAAGAGAGTAAGAAACTGGTAGAAACACAAGCTCAAAATGCAAAGTGATACACTTTACCTATGTATATATGTCGATCAAAGCGCCCAGGCCTCATCAAAGCTGGATCCAGGATATCAGCTCGATTGGTGCCAGCCAAAACGACCACGTTGGCGCTACTGTTGAATCCTGTAAAGAAAAGAGGTGTCATGAAATTTGACACCAAGGACTGGGAGAAAGATGCAAACGCGGAAAGAAGGGAAATTACAACCTACCATCCATTTCCACAAGCAGTTGGTTTAGGGTGTTTTCCTGCTCACTCTGGTCACCAACGTGCCCCCTGCCTCTCTTCCTGCCCACTGCATCGATCTCGTCAATGAAAAGGATGCAGGGGGCATTTTTTCGAGCCATAGCAAACATATCCCTTATCTGATATGGGACAGGGCAAAGAAAAATCAGAAATATGGTGTTCATATTCAAGCATAAAGAGGGAAAAAAAATAGTAAAATGTCCTCTATGTGTGCATCTTCAACACTGTAGCAACAAAAACAAATACTGTGTTTACAGATGATATGGCCAAACAGCAGCATGAACTGCATGTGACCCATCATTCAGCTTCCAGACGCCCTGACAGAGTCCTGCATTCATCCCAGTACTGACCCTTGCTGGGCCCACGCCAACAAACATTTCCTGGAACTCTGAGCCGCTGACAGTGATGAAGGGGACTTTGGCCTCCCCTGCAGTGGCCTTAGCCAGCAAGGTTTTCCCAGTTCCAGGTGGCCCTGATAACACTGCACCCTGAGAACAAAGATGTTACAGTACGTGAAATTAGATTTGTTTATGTAATATATGACCATAAAATATAAGTGGGCCTTGGTAGTAATTAATTCATTATAAAAAATATGGCACACCTTTGGAATCTTGGCTCCGAGGTCCTGGTACTGACGCGGGTTCTTCAGGAAGTTGACAAATTCCAAGATCTCCAGTTTGGCTTCTTCACAGCCTGCAACATCCTTGAAACGCACATTGATGTTGTCTTTAATTATCTTGGCTTTGGATTCACTCATGCTAAAGGGGTTTATACGCCCCCTACCTCCACGTCCACCTGCCACTGGTCCCTGACGCATGGCAAAAAGCAAAAAGCCAACCAGAAGTACAGTTGGGAGAACATTAAAAAAAAGTGCCCTACGGAGAAAGAAAGAGAACCTCAATTATACCAGGATCCACAAAGGCAAACCCAGTATGCAAATAACTGAAGCTGCTTTAATATGGAAATTCTCACCCGTCGCTTTCAGTGCTGTAGAATACAGGTATTTTGTGTGGGGAGTCAAGACCCATTTCGTGCTGGGCCGTCTCCAGGTTATGCTCAAATGAGTCAACACTGCCAATGTTGAACCACAAATAGTTCTGAAACACACAGACAAAACAAAATACATAGTTATATGCAGTATCTACAGAATATGCCTATACAGTTACTATAAGTGTCTTCCAAAGCCTTGTGTTTTTTGTATGTAATGTAATCTTTTGTTAGCATTATTCCTACTACTGTTCCTGGTTGATAAAATGCTATCCATTTACAGGGTGAGGGTAGGGTGCACAATTATTTATATATTAGTATTTATTCATAATTATCATATTTCATTATGATCAGTGCCGAACTTGTTTTGAGAGTGTTTGTAAACTGGTCTTCTTTACATGGTGCACCTCGAACATGCACATTCATGAAGTGGACTGCAGTTGTAAAGTGTGTAAACTGGTATATTTTAAGCAAAGCTGTAACAAAAGTAAAACGGTTTTTTTTACTCCAGATTAGAGCCTGGGATCTCACAGTATGTGATCCACCAATAAGAAAAGCAAAAGGACATGACAGCATTTTGTTGCGACTAACCACATCTGATGTGTTAACTCCGTGGGCAGGAATTACTTTCACATATTGCTTGTTGACAACCTCCAGGTGATCCACCTGTGTAGACAGCAAAAACATCAATTTATCCACATGGTTCCAAACATAAACACCGACAGATAAGAGACTCCCACGTTCAGAAGATACCAAAACTAAAACACTCTCTTTTACTTACCAAACCTCTGCTCAAGTAGTGATGAACAAAGTCCCTCCAGGAGATCTGGACCCCCGTCTCTCGGAAGTAAAAGTACAGGAAAGCTGAGGCCATGCCTGCTGCACCGATGGCAAGATTCCGTACTACTTTTTCATCCAAGGGAAAATCATCCTGAAAGATAAAGAAATGCTGTTACCAAGAGAGCTGATGGACTGACCAGCTGATTATATAAGAGACTGTCACCATGCCAGTGAACAACACGCAATTCTTCTCACACTCTCAAAATAAGTATGATCCACCTTTTAACAGTAGAATGTGACTAGTATGATGCTATATTTTTTAAGGAAAATATAAATTTCAACATTTGAATTTTTAAAAAGGTCTGACAACGTTACATCAGCTTACATGAGTGATATGAGTAAAATCAGGTGCAGATTTTACAAAGATCTCCGATGCCAGCGTTTTAGAGAATATATTCCACATTATCAGCGTTTGTGTGCAGTGTATTTTAATGAGATGCATTCAGAACGTGAAGAAAAGTTATTCACACCTGAAATCGCGTCCACCAGTGTGATTCTTCCTTTTTTCCTCCTCTTCGTCTTTCATCCCCATCATCATTTGTGTCCCGCCCTTCCCTTCCTAGCGACTCTTGCTCTTTAGTATTTTCATCTGAACAGTAACAGAGAACAAATCATACACTGCAGCAAAAGTGAGAAGAGCTGATGTACAAATGGTGCTTCCAATAATGACGCACTCATCTCACCTTCAACAGATTTGTTGACGCTAGTGCTTTCTTCAGTCTTTGGGAAAAACTTTTCAAAACCTAAACCAATTCAACAACAACAAACACACAGAACAAAAGAATTAAAAGAATTAAGTGCAAATGCGTCACACTCACTTATAAGATTTAGGTCAGTGTGTACACTCATTTAGCTACACTACACAGATTAATAGCATTAGGAGGCACATTACCTCTTGGTGGTTTGTTTGAGCTAAGTAACCGAGCGAGTGAGAAGCTGCGCTGATAAAATCCTCCACCTTTCCTTTGGGTTAGTGACGTCTTCTGAAATAAAAACACTGTATGGTGAATATGTTAGCAGTGAGTCTGTGGAACAGAAATATACAACAGAGAGGCATTAAATCAACATGCGATAGATGCTGTTAAACCTAATGGTAACACAACATGAAACATGATAATCCACACTCTCATGGTTTCCGCTGCTGGTACGAATCAGTTATGCACACTAAATTTCATCTTAATATCAGACATCTGTCCTACTTGTTTTCCCTAAACAACCGCAAACAACATCACTTACAGGATTACTTAAATCTTATTATGACCTGGCGACTCTGGACTCTGTCATGGTTAACCTAATTTTATTAAGTCATTACTACACTGGCAGATAACCCACTTGCACTTGACATTGAACAGCTACTACACACTTCATATGGTATTTACTTACATATCTGTCACTTGTGCAGATTAAACATGGAAGAAATTATTTTTAAATGTTACAGTAAGGTTTAAAATAAGGGTTTCTTCCACTCAAGTGCAAAATATCTGATTGGGATTCATCATTTGAGCAAAACTGTTCCGGGACCTTTGAGGCCAATACCACTGCTGATATTTGAGAATGATAAAAATCTCACAATATTATATCAGCATGTCTTTTTTTGTAGCATAAAAACATGACAGACATTTGTTTACATATCAACATACAGAGGGGCAACAAGGAAAAAAACAAATGAGTGTGTCTTAGTAGGGTGGTAGGCCACCACCGTGCCAGCAAAATGGCCCCCACAGCATAACAGAGCCACCGGAGCCCTGTAAGGCTCAAGCATTCAGGCCTGTACCCTTCACTTGGTGCACACCATAAATGCACTCGCCCACTTGTGAAGACTATGGTGAAGGATGAGTCTGTTGACCATATCACTATTTCCACATAGTGAGATTCAAAGTCACTTCAATCTTTCCACCTTCATGACACAGAGCATGATTGGACATGAGTTGCTTACTTGTATCATGCATGGCACCTGTTACTGCCGGACAACAAACTTTATTATCAAAGATGTCAGGACAGTAAATAAAACTATACATTTTAAAATTTGGAGATATTTTAAAATGTGGACTATGAATAAAAACATAACAAAAATAAATTGAACTGAGAAAACTTAAGTCAATTGAGCATAAAAGGCTGACAATTTCTGCCCATATAACATAATAATAATATGTATCAGTTGAACATTTACCAATCAAAGTGCAGCAGAGAGGAGAAAATCCTAAGAGAATTGTACAGTGCAAGGATGGTGTTATGATAAAGGAAAACTCAAGGTATTTCATACTTTTGTTTCAAGAGAACAAGTGTCAAGCACCAATAAAAATATTGCTAAACGGACATAAATTAATTTTAAAAATTAATATACAGTCTCTCAAATACATTTTCAATCTAAAAACATGGTTTGGACCAGTGTTCAGTACAGCTCTTTATCTGGTAATGATCAGACAAAAATTCACAGTCTGAACTTTCTCTGTTTCTCTGGTTTGATTGTTTTACTTCAGTAGAAAAACAAAGTCAATTGAAGCAAGTCGGCAAAGTGCGTCAGATAGCTCCTCAGCTTGTGAAGCTGAGAGGAAAGTAAGTTGTTTGTTTGTTTTGAAAATCCAGTTACTGAAAAAATCCAATTTTAAATCTAGTCAATAACTTATGAATGAGAAGGAACAAGCACGCCACATTACCCGCGACACGCCCCCTTCAGACACAACACTATGAAACTGAGGAAACATTATCAAATGGACACATCGCGAGAGCACAAACAACTGAGGGATGATACATAAACAGTGCTGCAGTTTGTTTGTTTGTTCAAAATGGGATTTCCTTTTTTCTTTTTTTTAGTGGGGGTGAGGGGGTCTGCTGCCTGCACTGAAGAACACCGTGTTCTTTCCAGCGACAGACCTCAAACACAGTCACACAAGGCTCCAACTCCCGCAACTCACCGGTGTCCAACGCATTTAAAAGTAGCAAGTGTAAAAGTAAAGTCTGCATTCTGCCATTGTTGATAAGACAGTAGGAAGTTTGCATAATAAGTAAAAACAAAACTTAAGTCACCGTACCGACGCGAGTGCACCGCTGTTGCGAAAAGGGGCTGAAATCTCGGATAACTCTCGGGTCCACGTCCGAAACGTCCGCACTCGGTGCCGAAAGGGCCCGACACTCGCAGAGAGGATACCCATCGTGTCGACTGCTGCTTCCTATCGGCTTCAGTCTCTGAACTCACCGCCGAGCCATCAACAAGTACAGTGCACATAGAAACCAGCAATCGCCGTCATCTCGCGAGATCGCGGATACACAACAGGAGAGTGACGTTTTACTTTGGGACAGTTTTTGGTACTTTCCCACTTGTTGGGCGTAAATCCCGTATGGACGTATATTTAACTCAAAGAAGACAGTACTGCAGAACAAAGCATGGGGAGTTAATTCTGGCCAAAAAAAGCCTGATTTGAGGGGTTGTTTTTGTTTTGTTTTATATGTTTTATACAGTATTCTGCAGTACTTCCAGAGCAGAATACCAATCATTTTCAGATGTATAGTACCTACTTGTTTTGTATTTGAACTTCTAACCGTCCTCCACAGGGGACGGTACTCTCTCCTTTCCTGTTCACCCTCTACACATCGGATTTCCACCATGACTCAAACAGCTGCCACATCCAAAAGTTCTCTGATGATACAGCCATTGTAGGGCGTGTATCTGTAGGGAACGATCTGGAGTATAGGAAGGTGGTCGAGGACTTCGTTGACTGGTGTGAACTCAATCACCTTCACATCAATGCCAACAAGACTTCCGGAAGAAAGCTTCTCAGACTCCACCAGTGAACATCCAGGGGCTTGACATAGAGAGGGTGAATGTGTACAG
>JBBMJY010000001.1:14764593-14780628 GCA_037833715.1 Toxotes lorentzi
ATAAATAGCTACATTGTAATACTCCTATTGGAGTTAGTTTCTTTCCCTTTCATGATATTCATGATATTTTCAGGACAAAATTACACCACTGTATTGCATTCCTAATCTGTACATTCATATATTCTATATTTAATTTTTAGCTTTTTTGTCACTTACTTTATATTTTTCTAGTGTATTGTGCTACTATAGTAGTACTTTGTGCAATGTTGTGTTTTTTCTATCATGCTGCTGTAACAACCTAATTTCCCTACGGGGATCAATAAAGTCCTATCTTATCTTATCTTATCTTATCTTATCTTATTGCATAATGTTTGAGTCTGGGTCCAGTTACTGGGTTGCTTGCATAATGTTGCATAGTGATTGGCGGGTGTCCTTCACTAATCCTCCTGCACACTTGCTTTCCCAAGTGTAGTCCAAGACAGTGCTGCAGAACAAAGCCTGGGGAGTTAATTCTGGCCAAAAAAAGCCTGATTTGAGGGGTTGTTTTTTTTGTTTTATATGTTTTATACAGTATTCTGCAGTACTTCCAGAGCAGAATACCAATCATTTTCAGCTGTATATTACCTACATGTTTTGTATTTGAACTTCTAACATTGCATAATGTTTGAGTCTGGGTCCAGTTACTGGGTTGCTTGCATAATGTTGCATAGTGATTGGCGGGTGTCCTTCACTAATCCTCCTGCACTCTTGCTTTCCCAAGTGTAATCCAAGTAGGCGTGACTGGCCCTAATGTTCCCACCACCCACGGTTTGACTGTGAAGGTACATAAACTAAAGTGCTTAACATGGGTACAGTTTTGAGATACTTGTATTCTGGGTATTTCTGTTCAATGCCACCTATGTATCTTTAGTACGCTACTTTTTTTTTCCACAGAAGTCCACAGAAAATTATTTGGCAACAATACTGAGAAGTGAAGTTGTTTGGTTGCAGCTCCTCAGGTGTGAGCATTTGGTGGTTTCCTTACTCTTCTACAACTGTAAACTCAATATCTTTTGGGTTTTTAACTGCTGGTCAAAACCAGACATCTGAAGATATCACACAGGACTTTCAGAGACTGGGATAAAGATTTTTGAACATTTTCACCTAGTGATTTATTAAGGAGAAAGATTTTACACGCAAAGCATATGATCAACAAAGAAAATAAGATATTTTGTTATAAAATACATTGCCCAGCAGTTTATAATATTGTTTAAATTACCTCCATGAGTACTTCTAGTTTAATTCTACTGTTAAAATTCAAGTTTTGAATGCATGGCTTTTACATGAGAGTATACTGTTCTACTGTTAAAGGCTCAATACTTTTTGACTTATATGATTTAAATTTGATCTTTTATTCATGTTTTCAAATATTACAAATGTAAATCACAAGACTTTTAAAAATAGTTTTGGTTGTCTAGTTCTTCTTTAACAACTGTCAACTAATTTGAATGTACAAGCAATTTTAATGCTGCTAGTTGGAAAAAAGGTATAGCGTTTTACACCTCTGTGTTAATAAGGAACAATGAGTCATAGTTCATCCATCGACTGGTTAAAGCTGAACTTGACTCTAAAACAATGCTGCAGCCTTAATATACTTCATTACTTTATTCATGCTTTACTCCACATGGCTTTACAACAGGACATGGCTTTTACCAACACCATCTATGTCCGTTAGTCTTGAAAAACAAAAAACAAATACAGTACATCATGCTGAAAGATAGCACAGCCAAAACTCATTATTTTAAAACAAATACTTTAAGTCAACATTTACACATTACCAAAGGTGTCACACACCTTGGTCATCTCCGGACAAAATATGCAATTGGTACTTTAAGACTGAAAACATTAACATGATAGTTAAGTGTATTAAGACGTTTGGATGACAGCTGTATGTTACCTGACAAGCTTAGGCACACAATGTTCATGAGTATTCACATCTGTTTACTACGCACACTGCACTAAACTGAACCAGACTGGACACAGATTAAACTGTCTGAGATGACTTCACAGTTTTGAATAAAAGGAAAAGTAAATTTAACGCCCATATCCCTGTTTCAATTAAACAATTCTCCTTACAAGAAAATGTACCAGTAGTGCATGCTTTGATCATATAGCTCTTGGCAAATACAAGTATTTATATTTCAAATTATGGTTTTTATGACTGTATATACATCTTTTTTTGTCAAATAATTACATGCCATAGATTTTTTTTTGCAGTAACCAGGGTGCCTGATTGAAAAATGAACAAACTCAGAGCAGGCCTATACTGTATGGTACAGTGCAAATAGGATGTTATAAATAAATATTGCTTTTAGGCCTGGAAATATCTTTAAGACCTTATGAAATATTTAACAGATCAACAGATTATGACCCTCAAAGGAAAACAGGCATGAGGAAAGAGGAAAAAGAAATTATAGTCATGTTATGATCACATAGCCTAATGGATTCATCTCATTCCTTATGGTAACTTAATTAAACACAATGCATTTTTAGTTGTGTTATAGTAACTTATATGCCCTTATAAACTTGGAAATAACAGCTCAGTACATGGTTACTCACTTAAATTTCAAACATCTTTCCAGGGTATTGTTTTTAAAATAAAAACAACTGGAAGCTGAAAGTCAAGTTAATGTACTTTTGCAATTTTGTCTTTGGAAGCTGGAGTTACAATCCCTAAAGTTCAAAACCACTGTTGTATATGGCAACCTTAACATTTAGTATTCAGTTGGCAGTATAGGTTAATGCAGTTGAGGCTTGTAACGATTAACATACAATTCTTGCATGCATAATCACCTACTTAAAAGGTAGATTTTCACTGTAGGCCGATTAATTTGTACATTTTTACAAGGAGACACACACTCTAACGAGAATACCCCACACAAGCAAACCTACACAGTGTTCAGTACATCCAGTTTTAGTGTGAATTAAAAAGTCTGATAAAAAATATATATATTAATTTCCAGAGGGGTTTCTAAGTACCCTGCTTCATGACGTAGTGCACACGAAGATAAGGACACTACAGTATAAACATATGTGCACAAAACAAACCAAAGACAAAAAGCTAGTCTTCTATCAGACCTTCTTGATCGAGCCGAATACAACGTGAGGCAAAGTGCAACATCCAGTAACATCGGGTGGTCATCTCCAGATTTAGGCATCTTTGACATCTGGCACTTCGTCCTGCTTGCGTTCAGTCATTCGGGCACATCGTGGACAAGTTGTGGAGTTGTCATAGTAACAATCTCTAAAGAGACATTTAACAAACACCAACAATTTTTGTTACATAATACATTATGTTAATGGTGTCTATTTGGGTAATGTGGCAGCTCAGTGCTTGGGAAATCGAATTATTTAGCTGCAAGCTGAGTGGAATAAACTCATTAATGACTTTCTTATTTCTCTGGATGCAGTTTAAAAAGTTTGTTAACTGGTGATCTTAGACTAGATTAGCCCAGTATAACTGGACATCTTTGGGGTTATTATTAGCAACCACAACACTATATTTTTCTTCACAAATGTTTTCACAGGCTCATTTTCAACTCTTAACAATCACATAATTGGCTGCTTGGTGACTAACCTGTGGAAGACAGCAGAGCAGTCGTGGCAGACTGAGGTGTGACTGTCAAAAGGGAACAGGATGTCTCCCTCCTTACACAGTTCACACACAAATCCCTTGGCCTGACAACGCTACACATAACACAGACACACAATAAACACACACATACACAAACACACACAAAATGAGACAGAAAGTCAGAGCATTGGTAAGGCTGCACGATCTCTACTACCTGAGCTAATGGGGTGCGACTGCCAATAAGTCCCTAATAAGGCAGTAGACTTACTGACAAAGAGAAGTCAGCAGTGTCATCAGACTTGGCCTTTGTGCTTTATGTATGAGCTCACCTCACAGTCTAGTTTGATGTGTTTAGCAAATGTAGTGTGGATCTCTGTAAGGGAACAGCTGAGCCTGCCACTGGAGATGTCAATCAAATCCTGTAGTGAGTACATGTCATCATTCTCCACAAAGTGCTGTCGATCTTGTAGCTGGAGAACACACACACAGTGGAAAACATTTTAGAAATGGTCCATAAGACCTAACCTTTCCGAGAGAAAACATATTAAACACTTCCATGAGGTCATACTGCAGTAGCCAGCAAAACAGTCAAATATCTCAGATTAAAACATTCTTTTCAAAACGTATTACAGAACATACTGTATTTTACAATGTTTCTGGTCTGTGGGAAATAATTCAACAAATGCTAATACAATTTTTAAAAATTTTGAGCTGATAATGAACTTGACGCAAGTCTAGTTGCATAAACCAACTAATCACATACAATGTCTCAACGCAGCGACATTTCACAATTCAGAACAAGCTCTCCACTTCCACCACATAGTGGTGCTGTTGTAACACATTACTTCAGGGTTACATACACCAGTGTAGGTGACATTCAAACTGCACAAGTCATTTTAATTTGGGTTAAATAGATATTGTAAATGCATGCAGACCTGTAGTAGTAGCCGAGCCTCCATTGCCTCTTTGCAGGTAATAAAATAGGGTTTCATCAACAGAATATCTTGACGAAGTTTCTATAGAGGAAAAGACACACATTGCTGTCAGTCTCACTTAATGCACAGAGTTGCAGTTGATTTCCTCTCTCACTGACATAAAAGTTAGCATCTGAGGCAAAACACAGTGACAAAGTGCTAGGATGGGTTGTGCTACAAAACAGCTGTAACAGCAACTATAACAAAGATGTGTTTGATGTGTGGAGAAGTGTTTCCAGGCTAAAACTGAGAACATAGTTATCAAAAACAATTACAAATGTGGATTTCATTTGATATAGCCTGGGAATATCTTTATGTCAAACTCCACAATTTCTTGCAGGGTGCCTCAAAAAAAGTGAAGTTTCCCACCCTGATCTCAACCAGTTCCTCCACAAAGTTGAATAGCAGCGGGTTGATTTCTTTCAGCTTCAGCACAGGTCGTGACATCATCAGGGCCAGGTAGCGCAACGAGGAGCGACAAACCTGAAAACGAGAAACGCCATCAGGCCACAGACTGGCAGGATATGCCCACATGAACACACAGTGACATGGGTTAAACCTGAATTGGTGGACAGACTGACTAAGTCAATTCACATCATCTGACCTGGATTTGCAAGCCTCCTCCTGATCTGAGTTAAACTTGAAAGTAGGTCAGATGCTGACTGGCTTTCATAAGCAGGCATTTTTATTAGAGACTGAAATGCAATTTAATGTTATTGATGTTTAAACAAAATTAAGCAGACACCCCTCTAGTCATTTTCTTAGACTTGACAAAGCTTCTCTAGAGCTACAGAAAACATGGCTTCACAGGCTGTGCAGTACTTCTCATGACTATTAAATTGACCCTGACATGTGAAATTGGTGTTGTGCCCCCTTAACTTTATTTGATAATGTAATATAACTGAGTGATTCTGACACTGAGTAATAATGTATAAGAATATGGCTGCAGTTTCTCAACAACAAGAAACAGTAACAATAAAATCCATTATGTCAGCAGTCTCATCAAAGGACCCAAATCCTGCCTCAACATCTGGTCACTAAATCCTGTTTTAAGGGGTATAACTTGACAAGAAGTCTCACAGATTGATGTAGGAAAGATGAAGGGATGCTACTGATGAGAGTATTCTGTTGTAGCTGATGAGGGTACCTTGCGTGTTTCAAACTCCCAGTTGTGGATGACACGAGCTGGGATGATGGCCGTGTCATTCCAGTGGCATGTGCTGCAGTAATACTGGCCTGTGTAGTCGCACTGTCTGGCCTCACTTGGCACACCCCCTACAAAAGAAATATGCCACTGTGGAGTCAAACTGTGAAACAAAAGAAAGCTAAATGTACTAAAATACAGTTATGCCTATGAAGCAAACCTTGATCAGTTCAGATTAGTTTATATATTGCTTTTAGATCCTCTGTTTTCCCCTTTCAACCTGGCAAACATAAACCAACAGAGTCCGTTCATACTCACTCAGTGAAATAGGTGTGCGACATTCTGCACAACGGTAGTCTTGCTGGTCTAGTCCTATTTCAGGGCAGATGCTGAGCTCATACTCCGACTGGTGGCTAACCTTCGACCTCACACAGGGCTTAGTGATAAGGTTCATACACTTACTATGGCAACGGTAATAGCAACCTGAGAGAAAACGACAATGGAAAATCACATGACATGACAATTTTTAGCACAGCAACATTAGTACATTGTTTTTGAATGACAGGTTAACAGTTTCAATGAGCTGAATATCTAAGGATATCTCTGAGAATCTCTGAAAGTCTAAGGAAACTGACTGAAATTCTAATAATCCCTGTCCTGAAGAGCAATCTCATTGTTAATTCAATCAAAATGACCTCCCCAGTCCAACTGGCTGAAACTGTGGCACCATACTGTAAAACATCATGTTGTATGCATGTGGAGCACAAGTAAAACTTTTGAGAGACCAGATAAAATAATCTGATGAAGTGACACTGTGTTAGTGTGTCACTGGGGCTTTCAGAGCACATACAGGGAACGTTCAGGTAGAGCAAGTGTAACATTTAATGGACATGGCACATGTACTTGGATCATCCTGTTTCAATGAGATATGGGATGATTTACAACTTTGGCACAAAATTTAACTCCACGGTTATTTATCAGATTGATATATTGGATAGAGTACCTCACCTGTGCAAGTATACCAAGTCTGGATAAGGCCCCAGATGATAGTGCTACACTTGTCACAGGTCTGTTTCACGCTCTTGCTCTTTTCCTTAGAGAAGCGGTGCTCCAGCAGGATTCTCAGATTAGGCTCATCCTCCTCAGGGTCCTTTCAAGTGACAAAGAGCAAAAACAAAGTTCACAAAGTGCAGTAGTAACACAGTTCATGTATGGGGGTAAAGACTTGCATCACTGTAAAATATATGCACAGTAGATTTGTGTACATTGAGACACTGACACCACCTCCTTAGTTAGATTTTCATGTTGTACTATGGGTGTTACCATGTATATTTTGCCTAAAAACTATGATCTGATCCAAAGGCAGTAAAATAAAAGTATGCACTATTTGCACTTATTCACATATTTCCCTATTATATCTGTTTTCATAAAGTATTAAAGATGACAATTCTATTTGCTAATTTGAACGTTGAACTCTGTTCAACTTAAATCAGCTGCATTATTATATAACATAAAGTGCTCTGGGAAAATTCCATAGAGTTTACAGCAATGGATATGACGTCCAACTGCTTCACATGATATGGTTCAAAAAAATGCAGCTTAATTTATGAAAAAGTTCCTTTTGTGCATCACTGTTACCATGACGTGCTGGAAGATTCCTGGTTGGTTTACAGTAATCAGTCTGATACATTGCCAAAATGGCGCAGACACAGTTTTATCAGTGATATCCAAGGTTTCATAAAGACAGAGAAATTGTCGGGCCACAAAAACACTAAGGCTGGGCCTAGCTATTGGAAACAAATCAGTATACAAAAAACATAGCTCCAAAACGCCACAGAAATTAACTTACATTCAAATTTTAGCTTACTTACTTTGTGTAATTTGAAGGAAATCTTGAAAAGCAGAAACTGTGCTATTTGATACGTGAGGAGCTTCTGCAGGAAGTCGCTGACCTCCACAAACTTGTTTATCAACTCATCAGTCTCCAAGAATGTGTGCAATGTTTGCTCTCATTTATCTCAAACAGGGCAATGGCTAAGAGGCCAGAAGTGATACACTGAAAGCTGAAGGAAGGCATTATTTGAAATGTCTTGTTAGCATACAGTAATCACCTCACAGTATTACAAGCCCTGCAGGATTTATTATGATCTTCCTTATTCCTTCCTCTCTGACACTGATGTCCACTCATAAGCTACAGGGCAACTACAAACTAAAACTAAAAACTATTGAGCCCATTAGCTTCCTCTCAACCCTAAATTCTATATTTTCCTAATACACTTGAATGCAGCATTCATTTTAAGGAAATGTCTCTCCAACAATACAGAAAAACAGCATGCTTTACATAAACATAACATACATATGCAAACATTTGTACAGCTGTGTGTTCCACCGACTTGAAAACACAAAAGTGAAATTAGTTGATTAAGAATTAAGAATTTCTTGAAGTTTTACTCAGACTGAGGAAAACTTCAACTAGACAACTTCCAGTTGTTGCACCAAAAACTATGACATCATGCTATGCATTTCTCCAATCACTCCTCAGTTCCAACCTTTAGCTCCTGCAGTTTGAGGCGAAGGTGTATAAGTTTCACTACAGTGTCCTTCTGTCTCTCCGAATGTTCTGGCAGCTCCAAGATCAGCTTCTTACACTCCTCTATGGCTAGTTTTAGCTGTTCAATGTCAGATGCCACAAAAGAACCCTGGAACAAATGAAAGAGCAAAACACGTCTAAACATACAGTAAACAGAAAAGGAAGTTTTGAATGTGAGCACTCTCAGTTTTACAAAATAAACAGGAACATTGCTTGACTTACCACAGGCCTCGAGAAGTGGTCCTCAGCTAGACCAAGGTCCATGGTCCGATCTGAACTGTGGGTTCTGCTCCCAGAGAACAGCTCAGGTCTTGCTTCTAAAATATAGGCCAACGTGACATAAAGTGCTGTTCTTCTTGTAAGCATACACACTATGGTCTTGTAAGTGTGCTTGGTCATGCACACTAATTTCACTCACATGACTGCGGCCAGCCAAGACAATCCCTACCAGTCAAGACTCACCACTCAAAAACTCTCAAAGAAGGACAACAGGACAAAATGGACAACTGAAGGAATCACAGGTAATTATCTTATGAGTTCTGGTAATGTGTAACGAAGCCACCTGACAAGGCTCCTACTGTTGGATTCAAACTGCTGCTCACTATGAACTTTGAAGTGCTGATCTCTATGTTACTTTTCTGTGATTATTTATTACTATTATCCATACGATGTCTGCAATAACATGTAAATATTATAATCCCTGTAATTCCAGGTTACATTTACCCTGTCTGCACTTTATCCACCCTGCTTTTGTAAATATTTTGCATATATTGTGTTTTTCTCTTTTTTTTTTTTTTTTGTCTTGTTCTGAAGTGTCTTGTTTTCCACCTCATGCTGCTCAACGTGCCTTAAATTGCCCCCTGGGGGACAAACAGAGTTCTCTAAATTTGAATCTGAACTATCACATCTATACTATCACTATTACTATTACTGTCACAACTATGTTTACAATCAATCTGTTAAGCAATCATTCTTATTGTATGCTGCTTAATAACACTGCTAATATTCTTCTCCTACATGTATGGACAACTACAGCTGCTACTATCAACTATTCTGATCAAGCAAAGCATATTGTTTTTTTATTCTGATCCTGATTAGTTACGTGCCTTTAACAATTGGTCTAACTTTGATGATAATACAGTAAGTGAGATGATGACTGGCCACTTAAGGCTGCAGAACAAACTGAAAACCACATACATATCACCTCATGAAGTTGTTATGGTGAACTTATAAGCAACCTATTGCCTAATTACACATACAGCTGAGACGAAACAACATTAGCATTTATTTGGAGGCATGTTTCTGCCCATCTGCAAGCGACATGCTGATACAACAGTATTGTAATTTTCAAGGCTGTCAATTGTAGTGTTGTATTGAACTGCATCACATTGCAAGCACTTGGAGTTGTACTGCCCCCCACTTGCATTACACTGTATAGCACCTCATCCTATTGTTTTTACACTCTGTGTAAACCCTTCAGTTAGACTAAGAAAGAATTCAAAGATATATACTAGCAGCATTTTCCCAAACTCTTTAGACACCTCCATTCGTTGCCCAATTTGGAGTTTAATATTTGGCAAACACTTTTTTGAGATTTTGTTTGCCTATCTGAAAATATAACGGGAATAAAGGACAAAGGAGACAACAAAACAAAAATGGCAGCACAATATGCAGTGCGTGGTCTACCTAAATCTGCATGTCAAATAAAATCTGCACCAAATTAACACAGACAATCTGTTCAAACTTACTAGGTGTCAACAGTGCCTCCTCAAACTAAGTATGATGACATTTAAAATTGAAAATAGGAAAAAATGTGACAATTACGCAAAACTAAACTGAGAAGACAAAAAATGAGGGAGGAAATGAAACTAAATTTGAAGAGAAACAGTCTTAGATTTATAATCTTTTAAATCATACATACTAAATCAAGCTAATCACATATTTTACCAAACTCACTCTCCATCTTACTGAAGAAACGCAGACAAATGCTGTTGTTACCTGCATACCCCGCAAACACCTCAGAAGAAAACATGGTGAGCGAATGCAGTTTCTCAGTGCCAGATAGTCAGAGGCCAATGAAGCAGAGAAACACAGTCACAGACACATCAGTAAAATCAGCTCAGCTAGGGTTAGGGTCTGTGTCAGGCTTGCCTGTCAAAATGACTACAGTCAAACAAAAAGTTCTATAATCCAGGAACATGTAGTAAAGTACTGCTTACACTTGTGCTTTTCATTTCCCCTGGTTAAGTCACAGTATTTCCAACTTCCTTTTCCATTTGCTAAGAGTTACCCACAACAGCCCAATGGGCTCCTTCTTTATGTAATGGGACAAAATCTGTCTAAATATTTGAAGGAAAGAAAATCTGATTCACTAAGGGGTTACTGCCCCATACAGTGCGTGAGCCACAGTGGCATGATCTAAGCACTTGCAAGTCTTGCTGTATTTTGGCACCTTAAGGAGAGCAAGTTTACATCTTCAAGTAAGTGACATTTAGAAAAGCAGAAACTTCAGAAAACACCCCCCACTCCACCACATATCTGTTTAGTAAGGGAAATATAAAGGAAATCTAAAAGGCAGCGCTGTAAGGGAGCTTACAAGACCTCCCCCCCCTTACAAGACCCATAAATCAATAAAATATTTAGTCCTTGTCCTAATGTTCTTACAGCTTAAGGAGAGCTGAGTATTCTATCCTCCTCATGAGAGACCATTTGTTATTTTTACCCAAAAATGGTTAATAAAATCCCAAATTAAGTGGCCTCTTTTACAAACTGGCCATCTTTTTCAGTGCATCACAGAATATTGAAACGAAATGATAGCTGGATATCTGCCAAAGTAGAATAGACACACTTCCTCCCAAGCCATAAAAAAGTCAGGCCTTAATTTCTGGGATTTTCCCTGGTACACTGAAAACTGAAATGGGGTAAACCAGAGTTGTGTTGTGCTTCAGGCCTCCTTCAGGAATTTTGGCAGTTCCCAGTGAAATGTAGCATGTGACATATCAGGCCCAGTTACAGTCTTGCTTTTAACCAGTTAAGCAGTTTTTTCACCACAAGAGAAATAAATAAATCCATAATGTCTGGGAAAATACAGTATGAGCTGCTGTCACTCACCAATGAATTAGGCCCAATAAGTGACGTCCAAATGACTTCACATTAACACCTGTTGGTCCATTAGTATTAAATTAGAGTGTACATCACTCAAATTCAAACCAAAAGAACAACATTACAGCTGTAAAAGCAACCTTAAAGTGAGTCACGATTTGCCTATGAAGAACTTTGGCATACTTTACCATGTTGTGGGGGCGTTTTGCCTCCTTGGGGACCATCTTCTTCCTCTCCCCGATCAAAGGGATTGAGGCGAGTTTGGCGGAAAAGTGCAAGTCTCTCATCATACTCCATTTCATCGGCTACATCTAAGGAAGACAAAATACATTACAGTCACAATGAGAGGTTTGTTCACTTCTTTTCACTTGCATTTATAAGCAGGAAGAAGGATCATGACCATCTTTTAATGGAAGCCAGATAGCTAATGTGTTTGCATGGTTATTGCTTAATGTGCAGTGTATTCCCATTCCGATCCTAAATAAACTGCACTGCTTTTTAGTGATCAGAGAGCTGTTCAAGGACAATAAAACCCCATTCAGAGGAGCCATAACTGAATGTGCAAAATAAATGTTGCATGCAAAGTTGGGTCTGATTTTAATATTGGTTGAAAAAGATCTAATACACTCATTGTGCTGCTTCGGCGCCTATAAACATTGCAGAGAGACCATATCAAACGCATGCCTTTCACCTAATTAAAATCAGTGTGCCTGAAATTAATGATGCAGCAATTTAATTTTGTACTTGAAAGTTAACAGACTTGCCTGGGACAAATTTTACAAAATTATCCTGCCTTTTAGTCCCTATTCCCCAGCATAGGCCAGACTTGAGAGACACTGGATGCTTCACTTCCTAAAATGCAACCCATTTAATAACACAGACTTTCTATTAAAAGTTGTGCTTTCCAAGCCTTAACCGAGGAAACACTAATGACATCTTCAGGGTATTTTCTCAGATTTTACAAAGCTATTCCAGAGTCACAGAGGATAATATGTAACATCGACATGAAATAATTGGTGGAGTGCTCCATTAATTCTTCCTGACACTTCTGGGTTTTTGCTATAAATGCTCAAATTAAATAACGTATTATAATGTAAACTACATCACTCAAATGAAAACCAACGTGCTTTATTTACATGAACAATAGTAACAGTCACTAAGCAGCAAAGCTGGTAACAGGAAGTCTTTTCAAAACAAGTATCAAAATATAAAAGATTTAATTCACTATTTAGGACTTTTTATTTGTTAATCATCATCGAGCTCAGAAAATGGAGTCAATCAAGAAAACACTGCAAAGCCTTACAAACGTTATAAACACATGTCGAAGCCTCATCTTATCAATTATAACCAGTCAGCGTTGCCTTTGTCAGTCCTCCTCTAGTAAACCGTAACCTTGATTATGTTTCCATTACTGCTAAACATGTACAGCGTGGCATAAAATGAATCACATCAATGCTACCAGTATAAAAGAGCACATCGACATCAATACACAGATGTCAACGGCCAGCTAACGCTAGCTAGCTAACTAGCCTTAACAACAAACCAGTCATCTGTTGTTTTGGTGCTATTTTTAGCTCATTTGAGTGGTCGGTATAGCTGGAAGCTTACCCCGTTGTTGACCTTATTTATCATGAGGGAACTGGCACATGTAAAATATGTTTTATGGTCGACGTTTGCGGTTAATATAAGGAGTCCCCTCGGTGTTGTTTTGTCCCTGTCATCAGCAACATCACAAGACAAAAAAGTGTCAAGTCATATTTCGTCGAAAGACCAATGTCCGGTTAGTATTTTCAAAATAAAAACCTGTAATGAATGCCGTGCAGTAGAAGTATGTGATTATTAGGAGGAACTAAAAAGGAAGTGAAGGAGATTTTTGATTCGTTATCTGTGTTCAATAAAAACATGGCACTTCTGTCTCTTGTCTTAAGGTGGTATACACTTTAAATGGAAGTGATGATTCATGCCATTAATTTAAAAAAAGACTTACCTTACGTTTTCTCTGTCAACAGAATAGTAGATACCTCCCAAGTAACATCAGAGATGAAAAAGAATCACATTCAAAGTGTTGGCTACATGTCATGGTAGGACTTTTCCTCCCTTTTAATGCTCTGCAGCCAGTTCCCGTGACATCTAATAATAATCACTGATTGAACTGGTGATAAAAGTGGAAATTTCAAATAACACTATTTATGGTATTCAGAAGTGTTTGCAAGTTCAAGCTTTCAAGAGGACAAGTGTTAGGAAACAATGGTGCTTTGTAAGATAGAACATCACACATATCAACTCAGTTCAGCAAATGCAGTATGGTTTATGGAGAGTCCGTGAAATTACACAATCTTGTCATATTGTGTGCATCGCCAGTGTAAACCCACTGTAACTTGAGATAAACTGATAACTGACAACTCAGTGTAGGCAATGTTTTCATATTAGTTGTGGTATACAGTATATCTCTGTGAGTTTGATGTTTATGGAACAGCAAGTACAGAGCCATGGCTTGTGTGAACTACAACAACCAGGGACAGAATTGTGGTATGGATGCCTTCATTACCTTTGCTCTAACACAAGGTTTTGTAAATGAAAATAGTTTAAAAAATATATATCAGCATCATCTCAGTGGAATATGAGTAAATAAGGGGAATAATATGAGGTAAAATATGTTGTGAAGTTTTGAAGTTGTGGGAGATTTCATGCAAATTAAGTTTAATGCTTAAATATCCTCATTAGCAGCTGACTGTATTCAGTAACTGGTGGCTTTTCACAGAAAACAAGTTTTGACCACCAATGTAAATCCATATTTAATTAAAAAATAAAATAAAATTCTGACAAACATACTGTTCAAAACATTGGCAGTTCTGAGAAGTTGCAATTATGTGGGGTTCAAATTGGAGCTTATGTTTAGAGTTTTAGAGTATAATGAGAGGGGGAGTCATAGTAAGTGAAGACATTTTTTTAGTTGAAAGATGGCAACAGCCAAGAATATACCATACCATACCATCAGGTCTAAAAAAAAAAGTAACAGAAACTACTGCACATGTAGAGTTACATATCACTGAAACAGACCAGAGGGTCAGTTTCTCCATATTTAATGAACAAAAATGTCTTTGCTCAGGAGAAAGATACTGTGGAAGGATACTGCATTCTCATGAAAAAAAAATATATCTTTTGTTCCGTGATGTTTTCTGTCATGAAATTCTGTTCGACAGAAACATTGTATCACTTTTAACACATCAAGAAGAACAGCGACAACAGTGACAACAACAACAATAATAATACTGGCTTTTATCTAAGTGATAAAGCAAGTTCATTTGCTGCAGATTGGTTGTAGTGTGTGACGATTTACTGGGCTTGACTTATAGATAAGGAAAAAAATTAATACCTCTAAATAAATGCTCATATAATGACCTATCTCTTCCTTCTCGACATTAGTGTTAAACTGACATGGCCTGTATTCAAACACAAGTTGGTTCTACTTACTGTTTGCATCTGTGAGTTTTGTCATCAGCTCATCTGTGCATCAATTCAGTGTTACATAATTTGATAAATCTAGGTCATGTAATGAAGTACACCAACAACAACCTCACACCTCAGGCTTATATACTGAGGAGACACAACTCTCAGCTTTAAGTTGTCCCAAAGTAACACCCAGTCAGCATCATGTTCACATGTCAGCCATGGAAAATTAGATTAAAACTGGGTGTGAACTTAAGACCAGGCTGACCCACCATAACCTGTAGGGTTACGTTTACAGAAAACCGTAGAGGCTCTAAGCAAAATTTGACAGTGGGTTCCCTCAAAACAACATCCCTTTCCAGTGTAATTCACACAGGTCTGTCCAGATGCCAAGTTGTTTTTTTGAGTGATCGCCTTTTCCTCTTCTACCCTTAAGCTGCATGTGTTACAGTGAACTTAAACATGAAAGCAAAAGGAACTGGGCTTCTACACTTCACTGTCTGTCTAAGACGGCTCCAATACAATTTCTCTTGAGGTTAAAAAAAAAAGATGAGAAAATAACAAAAACACAAGAAGATAATGAGGGTCTTATACACAATGTAAGCTAATGTTATGAGCACCAGTTGTTTTCTTGAATGAGACTTTAAAACCAAAATCATTGCATAATGGATTGATAAGCCTCTAGATTAAAGAAGATTAGAAACAGTACAAACAATAATGAACAAAAACATTTTTTGTTTTCATAGTCACAAGATATCAGGCATACTAAAAAAAACAGCCACTGCCACTCTTGTCCTTTTTCAATTTATTTTTTTGTTTCAGTATTCAGTATTTTTTATTATTTGTCTGGCCACATTAATGCCTGGAGATTTTTTTGTATTTGTATAGTAAATCTTAGTTTGTTTATATATTCTATTTGTGTCCTTCCCTGAGTGTCAGAGCCTTGGTTTCTGGCCATATAGATAACTCTGAATCATTATAGCTTGAGTGTGTTTCTTGTTTGGACAGCAGCTGTTGAGATTTGTATTTGCTCTGAACAGAGCTGCTTTGTGCAGCTAAATGAAGGAAGAAGTCATTACCCTAACTGTAAACACGCTGCTTCCTGCAAATTATACACACTGTACATGACACGTCTATGACTGTTTCTTTATAGATAGATAGATAGATAGATAGATAGATAGATAGATAGATAGATAGATAGATAGATAGATAGATAGATAGA
>JBBMJY010000001.1:14780728-14791705 GCA_037833715.1 Toxotes lorentzi
TAGATAGATAGATAGATAGATAGATAGATAGATAGATAGATAGATAGATAGATAGATAGATAGATAGATAGATTTCTATAGATAGAAATAGATAAATAGAAATTAAAAAGAGAGACCTAAAATAGGACTGTAATGTTTAATATGTACTGAACATCCATTATACAAAGATTGTTATGTACTAAAATACATACTAATATATTGTACATTAGTGCAATATATTATGTTAATATATGAAGTCAACAATTAAATCAAAACCATGAGGCAATCTCTCTGTAGCAACTATCATCTAGAAATTATTTGGCCAGGATGTCCAATTATTTTAAGACACAGATCACTAATTATCTTCATTAATTTTTTAGTGTCATTTTTTTTTCATTTTAAGTGTACCATTACAGTCAGAACAAAGATTAAATGAAAAAGTGGAGTCGGGAATAACTCAAAATATGTCAGCAAGAATAAAAACTCTCAGTCATTCTAGCTTGTGTCTTTGTGGTTTGGACAACAGCTGCTGAGATTTGTATTTGCTGTGAACAGAGTTGCTTTGTGCAGCTAAATGAAGGAAGAAGTCATTATCCTAACTGTAAACACGCTCCTTCCTGCAGATTATACACACTTTGGTCATTATTTTGACTAATCTGCGATAATTAAGTATATCCATGACGTGACTGTCTGCTTCCTTATGTAGTATATTTCTTATGTTATTTACATTACTGACAATGATGGAAAGTCCTTAAGAGTGTTTGATGATATGACTACAGCATAGAATGATTGGCATACCTAAACTTAAGATTATTCACCCCCCCACCCCCATTTCCTGTATGTCTGACATATGCTGTTATTGACAATAAAAAGCCTTTGAATCATTTGAACAACGATGGCTGGATATCTACAATAAAATTTCATACCTAAATAGCAAATATAATTTGTTGAAAATTTCAGTTTTTACTTCATATGACAGAATCACAAGTTTGGCCCAACTGGCATATGGCACCGTCACAGGGTGAGACAAGCACATCAATGCACAAAACATGTCCACTTCACTGTCTCTATCTCTCATGATCAACCATAGATAGACATCTACTATATGGTTTGGATGACCAATTGTTTTTTGACACAGATCACCAATTATCACACTGAAGGGTTTTTCATTCTTTTCTTTTTTTTTTTTTTGCGCCATTTTTCATGTCATTCTTAACGCTTTGCTAAAAAGTGATACAGATATGCTAATAAAACATATGTACCATTACAATCAGCACAAAAATAAAATGATAAAGTGGGCTGATCAATAATCTAAAAGACATTAGCAAGAATAAAATATCATAAAATATTAATGACCAGATGAAATTTTGTTTAATTATTCACAAATATGCTCTTGTGGATGAAATAAATATAGGCTAGTCATTTATGGAATGACTGAAAACTTAACATTTTTAGCTTCTTCCATGAGGAAGGGATGACAGTTTGTATTTGTTAGCATATCCCTTTTCCTTCAATAGATAGATAAAAGATAGAGTATATACATCAGAAACAGCATCAGAAACCACAGTAACTGTGCAAAATGGCAGTGTACTCGGTTATTTACAGCACAGCAACTGAACTTGATCACGAGTTTAAAAATGGAGCATTTCAAAAATGTCTCCATTGTGTTGTATATCAATGGCCCTTCTGTCTGCTGAGAGAAAATGTTGTAAATTCATTTTTATGAAGCAGGAAAAAAGAGTTTGTCTTGCATGTAAATATCTTTACGTTTAATGGCATGTAGGTAAGTTAGTGTGAAATGAATTGAAACCTTTACATCTGAAACCACGAAGAGCAGCCATAATCTTATAACCTGTGTACCGATCTCTTTATTTTGCACCACTGACTCATCCCATGATGCCAACTCACAGCTGTTTCTGATAGAAATTCTTATCATGTTACTGTGCACATGGATGAACATGACTTTGGTTTGGATAGTTGGTCTCAAAATACTTAAAACAATCTGCTAACCAAGCATACTATATAATAACAGCATATTAAATTATGGAAAATATATTGGAGAAGTGATCAATAATGATGCTGCTGCTGTTATTCATTTACCACAAGCTTTTCTGGTGTTGGCCCCTTTATTTGAGACAAATAGATAAAACGTAAACAACTTCAAGGATTACATATAACACATGCTCCTTATATACAATAACTGTACAGCATACTCTTGTTTCACTCTGTTTCAAGTTAATATGGGATGAAGGCTGCAGTTCTTCTTTTTATTTTTAAGTCCTGCCCTCAGCATTTACAATATGTGTTGAATCGGGTTCTCTTTAGGGGATATACTGAGGCACTGAGTACCTCGTGTCTCATTACCTTTCATATAACAGATACCAGACAACCATACTGTACCTCTCTAACAACTCCCATGTGAAAGAAAAAAATTAAATATGGCATGGTATTAAAACAAAAGTACCAGTACAAATACTACAAAAAGAAAATAAAATGTAAATGAGTTATTCTTCACAATCAGCAGGAATATTACAGTGAAAAATATCAAAGACTGAGTTCACTGACAACAGGGGGGACTATGTAAATTATATATTACTCAGCACTAAACTCTGGCAAGCATTACTCAGGGGCTGTGGTGTACAAAGATCTACATTATTGTCAGTATTATCATGCACATTTCAGATTGCATGGTTTCCATCATTTCACCAGTAAATTCAATCATTATTTCTGTCTTGGCAGACAGCCTGCTCACGAGACCTACCAGTCTATTTCTCTTCATTTGGAAACTTCCGTCTGTGAAACCGGCCCAAAGCTCTTGCACTGTGTGGTGAGTATATAAAAAAAAATCACTTCATGGCTTAAATACAGATTTATGACCCCATTTCAGTTTTTCTAAAACCGACCAGTTGAGAATCTAAAATGTTGGTCCTATTTCCGACGAATTCGTAGGATCAATAAAAATATGACAGCCCGTTGGAAATAATAATATATTTTTTTTAAAGAATAAAATAGCATGCTTCTTAATTTCTAGAGCTATATGTTGCAGTTCAGGAAAATGTCTTGGTCTTGGTTGTCATTTGACGATTAAAATGTCGTTTTTTTGTTTTGTTTTTTTCGTTTTTTTCTTTTTCTTTTCTTTCTTTTTTTAAATCTACATTTTACAAATACTTCTCTTCAGTGTCTCACTTGTTTGACCTACATAACTGAAATCGGGCTCCATCTCTTTCAGAAACCTCCCCCGTTTGCACATCTCAGAGCACCACACAAACCTCCAGAGATATAACTTTGATATGCCTTCTTTCATAAACCCTCTTATGCCCTGGGCCTCGGGCCTACCACCAGGCGAGTGTTCATGTGATTTTTGCATCTTTTTTTTTTCAGTCATCCGGACATTTATTTCCATCCATCACGCCATTTAAGGCTAACTACAAAGCTTTCCTTTGATATTCCATCTATTTCTTGCTCTTTTTGCAGCAACTTACATAAATAATAGTTGTCATTTATTTCTAAATGAAGTAATTTGAGTTTTATTACAAGTCATTTGAACATAATTGTCAGTACGTTTACTGCTTCTGTTTTTCGGATGATGCCACGAGCAAATATGGCAGTTATTTAAAAACAGTAGGAAATGGACAGACTCCGGACATGAAAATAATCAAACACTAGACCTCAGGTGGTAATTAAAACTCTATAACACATCACATTGTCTTTGAAGCCTTGCTTGTTAAAAACCTGTTTTGTCAAGCCCTGAGTTTAGTTGAATAAATAAATCAGACTTTTGGCAAAATGCAGATACTTTTTTTTTTTTCAGGTGAATTTGAAATGGAAATATTGGGTTTTCATTCTTTGAAGGAAGAAAGTCAGCTCAGAGATATAATATATAAATATAATACATATTTATATAATAAATATTTCCAGTGCAGGTTTTCACTTTCTTTTCTTGATTTCTTTAAAAAAAAAGCGTCTTTTAAAAGCAGTTAAGATACATCACATATTTCGACCAATAAAGGAGGCATTTTATCTACAGGACAATCCACTTTGATTTACAGGGGAAAAGAAGACACAGGAAAAAAAACTTTCTTAATAAAAATGAAATGCTGATCAGTTACTATAATTTAGTGCAGTGACCTACGGACTCTTTTAACTAAGACAGTCTCAAAACTAAAATAAATCTGTCTTAGTTATGAGAGCCATTACATGTCTGGATGTTTCACAGTGCATGAACCTGAGCCAGGAGCGGTGGAACTTAATAAATAAACCCGCAAATTAAGCTGAAACCATGCTTGGATGAAATCGCCAAATCCACGATGACATGTACAGAAGTCTTAATCACAGATACAGTCTTGGTCTGTTATGCACAGTGTCGCACATGGACATCATCAAACATGCAACAGTCAGGGCTTCCTTTAGCTTCGGATACAATTCAGGGGGAAGATTCAGGAAGAAGAGGTGGTCTACATTGTTGATGACCCGATTTGCCCTCCCTTTCTCCCTGAATGCAGAATACGTGATGTCACACGCCGAAGCACCAAGAACACAGGACCAGCTCCTGCAGGGTTTTACGCAGCTCCTGGCTCCGGTAGGCGTAGATGAGCGGGTCGATGAGCGAGTTACAGATGATGAGGATAAGGAAAAGGTTAAAGTTTCGGAAGAAACAGTTGCAGAAGGGGCTGGTGGGGCAGGTGAGGATGAGGATGAGGTGGAGGAAGAAGGGGCCCCAGCATAAAATGAAGACCCCGAGCAGGATGGTGAGGGTAATCGCTCCTTTCATGCTCGTGGACTGGCGCCTGTTTTTGTGGAAAGCCATGATGCGCCTGGAATGCACGTGTGCCAAGAGGAACATGTGCAGATACAACACGGCGTTAAACACCAGCGTGGTGCAGAAGAAGGTCACGAGGCACACGATGACAGCGTTG
The DNA here is from genome assembly GCA_037833715.1 of Toxotes lorentzi. Classification (NCBI taxonomy): domain Eukaryota; kingdom Metazoa; phylum Chordata; class Actinopteri; family Toxotidae; genus Toxotes; species Toxotes lorentzi. The sequence goes on from JBBMJY010000001.1 coordinate 14,785,624, forward strand.
TCGGTGTGGTACACGATGAAGAGGATGCTGGAGGTGATGCTGGCTAGCCACACCACCACGATGATGGTGATGGCGCGCTGCGTGGTCATGATGCTGTGATAGCGCAGCGCGTAAAAGATGGTGATGTAGCGGTCCGCGGCGATGGTGCACAGAAAGGAGAGCGAGGACACCACGGAGCTGCAGATCATCACGTCGATGACGTTGTCCAGGTGGCGCAGCATGCCTGGGTGCACGTCCAGCAGGCCGTGGTCGTGGAGAAGCATGAATATGGTCTCCACCACGTTGCTGACACTGACGAGCATGTCGGACACAGCCAAGCAGCAGATGAAGTAGTACATGGGCGAATGCAAGTTGCGGTTCTTGATGATGGCCAGAACCACCAGGATGTTCTCCACCAGGCTGATGAGCCCCAGAGCCAGGAAGAGCTCCTGAGGGATGCGGACCTGCACGCAGCCCAAAGAGTTTCGCTCACCGCCGGTAGAGTTCGTTTCGTTCTCCTCCATAAAATCATTTAGCGGGTTGAGCTCCTCGTGGAGGATGGAGGGAATGTGCTGCGACCTGTTGGTCTTTTCCATGTCTGACTTCTGTGTGATGACTGACTGACTGTATAGGCGGCAATGGCTCTTTCTGCAGCACAATGTCAAACAGAGTAAAGAAGTTTTATCACTTTCCACTGTACTTCAGCATCAGCTGTTGCAGTCACACGTTTCCCCACAGCCAGCTGGAAAAAAAAAATCAAGCAGCTCGTCCGAGCAGCTGTTCAGTTGTTGTACCCATCAACACTTTGACTGTCAAATATCCACAAAGCGCAGAGCAATAAAATGTTGTTACTATTCATTTCAGCCATTGAACAAATAACACTCGGCTTCTGGGTGAATAGTCAAATTAACGCACCGCAGCAGTCCTGAGAGCTGGCGCGCTGGCTCCGCGTGAAAAGCGCGTCTCCTCGCCTCAACTCTTCTTTTCTATGGATGCAACTTGTCCAACACAGAGATCCATAAAATGTTCTTCTCTATTAAAACGCGGTCCCCTGATGTTTCTTTCAGTCTTATAGTGTACCCACCCGCCCATCCGCAACACTCCTTGCATCAGTTAAGAGTACTCTAACCAACATGGTAACAGTCAACAAAGTGTCTTTAGTTATCTCGGGAATTGGAGACTGTGACTTGCTTGAACATTTCTCAAAGTGATGCTGGATTCTGAAAGACTTGAGGCGACTCCTCCTCTCACGCAAATGTCAGCTGGGCTGCGGTCCTGTCTCAGAAGCATAATGTCTGAGCTCTGCAGTTTTGGGAAAAAAGAAGAGGAAAGCAGGAAGGTAGTGCTTTTGTTACACCGTTGTTGTGTCTGTTTTGTTTTTATCTTTCTTTTTTCTTTTGGTCTTTTACCTGTCACATTCATTCGGCTGGCGGAAATTCTGTTTCCAGTTATAATAAAAACAGTAATAGCTTCTCCCTCTCAGAAGACACTTTTACGCAGCGTGTGCAACAATGTCACCACTTCACCTGTCGCCTGTTCTTTTTCATTTGCTTACCAACACGCGGTAAACCTTTTGTCTGTGCATGACCTTTAAAAAGCACGTTCTTTAGAAATGTTGTAACTAATCTAGACGTATATTAAAGAGTAGGTTAACACTGACCACTGAAAAGACTTCTGGCTGCTGTAACTGATACCTCTACCTCTCTACCTGCAGAGACATTCCATCCAAAGGCAATTTCAGATGAAGGCAATGGAGGACAAAATCCACAGACCTAGTTCTGTTTAAAAATGACTTCAGCTGAAGCTAATGTGAAGCTCCTGCTGTCTGAATCAGACAAATAAAGTGGCCAGCTTCCAAAATCAGAATCTGTTTAGAACAAGATTCCCTCATGGTCTGTCAATGGACAGTATTTGCTTCCTGAGCCACAGCAGAGGGACACTAACAGAATTCTGTGGTGGAAAAAATAGACAGTAATTTTGGAAGACACTCGCTTCAGTTACCATACTGAGACTGCTTATGCCTCATATTACTTTTATCTTCTCTCTCTTTTTTTTTTTTTTTTTTTGAATTTTGGGATGCATTTCTGCACAGTGTTGTGCATGTGTCCCCTGACACTGAAACTGTGAACTGGAGAAACTAATTCAGCAAACAAAAATTATTTCAATGCATGATGGGTATGACTCCTTAGGTTTCTTGATTCTACAGTCCTTCCACTTTTTGCAGATTGTTTGATTTAAACAGCTGTAATAGACCTGAGAAGTAATCTGGGTCAGATTCTGCTGTAAATATTATTGTTGTTGCCACTTCAGTCCCGCCGTGATGCAAAAATTAAAGTCATAAAAAAAAGAAACTCTTTTGACTTGAACGGAAGAAATCCTCAGCTGAATAAAGCATGGTGATCATACATGGACCATGTATGCATTGACAGAGGCGATATATGTAACAATCCACAGTTTTCCATTTGAGGAGCACTGCAGCTGTTGAATGACAGGTACACAGAATAGGCTAATTTGGGTGCATAGTGTAAAAGGATATCAAAAACTGCCTTGCACTGTAATCCACACAACCCCCACAACTTTCACACACAGGTCCTTCTGAAGTTCTGATATGAAAGCCTTTCTATACTGCCAATGGATCACATGAAAAGTTCTCACAACCTCAACCATAGCTCCAGGTGAATTAGGAACAATGACATCATTTTACCATCAAGCACAGTCACACACATCATGTGGCTCACTGAGTCGAAAGCTTAGTGTATAGACAGCTACAGTTCGTGTAGAGGGTGATTTGTTACGTGTCTCAAGAGTTTATGTCCTCAATGTGACTTAGAAGCCTTAAGGTGGACTCTTGTTTGATATTTTGTATTTTTATTAGAAAAACTAGAGTTCTAATTGACACTAAAAAAAAGAAATACATACAAATAGGGGCATAGGGGCTCCAACTGGGATTCTTACGTGACATCTTTTTGTCTTGAGTGATTTGACTGGAAAATGAAACATGCACATCATGAGACAGATTCTTCCTTCTGCCAGGCAAGAACCATATAAGGGCTTTGCAATCTGTCAGGCATCTTAGCTTCCTATTCCAGACATAACTATGATGAAAAAACGGCAACACAAGAGAAAACACTTGGAGAATGGTGAAAAATAAGTGATGTAGGATAGAAATTCTAAATATTTTGCTGATGTGCTGCCATAAGTACATTTATAACCTCAGGAAACATTAAAATCACTTTAGATTTTAGAAAATCTAAACAGATTTTTAATGATTTTAGAAAATTTAGAAAATGTCTGCCATACTTTTGCACTGTATATAAGTTTTGAGTTGATGGACATCAGCAGACTACTGGAAACATTCCAGCCAATTCTCTGCACTGCTTTCTAGGGTGGAGTAATCCGCAAATAATTAAGTATTGGCAAGTCAACTCAAACTGAAATGTGAGAATCCGTGCCAAACGCAGCAAGAGTGAGGGAGCATGACAGAGCAGGAAAACAGCAGACATCCTGCAGTAATGATAAGATTTACAGAGGAGTAAAAAAAACAGGCTGGAGGCCCAAGAAAACGTGAAATGATTATGTGACAGATGTCAGAAATATAACCATTTAACCATTTAAGTATTTCTGTTTGGATGAGACTGAAGAACAGATTCCCAGCACTGTGACAGTCTGGATTTAGTAAATGCTCAAATTAGCAGGACACAAGACACAAGACTGTTTTCAGACATGTAACTTCATTGTAACAGTAAAAGAAAAAAAAAAAGAAGAAGAACTTGGTATCAAATACTGTAACTATATTGTTTTATCCATATTGTATCTCTTCCTCTCCATAAGTGGATAACATGATCAGGATGGATGTAAGCGTCTTGATGGAAACATGCCTTAGGTCCACCTGTGAACATTAAACCTGTACATATGTAGCTGACCCACAAGATGAACGTACTATGCGTGGATGTGCCTGTGTGTCTTAATGTGGTAGCACTTGGTGTGTGCTGCACATTGGCAGTGGACTAAAAGACCAAAGATGAAATAGAAAAAACACTGTGTAACTTCAAATATTAAAGTCTGTGTATACATAAATGGTGAACTATGCATATGCAGTCTTTGCGTAACATTTATGATCCCCTGAGTACAGTACTGTTCCGTGTTATGCACATCAGTTATCATAAAACTGTCAATGCCCCCTTGTTAAACCTTGTCTGGATACAAACCAGGCTTGTTCTGTGCTTGGTCTGGCATGACCAACATCCTTTAAGAGCACTATGTAGCCTTCAAGTCTCTACATTATTCACTAGTACATATTAGGTACCATTACAGACTGTTACTGTAATGTTATTACAGGAATCTTTCAAATTATTCTGATAGTAAGTTTGCAGAAAAATAAAATAGGCCAGGGCAAAATGGGTTCAGTATATTGTTGCTACCACTGAGGGGTGCTGAAATCAGAAAATTGGACAGTTTAAACAAAGTGGCACAGATTAAATCCGTGATCTGACATTTTTTCCCCACACAAGACTGTACGACCTGAACTACAATACAGAACATAAATCTACCTACTGACAATATAATATGAATATGCATACATATATATGTTATTATACAGTGCTGAAACTGATGTTTTGGAAAAATAACACCTCAAAATAACATGCAACCCTCTTTAGATCTTTTTCTTTAAAACACTGTAATATCACACATAGCTCTGACTAACAGTTTTGGCTGTTAATGCCTTCTTCAATTATACAGTTGCTCCCAGAATTGTATTTACACATGATGAAATGACTCTTTCTTTTGTCAAAGCAAAAGTTTCAAAACCTCAGTGACGCTGTAAAATGCTGCATATTCTTCTTAAACAGTGATGATTTACTATGGATTTCTCATACATGTTACATGATAGCATCTGTCAATATTTATTAGAGGGCTGAACCTGGCAAACACGACAAAAACAGTTAAAAAGTGTGTTTTTGGATGTCCCACAAAGGTCCATACCTGAAGGTGAAGTCACACGATCTGTACACTGCAGTGGTCACCCCAACCACTCGACCTGCTGTAACTTTGTGGGTTGGACCATGGCTGGCTCAGTGACACAGTGCTGTCTATACACAGATAAGAAGCTCTGAGAGCTGATATGTTGAAATGTTGACATAAAAAGGCCACATGTGTGTAGGGCTTCATATTCTCTATGCTGTAAAACGTACCATAAGAGTTAACTGCAGGGAGAACTGTGATGTAACTGATGCTTTGGCTGGTCTGAAATGAACACATCAGGTCAATTAGGCTTGGACTGAAAATGATAATTCTATGTCTCACTGTCCTGCTCTACATCAAAATGCATTTGTTGCCATATGGTCTTTCTGTTAATTTGTCACACAATCTTGGACAAACTACAGTCTATTCTGAGGTTTGTAAATAATGTGGAGTAAATGAGTGGAAAGAGCAAACAGTCATATGGTGCTGAAGATAATATGGACCAAGAATGACCCGGGAATCGCTGCAGTTTAATTTATGTAACACCAACCAACCAAAAGTGAACATTATATCGCTGATATTTAAAATGATGTAAAATCTAATTAAAATGCTGGGTAACTGAGTGAAAGTTCTACCTTTAAAAATAAAAGATGACTGGCTGGGCAGCTTCAAAGTAACATTCACTTCATTCAAAAATATCTTGATTAATCCACTTATTCCAAATGTGCACTCTCAAACACAAAGCATCATAAAATCTGTGTGTGCCACATGAGTCCATGAGGCAGAGGTAGACAACACAACCACAGATTTTCATGTCTGTGTCTTCTGCACAAAGTACATCAAAATACATCTCCCTGTAATATAGGCTACAGCACTACTTTTACAGTTTAGTGGTTTTGGATCTCAAGTTTCAGCCGTAGCAATGAAGGCCAGCTATTGTAGGAAAAGAATTCATTCCAGTAAATACAGGTAACACTGAAGACTGACAAAATGTCCCATAATAATTATGGGAAAGTAAACTTGATGACTTGGCTGTCTAACTCAGCCCTATAAATTAATATAAGCATCAAACTTCACTATTAGGAAAGAGAAAAACCAAGCCCACAAAAAACTTTGCACTTCATGAATGTTGTTATTGTTC
>JBBMJY010000001.1:14801544-14831586 GCA_037833715.1 Toxotes lorentzi
TAGACTTGCCACACTGAAGTTCTTTGGTCTTTGGATTTGAATTTAGAATTGATGTCATCTACTGAAAAGCACATGATCCTCACCGATGAGGTCCCTAGCCATCTCCTGATCCTCCTGTATGCGGCAGACATCAGAAAGCTGTAGCAAGGAGTCAATGTGGTAAGGATTAAGCTGTAGCAGGGCCTGGAGAAAAAAAAAGAGACAATGGTCAAAGTGGCAGAGATGGACAAAGTTGGCACAGAGAAAATGATTTCAAAAGAAAAAGGTTGATTACAATACAAGACACTGCTCAAGATTGAATAAAAATGCATTCACATGTTTGCGCGGTTACAGTATCGCATGCAGGCAATTTTTGTCAAAACAGAGTTTAAATACAGTACATTCAAAATTCTTCACTGTTTTGTTCAGTAACGAAACACTGCACATTCATTTATTCATATTGCTCAATTAATAGAAGCATTACAAAACTCTGCATCTAACTTCACCACACTAGAGAAGCTGGCAACACAATTTTAAGCTCAGTGAGTGGATGGATTTTTTTTCCTGCAGAGCTCCTCAGTGACTTTTCACCTCAAGTTTCAGGTGCACAATCTTCTATGATTTTGTCATCTGACTAACCAAAGAATAAAAGCATATATAAAAGCATTCCATAAAAGCAAAGGGTGAACTTTTTTTTTTTTTTACCACAATGTTGTTGGGATCCATGGACTCAACAGCATCCAGGAACTTGAACTGTACTTGCTGGTAATCTCGGGTGTGCTCAAAGGTGAAGTACTGAATGCCATCCTTTGTCTGCAGTAAAGTCATTGATATTCCTATGGAGACATCAAGCATAGTTATGAACAAGGCACAATAGGGTTATAAAACATGAGGATACAGTCCAGACCATTAGTATAGTATAGGACTTTTTTTGTTCTTCTGGCTCAGTGCTTATTCAAGCATATTCAAATTGAAAAAAAAAAAAAATGAAGTGCCAAGATTCAGTTTTAAAGTTTTATAGACATTTTGACAGGGGTTCAAAAGTATTTGGATAGATACACATGAAGTCAAACAAAATCATATTTCATATTTTGTGGAAAACCCTTTACAGTCAGTGACAGCCTGAAGTCTTTGGCCCACAGACAATGACTAAATGGACTATATCATCCCTGGTGATGCTCTCTCAGGCCTTCACTGCAGCTTCCTTCAGTGCTTCCTTGTTGTGGGGTCTCTACCTTCAGTCTGTTCTTCAGGAAGTGAAATGTAGCTCAGATCATGTGACTGACTTGGCAAGACAAGGACATTCCACCTCTGAAAAGTTTTCTGGTCGCTTTGGCCGCATGTTTAGGATCGTTGACCGGCTGAATGGAAAAATGCCTAGACCTCTGAATTCATCCTGTTGTTTCCATCAGCAGTGAAATCATCAGTCAATGTCAGTGTGCCATTTCCACTGGCACTGCCACTGGCCAGTTTCTTTGGGTATGTTTTTGTGAAATGAAGTCTGATCATCTGTTTTTAATCCTGATTATGTTCCCTAGTTTCCTCGTGTTATCCATTTGTCTGTTCCTGCTTGCCTGCCTGCTTGTCTTCTTATCTGCCTCGTTATCCACCATCTCTCTGCTCTTGTGTGTGAGTTTTGGTCCTCGCTCTGCCTGTGCCACATCAATCAGCTAACTGTGTCATGGAGAACTTTGTAATATATAATGTAAGACATCCTTGATTTTAGCGATGAAGTGACACTGTAATAACATTATGGAGATGTTACGAGTGGTGATCAATAGGGTTGAGAAAGTAACAGTTATTAGCAAGTTTTCAACTAAATAATATATGTGGTTTGACTCTCAGTGAGTCAGCAAATGTCTGAAATAATAAGGTTTGGGTTTTCCACTTTAATAGCTACCTAAGTTGACATTTGTGGGAAAAATCAAAGCAGCATGCACAACTAACAGGACGATTACACAATACATCAATGGCGACTCAGTGTGAACACAAGGAGGCAGTCTTTATGATGACGTCAGTTTAACAAAAGCCACAGTCATCCTATTTCACACTGGCTGAATCTAAGAATATTTTTTGCTGCTAAGGTAATATAAGACTGTCACCAGTGAAAAATCATTGCTTATGCTTCCTTCGAACTACAAGGTGCTTAGTTGCTTATCAGTTTGAATTCTGAATAATATAAAAAGAATGAATAAAAAACACTGAATAAACACATTAAGCCATTAAAAGTGTGGACTAAAATTTCCTGAAAGTTACTCTGGGTTTACATGGAAAGTAGCCTTTAAAGGGATTGTCATTATTAGAATTCTGAGTGTGTGTCACAGGCTGCTTCTGGTGACAAATTTCAGACTAAAGACCAGTTGAGTGGAGATGCCTTGTCCAACTGAGGACAAAAGCTGTCCCCTCCAGCTACGGAAAATTCTGATTTTTTGGTCAGTGGTTAAGGTTAGGATATGGGTTAGGGTTAGGTACATGGTGGTTATGGCTAGGGTGAGTTTCCATCAAATGAATGCAAGTCTATGAAATTTCCCACAAGGGACCCTGATCCGCATGTGTTGGTGTTTGACTCTTAGACCACTGGGACACCCCATAGCCCAAAGAGTTTTAATTTTTACACAGCATTTCAAGGAAAAAGCAGGAGTCAAGTGGGGTTAAACTAGATAATATTATATACATTCAATTGTATTCTAATACTTGTTCAGTAGCTCATTATATCAACACAAGGCAACCATTAAAACTGATCAGCCTGACAACTTCAGCCTGAAATGATAGCTTTAAAAAGGTACAAGCTATAATTCAGATGACTGTAAGGAACAGCCTACCTGGGCGGCTAAAGCGAGGCCAGCTGTCCTTGGGGCTGGTCATCCAGGTGCTACGGTGAAACTGTCTGTTTCTCTGTCGGGGTCTGACAAGAGAAAACAAAAAGATGAGCACAACAATATACTGTATACACACAAAAGGACCTCAGCCATTTAATTTCAGACTATCTCACAAAATGTTTCCTTTTCGTTTTACCTTTGATCCCCAAGAACAGCTCGAGCCCCAAAGTATCTCTTCAGCTCCGTCTCTGGGTTGAGATTCCTTAACGAATTAGCACAGAAAACAACATGCTAATTGGCAAGGAAATCAACAGGGCCCGTTTGATTTAGATATTGTGGACATGTCAGACCATGTCTGCCCTACAACATAAATGCAAACAAATCAAGAGGCAACACTGACAAGTTGACTGGTAACCATACCGAACAAAAAGTACAAATATGCTTCCTTACTTGAGTGAGTAATCATTACAAGTCAGGCATCGTTTTATGCCGGTCCTGATCTTAACAGCCAGCTTTTACATGTTTGACTGTACCTTCTGTCAGTGAACAATAGTAGTGACAAATAAAGGTCCCATGAAGGTTACATGAAAAGTACATATCAGTGATAAACACTCATGGACTCTCCATCAGTGACATAATAGCTGAGCAGAGTTTTCCAATATTACCAATAGATCAGCAAACAGATACTGTGACATACTTTGCTTTCAAAACATATGATTTCCCTTTGACAGGTTATTGAAATTACCTGCTCTGGCATCCCTGTTTGGTGTGTGGCCAGATGTGCTGCATATTTCAACCAGTTTTAAGCCTTTGTGATTCTGTTTTCACTGTACTTCATAGCCTGAGATAAAGAGTCTCCAAAAAGTAGTTTGTCTGGAGATTCTAAAGAAATGGTGTCAAGCACATGGCGCCACCACATGGTGGCAATTAGAAATGACAGAAATGTATAGTGCAGTAAGTGAGACTACTGCATCCTTGTGCTTACTTTGAACCATGTAAGAGCTTAACTTCATTTCAAAAAATGTTAGTACACTACAATCTAAAGTTGTGCGCTTGTAAATGTATAGATTAATACAACCTCCCATGTCTGGGTGGTTAAAAAAGAACAAATCTGATCTGAACTCATTCATCTTGTCTACATGGGAGACACTGGTTTCCTCACCTGTGCTCCACATGTAGCACAGATCGTCTGTCAGAGCCTCCGCAATCTTCATTCTGCAAACTCAGACCACTGGGCTGCTCCAAGTTGTCCAGCAATAAATCAATGTTGTCGTCAGGTACAGCCCTCTGAAACCAGACAGAGAAGCCATTAAAAAAACAAAATAGAGACACTGACAACATATTTGTTATTCAACTGCCTAAAAGAGCACTACAGTTTTGTACATTATGTGTTTAATATCTCTTTGAACAATTATTCTAAGACACTGCATTATTCATACGTCAGAAAAAAAACATAATTATACGTAATGAATTATACAAAAATATTACACATAAAGTGATTATTAATTCTAAGAATATAAGTTGGGTTATCATTTGCATATTACAGCCATCTTGCCAGAGCAGATACTGAATCCCTTCTTAACAAACAAACCTGTCCATCCTCTGATGTCACTTTTGTCTTCTTCTTTTTCTTCTTCTTTTTAACTCTATCTCCAGACAAAGACTGTTTAAGAAGAGAGAGTTGGCAATTTGATATATGCAAAGATGCACATTTAGATCAGTTGAATATTTAAGTCAAATCAGAAGGCCACCCTTCTCACTTTGCTTTATCTTTACCTTTGTAGATGTTTCCTGTTGCCTTTGATCTGGTTTGTCAGTGTCTCTGTTATCCTTATTTTCCATGCCACTCGTTTTATTTCCATCTGGTTTCTCTGTGTCGTCATCAGGTGAGATTTTCTCTGCCTCATTGTCTTCATCACAAATCTAGTAAAAATGTGAACACAAGAAAGCATGTTGGGTAAAGCAGTGCTAGAGTGTGTTCAGGATGGTAAGATAAAGGATACACAAACTCAATGTGAACCACAGTTTGTGGATGGTTTGTGATGGAAGTAAATTGTAAGCTTAGACTTGCAATGCCTAGACTTTTTTGTATTATAACTTAAAGGCTAGTAAACATGGCTGTTGTACAGCACACTCACTGAAGTTTTTGGTTAATGTTTTCTTAAAGCTGGCGCTGTGGAGTGCTTCTCTGTGATTTTTCAAAAGTCATAGCAAACTATACTATACTTATAAAGCTATAATGTAATGTATGTGAGTTAACAGCAGGGTTAAATAAGCAGAGAAATAAGCTAACGCGACACGGCTAGCCTGTGTTAGCAAGGGTTCTCACTATCAGAGCTCGCAGTAAACACATTATTAATCTTATGTTCAAAGTAGCTAGCATGCTGTTGTTGAATTTCGCCGTCACCTTACCAGTTCGTAAATGTTGCTGAAGTTTTTCTGTGCCTTGTTTTTTTTTGCCTTCCGGCTGCTGACTTTCCCGTCAGACGGGTGAGAAACGTTAGCCACGTCCACCTGCTCCTCTTCACCCGCAGCCTGCTCCTCCGGGCTGTCACCCAAAGTTAGATCCCCGAGGTCCAAGGCCTCCTGACCCCGCTGTTTCCCTCTGAGCCTTCGCAGAGCCCGTGTAGACATCGCCTACTGCTAACGGGACACATACACTTTAATATTCCGGATTAAATTAGTTTATAGTTAGCTGACAGCCACATTACACCAATGAAATGACGGTCAATACTACTGGTTTCTCTTTTTTCTTCTTCTTCTACACGGTTCAAGGTTTCTGAGTGCATTACTGCCCTCCACAGGATACATGAAAAACAACAACAACTCTTTAACTCACCACTTCCTTTTGGTTTTTTTTGTTTGTTTGTTTGTTTGTTTGTTTGTTTGTTTGTTTGTTTGTTTGTTTGTTTTTTACAGGGACAGTGCCACTTTTTCTGTCTAGGGCTTCACATTAAATCAGCCTTTAAAATGAAAATAAAGCAGACAACATCCAAACCCAGAGAAGGAGAAGTTAAGTGATGCATAAAGCAGCTAAACTGCTAGGGAACTAGGGCGAAGAGTGAAACAAGCAATAGGCTATACTAAGTAAAAAACAATGCAAGCAATTGATACATACAAAGAAAATGTAATGTAAACAATAGGTGCAAGCAGTTAAATCATGTAAAAATATGCAGGCAGAACTATCAAGACATACAGATAGATACTCATATAGTCTGGGTATGTAGGGGCTGTAATTGTCTTTCTTTTGGTAGATAACCTAGATTTGACAATCTCTCAATCAAAGCATCTCATTTCTGGTCTCAGGGCTAATACATTTGTACAGCTCAGCTGATTTTGTATAATCTACAAACCTAGTGTCAGTTTCTATCTTGTTAATTCAACTGAATCGTGGTGTCTATTTTTTTCCACTTTTTTAATTTTTATTATTATTATACTTTGTTTTATTTAATTTTTTTTTCACCAGTCCTCCTAAATGTTCTCTTTTATTTTGCCTCTTAATTCTACCAAGGGGTACAATAGCTGTAGCTCCTTTCTTTAAGTTCTGAGAAAATTATGATTTCCTTTTGCATTATAAATTTGAGTTAGTTTTTTTAATATATAGTTTTACATATTTTTCTACATTTTTTCTGACGTTATTTTGTCATTCTAAATAGACCATATGTGTATACTTCACAGAAGTCTTCAGCCTACAAATTGTGCTGTATAAATGAATTTATTTCACCTGGATTTGCCTAAAAATGTTATGCAACGCATTTACTGCTCCCCAGATTCTCAGTCTTGTGTGCAGTTCAGTCATTCAGCAGGAGGTGGCAGCATTAACCTGGATAAAAGTGCCTGAACAAGATAGGTAAGTTTTCAGTAACTGTTTATTGAGTTCATTAATGGTAAAAAGATTGTGTACGAGACACTGTAGGAATTTAACTTTTTAGTATTCATAATTACATACATTCATAAATGCGTAATTAATGAAACTCCAACTCCAAGTACTGTACAATGGGCGTGTGTCTCATGCCTTACAGCCCCACAAACTAAAACAAGGAAGTACCATCAGTTAAGCCACATGTATTGTTACATTTTTTCCATCATAGGCCAACAATGGATGACAATGTCAAACAATGTGAAAAAATAAACAACTGAGATGACAAAAGGGAAATTCTAGTGTATTGAAATTCAGTGTGTTTGCGAAAGGGGGAAGTTACAAATGTCATTACTTAAAATAATTTTTCAAAGGAAACTTGAAAAGTAAGATACATGTAAGGACTGATATGATTCAGTGGGTACAATGGATTTATTTACAAGAGATAAAAAGTACAGAGTACAGTAATGTAATACATGGCACTGCCAAAAGATAATTTTTCAATTTAGTACTAGCAAAGAGTACACTGTAGTCCTACAGTATTATGATTTGTTGATGTAAAAAACACACAAATACACAAGAGTTAAGAATACAGTGTAATATACTTTATACAGTACGTAATATTGTGATGGGTGGTGTGAGATCTGTGCTTGACAACTCAATACAGTGGACACAACAGATCTCAAGATGAATGGTGGTTCGAGGAGAAAACACGTTTTGGTTTAGACTTTTATGACAGCAGTAAAAATACAAAGTACAGCTGTTTGAATTTACAATATTTATATACTTACCAGCTATAGCATTTACATTTATCTCCTGTGTCCTGTGTGCATGTTTTTATTGTTCAGAAGTAAAATGTGATGTTCACTTTACCCATCCTCCTTTGAATTCTCAGTTCTTGCTGAGAAACCTTTTTCTCTGTTTTCAAGACATTTCTCTGCAGGTTGAGGTATAAAGGCATTTGTCATTTGTCCAGAATCACAGGACCTGCTGACATCACACTGTGACTGGTTTTGATGGGTTTAACTGTATGATAATTTCAGGAAGACATTGTAAGAGGATGGGGCACCAGAATGGTTACTCGTTGGCAGTAACAGAGATGGGGTTGTCATAGGCTGCTCCCTCCAGGTCGTCTACCCGTTTCCTGCGCATCTCTGGAGGAGGTCTTGGAGGTGGGTTCTGAGGAGGATTCTTCATGCTTTCTGCGGGTTTTCGGACCTCCTTCCTTGGTAAGATGGGCTCCCAGTGTTCACCACGAATAGCTGCCTATAAAACAAGAAGATGACAAGGAAAACAAGTCAGTAGTGAACTGGATACTGTAAGATCAAGGTAAGCATGATTACAACAAATCAACAACAACAGGATGCTGAGTGGGATGTTGGCCTTTATCCTGTACACTCACCGTTTTATGTTTAATTATGATTATTAGATAAACTGTGCTTCCTGGAAAGCTTTATAAAGTTGCTACATTTAGAACTGTTAAAGAATTCAGTCACACCCCTGACTGTCAGCTTTCACAACTGCAGGGCCATGTCTCAATAGAGGTGCCTGTAATGAAACAAGCTCTTCCTTGTTACCATTTCCTTGTTTCCTTCTACTAACCGTGTCCTTCCTCATCTTTAGCAAAACTGACAATATTTAATTTTCTAGACTGGAGAGTAATAGAGCACTATGGTAAAAGCTAACAACTTACTGCAAGGTAGATGAGGCTGGCAATACCGAGACACACACAGCCGAGCACAGTGGCGAGCATAAAACCTCCGGGTACACATAGCCTAAGAAAGCCCAAAAGACAGGGAGAGATTTTGGCGAACAGAAAAACCACAATGACAACTTTTCAGTCTTTTGCTGGACAGACTGACTATCAATGAGAGGAATGCTGTTCAGCAAGGGAAAGTGAACTCACGCAGCATGTAAAAATGCCCTGACATAATAGTTCCTTGTCAGCGGCCCAAAGGCTTTTACACACACAGTGAAGCAGTACTGGCCCCTGAGGGAAAACAAAACACATAAAATAATGAAATAATAAATAATGAATGAAATAATGTTTGTTGTCAGTCATCACAGAGCGTGTCAATTAAACTACAGCCCAGATACTGCAGAAACGTTAAATTATAAAATATCACTTACGTTCTCTCCACACTTGTGCCCTTAGACCTCTTGCTTCTGGGATACTCAAGAAGACACACAAACACACCAGCAGCGCTAATTATCTGTCAAGGATGTTTCCTCTTGGTTGGTTCACTAAGTCACATAAAAACTCTGACAGGACATAAAATGAATTTAAATAAACATTAGTGGCAAAGAAGAGGTTCAGCAGGTGTAGAAGAGTGGATGAATGGACTGATTGTTTCTGAGATAAAGGAGAATGTAGAATATGGGAAGAATTCAAGGAGGGAAAAACTACCTCTGCCATGTTGTGCTCTCACCAGTGTAGAAAATATCATGATTCTTGTACCTAAGTGGAGCAGACGCTTTGACACTTATCATATATTGGTTCATGCCATAATACAGCAGACTATAAGGCAGGTTTAGATGATAACTTGGCACACCTTTGTGCTCAGTCTGCTGTGTAATGTATTCTATATGTAAATACTCTTTTAGTTACACCTACAGATAATATTTCATAGATGCCATCAACCATAGATGCCATCAACACCATGTAGCTAACAACACTAAAATACTTAAGAATGGCTTCAATTTACTTTCTCCTCTACATTTTAGTCACCTAAATCACATCTCTACTTTTAGGCTTGTGATTTATGAATTCTTACACAGCCCAGTATTGTACTAAAAGGCTAAATAAAAGCAACAAAGTATACAACTGCAATTTTAATCTGCACAGACTTCAGTTTTAATACAGAAATCTCACACTGATTATAGCAGATCTTTGAAGGAGGAGCCTAGAAAATGGAAAGTGAACATTTTCACAGAGAGACTGCTTCAACGAGTCTCTTGTTTAGATTAAACTCCATTGTTCTGATTTTTGCAGATTATAAAGGATACACTGCATAAGCAGCAAACTGCCAGCCCCTGAACTGTCCAGCCACCCCCACAATGCCTCCAGTGAGGAGAACTGAAAGAAGGAAACAGGAAGGTAAGATTAAAATAAAAAAACAAAACACCTTTTGTGACTCTGCACTATAAGAGACAAGCCCATGTTAAACTGCGCACTGACTTGCCTTAGAGTTTATTAAAACAGAACTGAATTTACAGATGATTGGAATTATTTCACGTTTAACTAAAAACATAATTTCCTATGAAAATATTATTTTTGAATTAAACTGCTCTTATGAGTCAGTTGGACATTTTTTTTTTCAATCTTTAAACAAAGTTTTTATACTCACTGAGTCCCGAAGCCAGAGCCTGCTCATTGGCCCACATCGCCCATTCTATTTTCCCCATTGCGTCCACTGAACCTGCCCCTGTGCAGACGACTGAAACTCTCCAGAGAGCGACTCTCGACTTTATTGTCTCTACAAGGAAGAATATGCTTTTTTCGAGATATGAGGTGTGCAGATGTGCGGGGCTGGGAGGCGGGGCTTAAAGTTGGCCAGCCCCCTTCGGGTCGGCATTTCCGAAAAATGTCGAACAAACTGACCAGACAGGTAAACTAATAATCAAACGGGCTGTGAATGTCTTTTGTAAATCTTGCTGGAAGTCTAAACCCTTTTCAAAGATTCCCGATTTGTCCACAGGTGAATGAGTGTCTTTTCTTTATCATACATTTGGCTCATATGTGTTTTTCAAAGCAACCCACCGAGCTCATGAACTATTTAATATGCTATAACTTAGCAACGTAGCAATGTAGGGCAAGGTGAGCATAACATATAATTTTCATGTTTTATTGTCATCTTCCCTGTCCCTGAATAAACAGACACACAATACACAAAAACAAAATATGGAAATGTGATCTCAACACTATTTCAATGACCCAAAAAACAAGAAACAACCTCATTTGTAATGACTAAAATAGACTTTATTCAGTTTTACAGAAATAAGACAAAATTCACTAAAGTTGGTACCATATGTTTTCACAAGATGAAAATTCAAAATAACTATTAACGTGGCCATTTAATGTCACATAAGCTCCTTAAACATATCGAGGTGGTGATTTGACTTTTTTATGCTTCAGTCTATTGCTCAAAAGCACACTGGCAGTGTTGATACCTTATATCTGCCAGCACATAGTCAGGTCTATGAGAAAACCCTTTAATCACAGCGGTCAACTGTTGAAGAATAACTGCCTCCAGATACTGAGAAATGCAGAGAGCTAGGCAAAAACACAGAAGAATAGTGTGATGTAAAGAATGAGACACACCAGTCCAGTTTGAGGGATAAAATATTAGCACCCATAATATTAAATGGCACCTGGTGTTGCTGTGATTTGTAAACACCTATTTCCTTTATGTTAAGCGCAAATTTGATCTCTGCTGAATGGGTTTCATTATTGCTCTGTGACACTTTGTTTCTTCTGGGCTGCAGGGCGTTATGCAGTTTTCTTAGGCAAACCATCAGATCCAAGGAGATGTTGAGTGGGATCCTCCACAACACAAGGCCCTGGTCCAGCCTTGAAAACAAACCAAAAACAGATTATGTCACTGACTTATACCAAAAAGTAGACTCAGCCTCTATAAGGACCTGTGTGTTCACATCTAAAATGCTTCTAATTTAAAAGCTTGCTGTAATAACATCTAAGCCTAAATACAGAGTACTGTAAAACAGAATATTCAAAGGCCAAGGACTGGATTAACTCTCTAGTATTGCATCAGTAAAGCAGAGGAACTACTGTATATCACAATATGTGCTACAATATTCAGCCGAAGTAGAGCAACACAATGTTACGCAAAGGGATGTTAAAAAGGAAATGTAGACACAAATCTAAACTTGTGTATGTGTGTACCTTGGTACTAATAATGTAGCTTATTCCCTTTGGCATGGGCTCTAGACCAATAGCCTGCTCCAGGTCCTCAGGAAGAGAAGCACTGTTAACTGGAAGACCCTTAATAAATCTGAAGGGAAGGAAGAAACACTCAGTGCCACTTTTCAAAGGGACTGAAAGAAGACACACCTTAATGTCACAGTAACGTAATGTAATGTAACAGAGTCACATATTTACTTGGATAAAATGACTTTGCATAGAACTATGCAGTAAAGCTGAGTAATTATGGTAACTTTCAACTCACTGTCCTCCGTTGGCATCTGGGGGAAAAAAATGTTGAACCACCTGGACAAACTCTGGAACGTGCTGCTGTAGAGTGAAGATCACAGCATTGGGCCCTGCATCAAAAGTGTAGGCCACCTACAATTAAACACACAGATGGTGATTATCAGATGAGGAGGGTTTTTCTGTTCCCCAGTTTGAAAACCACCACACAAGTTTCACATCTTCATTACGCCATCTCTGAAACACAGCTGTGTAAACCGTCGCACACTCAGTGACAGTGATACAATAGTAAGCAGGCTGCAGTTAATGTATACTGTCTGAAATACATTATTATAAGACACTGACAACACCACATACAAATGTTTGTAATTAGCATATTTTAGCTCCATTAACTTCAAATAATGTACTGTATAACTGATATGACCACCAAACATTTTCAAAGACACTTCACATTTTTAATGATTTCCCACCTTTCAAAGCAGCCATGTTTCCATACTTTTACTGTAAGTCATTTTGCAGAGAACTGAAATTATCCTAATCCGTTGGAAAATAACAATAGTTTGATTTTATTTTCTTTATTGCTGGAGTTGCATTATCATTGCGTGCAAATGCAGTTACAAGTATTTTTGAGAAAGGCAAACTAGTACACAGTTCTTTTCTGCGCTTTCTCAGGAACAAGTTGCTCACCCTTGTCTCCCCATAGTGCCTGTTATACCGATGCACCAAGCTGATGATCTGTTGAGACACCCTATTGAGGTAGAAGATAGGAGGGTACGTGTCAAGGCAGGTGGCATGGAACTGGTTACTATCCTTCATGGTTAGTTCAGCAAATGCCGTGAAGTCCTTTCTCTGCACCGCTTCAATCATCTCCATCATCCGGCCTGGGACAACAGACTCAGCCCGGTGCTACACACACACACACACACACACACACACAGAAACAATGAACACAGACCCCCTCGTGAGCATCCGTCAGTTTTTTTTTTTTTTTTTAAGTATATACGAGCATACCAGTAATCTCATCTCCTAACCAGTACTGACAGTCATGTTAGTAGATTTAATAATGTATGTTGCAGGGTGAACAAATTACCTTCAAGAGACAGCTTGTTTGTACACTGGTTTGCATCCCAGAGGTGCTGCCTACTGGCTTCCGCTCAGCACTGGCCTGTGAAAAAGCACATCAAACTACACTTTTTTACTGTTCTCAATTAAAGTGTGCATTTGGTGCACAAGTCAACACACTTACTCTACGTGTTACACAAGGAACTGTTATTTATAGAAGTAAATATCACAAGTATGTGCCTACACATTACTGACTCACATTCATTCCTTCTTTGTCATTTTATAGTCTTACTCTTACACAAACAAAATCAGACCTACCACAAGCACAAGGATTCTGATCTCGGGCCAATGAGTCTCTGGCGCCATCTGCTGGGCTAGACTGTCCTTGCCATTGTCTCTTTTTCCCATGATCCACTGCACAAACCCGCCATACATACTCCTGCATGCACTGCCTGACCCTTGCCGAGCAATCTCTGACAACTCTCCTTCTACGCCAAACACCTGAGCCAGAGTGTACACTGCAACACAGGGAGTAAGAACAGAGAGATGTATCAAATATGAGAAAGTCAATTTTATTATTTTGTATTTTGTAAAAACAAAGATTCTCCACCTAGATTGTGCTACTATTCATACTGGAGAATGGGTTAACATAGTCAGAATAATATAGCTTGAACTTTTTTTAATGAGTGTTGAAGAGCAGCTGCTGGGGTTTCAATTAAACTGGTAGTCTTGTGTCATTACTGCATTGAAAAATAGCTTACACTCTCACCTAGACAAGCGAATCCAGCTGCAGAGGAGGCAAGTCCAGCAGCAGTGGGGAAGTTGTTAACTGAGCAGATGTGGACTTTGTGAGACAAACTGGTTGACTCAAATCCAAGGTCTCCATCATTACGCCTCTTCCGTGCTAACCGTCGAACTAAATGCAGAACATAGAAAAATGACATAGTAGCCTCCACTTTCTCTAACTTGTCCTTTCTGTGCTTCTCAAGAGGAGAAAAAACAGACAGGACTCACTCTCTCTGAGACAGGACTGTAGTCTTGGATGGGTTATGTCCTCCTCTTTTCCATTGAGCCATATTCGATCCTTCTGAAATGATTTGCTTGTTGCAACAGTTGTGGTTGTTTTCAGCTAAACAGAAGAAGTAAGACAAGGCAAAGCCATAACAACCTGTTAACTATCTTAACACTAATACAATGTCAGATTTTTAAAACTTTAGCCTCAAGATATCTGCACCATTTATGTCACCCACCATCCAGGCACAATTCAAAGCAAAGGTACATTTTTTCTATAATCAGAAACATGTATTTATGCCATATTTCAATGCTTCGGATCCATTTTCTAAATAAACCTTTTACAGCAACCTTGTCACTCAGATGATGACACTATGGTCCACTGCATATCTAGAAAGCTGACTGTTTCCTCCACACACACACACACACACGATTAATAGTCTGAAATTGTTGTTTACTTAAATACCTGGTCTTGATGCAATGTGACACTCAAAGATGAGTTAATGGGTAGGATTAATTCTTCATCTCTCTTCCCCCCTGAAATGTAAGTTTCATCCACAGTTGACAGTTGAAATGAGATATGAATATGTTTGACACCGCAGTATTGACCAGTATTAAGTAAGACATGATACACAAGTCACCATTTAAGAAACAGATGTATGGTCGTTTAGTTTATTTTGCTTTTCGTCCTAAAGCTACAAACCTGCTACGCATGGCTAAACATACTTACAGTATTTGATGACAGCTATATTCACAGGAGCGGTGCATGTAACTATGTTTGGCTTGTCCATACTATCCTCGGGGATAGCTGTTCGTGTAAACCGATGTTAGTAGTGATAAAAATGTCCCTGAATACTCTTAAATACACGATTCACGACTCCTCTTGTGTTTAGCAGCTTCACTATCGCTAACCCTCACTGAACCTTACTGTAGCTTTTTGAGAGGTTCCTCCTCATTGGCTGGTGGGGAACATGTGGCTAGCGTGGGCGCCAATGAGAGACGAGCCGTTTTGACGAAACAGTCGAAATAGCCAATGAGAAGTCATCTGACCACGGTCGTGCGAAAATAGAGCAAGGACAGAGACCGTCCCACAGTGTCTGGCTCATCCTCAGAGTACAGTTTTGAGGTTATTATCCATGAGTATTTCTATTTTATACTACTTCTACCACACATTTGATTACACTAATTTGGCAACTATACTAGTTGCATACTGTACATACACTGTGATGACCTCATTAAACATATATTACTGCACAAACTATCAACATTACTACAAAAATGTGATCCACCATGTCCAGTTACATTAAAACGCTGCTTAATGTATCAGGACTAATAATTTAATTGTTTTAACAGTCGCAGCAGCAATTCTGTCCACATAATCAGTACTTCAGGTGCATGATTACAATAGGATTACATGCCTTTATATAATTATATTTCAAATACAAGACCTTAATTTATCATGCATGCATTTTTACTTAAATAATCGGAAAAGCTCTACAACAGATGATACAGTAACTCTTTCGCCATGTAGTTACTCTTTTTCCGGCACAATCAGATGTTTCTCCTTCTCAGCTTGGTCATAAAGGAACAAAATAGCACCAAGTGATGATAAAGCTTAGAATATAAGTTAATTAAAGTATTACTAAATTGTAGTGTTTGTTAAATGGATGCTAACTGCAGCTAATTCACAGCAATACAAGTTACAAAAGTACTTCCTTTAGTTATTCAACTGTGGCTCATTACTATATGATGATCATGTAAACAAAGCTTGCATATTAGTTCTAGCGTTAAAGGATTTCACAGTATTGCTTATACATAAAAAATAAAGTCACGTTTCCCCTTCATACTTTTTATTTTAAAAGTAGTCAGATACATTTTGCAACCTGTTAACCCTTGTTTCTGAGAATGAAAACCAAAAATTGAAATGGTTGATTGAGAAAAATAGTTACTCATCCATACAGAAACATTAACCTTTTCTGTGATGGTGAGGATACATAGTTTCTCTGTTCAGCTCAGTGGAAGACAATATGTGTAAAACCCCAAAATAGAAACCTTTTCAAAAGGGTTGGGTTATTACTTATCATTTTAGAAATCGATCACTAGAAAAACAAGCATATGGATTTAAGGCTTTTTTAGGCTTTTTTTTATTTTTATGTAAACCTTTAAGATACATGTCAGCAAAAAGAAAACATCCAAGTGCAACATCCAAGGCTAATGGGAAATTGGCCCTGGATAGAGAACAATGTATTGTTATCACTTAACAATCTAGATGAAATGCATCAACAGCAGTATGTTTTGCATTTTGTTTAGCCTCTTGAAGAACAGAAGTCAACCATGGTAAAATAAAAAGAGAAAAGAATAACTACAGAGAGGGACTAGAGGAGTAACACAGTGCCATGAGTTGTCAGGGGTGCAACACAAGCGTAGCAAATCTGTAGCAACTTGATTGAAAAGAGACCACAGAAGAACACCTTATTTGACAGTATGTGCATTCTACCCCCCACCACTTATGCCACAATGTCAACCTCACGTCCTTGTTTTTCCCTCTTGGTATGTACTTTCCAGAGACACCTAGAAGCTAGTGTGGCATCCCAGAATTCGGTTAACAGGAATATGCTTGTAAAAGGTGCTGTCAGAGTACCTACAAAGCATATCCTCTCCCGATTTATTGGCTCATTCCAGGGCTTCAGTTTAAAGTTAATAATCATCCTCATCATCTGAGTCCATCACCCTCTGTCTGTTGAACTGGCAGAGGATAAAAAAAAATGTTAGGAAAAGAGACTAAAAATGAATCAAACATATGCAACATTTCAGTGTAACTTACTTTGACAGTCATCTTTTTCTCTGTTTGCTGACTGACTTTTTCTAGGATCTCGATCAAGCCTGCCTCCGAAATCTGACAAAAGAGAAAATCTGTTCATTGCACTGCTGCCATGTATAAGAATATAAACATACAGCCACACATACACTGCTTCAAGCATCAGAGGTTATTTTCTTACCTTTCCACCTAAATTCCCCATACGAGCCATTTGAATGAGATAGTTTTCAACTGCATTGGCCTTCTCTGGCTTCACCAAAGCAAGATTGCTCACTGAAAAAAAAGGAATTAAGTGAACATGATTCGTTTTCAAAGGGAAATTTCTACAAGCTACAAGATAAATCTGAGAGCACACTTACATCTGGCACGGGCAGACTGGTCTAGAACTTGAGCCAATATAGAGTTCCTCATGTCTGTTTCTCTGTGAATAAAAAAGTAATAATATTCCCACATCAGCTGTCTGGATCTGAGACTGATATCAGTGAAAAGAAAACATAACAATACAATTATAAAACAAGCCACCAGAGCACCAGCTTGGTACCACAGCAGGTTTTTACATTATATAGTTCTAATTGCTTTTCAAATATATTGTGACCCTGTGACATTTGTCACATAACTACAGTTAGTAGATAATTCAGTAAACAGATGTTGATCAATTTAAAGGCTATTCATTTGAGTAATAAAGAACTCTACAGAATGGTAGAGAAGTAAAAGTAGTGCGTATATAAGTAAATATTAATCATTATACTTATTGAATTGAAAGGAGTTACACATCATACCTCTGTTTGGCCTCCTCTCCTTGCTGATTATTTGAAGCATCCTGAAAGAATATGTGAGACAGCACCATCACATGTAGGTTGGAGGAAGTATAACTTACTGAAAATAAGGATTTCACTCCAGCCAGTCTTCCCTTAACTTTGGTAATGGCCTCACAAACTCGCTTAATGACTGTCAAAATAAGATGCCCAATCTTAATGTCTATATAGATACATTAGCCATATCTTAATCTTGCTGAATAACATAATGTATTTTTTTCTGTTTTATCTTTTAATAAATGTATGTTTGAAACTTGAACAAGGTCCCACAAACTCTACCTTTATTCAGTATACCTTCTACTTTCAAGTTTTTCCCTCATATTTTCTAATATGTGTTAAGTCAGATATTGACTGTCTCAATCTTGACAAAAGTTGGTGGTCTGTAAAAAGACCAGGGGCAACAATGGAAATACATCCAGGGCTTTTGTTCATTTTTAATTCCATATTCTATTAAGTTGTATTTTCACAAATACATTAAAATGTTGTCAATAAACCAATCTTTGTTTTTCAAAGGAATCTGGCAAATTACCAGAAAACATATTTACAATACTGAAGCCAATTCTGAATTTAAATCTGTGAATGTGTTCAGTTTGGATCAAAAAAACTGAAAGCTCAGAAAAGGAATGGATCAGGAGCCCAAGGCAATATATCTGTGATAAGGTACTAACAGCTGAAATATTGGCTTGGCTAATTCATTAATCAGGCTGTGCTGAGCATAGTGCATAAGACTGAGGCCCAGTGATGTAACATATTGTGTGTTCAGTTAGATAAAACACTCATTGAAATCTGCATCTTCATAAAAGATGCCAGTATATCGTGTTTTATTATAGTGTGAATTTATATGTATTACTGCCTTACACAAAGTTGTTCCATTTTTTTTTTTACTTAGGTTCACTTTTAGTTTATTATGTAACACTTAAGTTCATAAAACTGTCCTGCCTTCTCAATTACCAGAAAACTAGACATTATAAGAAATTATTCTACCCCAACCAAACCAGTCTATTGGCTCCCTGTGAATTTGACCAAGCATACTCTAAGTCAGCTCAACTTTTATAACCCGTTGTTCAGTTTAGCTCTGATTACACTGGCATTATTAGAGGGCTGTATCACTTAGTCGTTACAAAGCTAGCAGTGACATGATGCTAGTTATTACTGTGGTTTACCTAGCTCAATGCAGAGGTAAATACAGATTATGTACATTGAGCACGGCTCTTTCAAGTGAGCTGTTTTTGTTCCCTGTGTGACATCTACACTAGGTGAGTTGTGGTTACTGGTTTAGCTATACTAGCTAGCAGCACACCCAACTCAGCATCTCCTTATAAGGTGGGCGCAAACACGCTCCGCAGCTCATGTTTAGCCTTACCCCGCGCTTTGCTTGTAGTTCCGCCATTCTTTGCCGCCTAATTGCCTCTAATTCGTCGTCTGCCATGGTTTACCGCGGAAATGTATATCCAAAAGACTGAAAAAGGATGGGATGCCGTACTAAAATTGTACCTAAACTACCATCAGTGGCAAGGCCCTGCCTAGTTCAGGGGAGTGTAATCAAAATGGATAAAGCTGATCCAACACACAGGTTAAGTAATCGAGCACAGAGTCAGGATCGTAAAAAGAAAAAGTAGTTGAGAGTGGACTTATACGGGACAGCAGAGCTATGAATTTGAGGAAACATATGAATGAATGTTCATTATGTAATCAGTTATATTATCTCGCACATTATTAAGAGATTTATTCCACAAATGACCAAAAACTAATCATGTTGGGAATGGAGACACCCTCATAGGCCATGTGTACTGTCATGGTTATGAAGTTTCTTTATGAGGACGGGGTTCATTTAATGGAATTTATTTAATGGTGTTTATACAAAATGCCTATTTTAATCAGTTATATTTGTTCTGAAAAATCTAAGCAGATGGATTTACATGCACGTTTGTTTAATATGGTTTATTTAATTGCAAAAAAAAGGTTGGATTGAATATAATGAAATTATTCAAATGGAATAATCATTGAAATGGAGCATTTTATCTCAACCATATGTGTGACAGTTCTGCTGGTCCTGAGATGAATGTGTCTGGCAGAGCTGCCTCTGCTTCTGGTATGTGAGACAGCTGATAGATGGAGGTAGCTTCAGGAGTTCATCTCTAGCTCCCTCTGTACGTGCTGTAAGAGAAACGACTCAGGAGCAGAGGGATGTGGTACTTTTGGGCAGGGTCACTTATAGTGAAGACAAGCTGCAGGAAAACAAAGATCAACAGTTACATGTAAGACTGCTTGTCAAGATGGTCAAGAAGGTCAATATGATTGATCAGTATCATATGCATAGGACAGGTTGAATTAAGATACAAATTCACTGGTTACAGAAATATGTTAACACAACAAGCAAATAAAGCAGCGACACAACTGACAGTGGCAGTTGAGGATGTTAAGTCAACACAAAAGCCTTTCCTCACCTCAACATAGGGATAAAAGCTGGTCTCTCCCATACTTGCCCAGTACCGAGCAGTCTCAAAATATATTTTGTACACACCAGATGTAAACTGTTGTTTTGTGATGAGTCCTGGGCAACACCCATCATCATTAGTAGTCCTGTTGAGACAACACAAGATTAATCTGTGAACAACAACATATGAATTTTGCATGAGTAATGTTAGAGATACTCATAATTACCCAGTGGTTATCAGTTTCCAGGAATTTGTGGTGGGGTCTTGTTGATAGAGGCTGAGGGCCATGTTTGATCCAGGGACACCCAATGCAGTATTCAGCACATGGATGGTCAGAGGACTAGGTGAGACTGCCATTGCTGAGTTCTACACAACAAAGTTACATGGATGAGCTTAAATACGAACCAACACAGAGTTCACATGATTTGTAGTTATCTTTGGCAGTTTATTCCAATTTGAAAGATAAACATTTAAACATCCCATGTTAGATCTACATAGGACAGCTCTG
This sequence comes from Toxotes lorentzi, assembly GCA_037833715.1. NCBI lineage: Eukaryota > Metazoa > Chordata > Actinopteri > Toxotidae > Toxotes > Toxotes lorentzi. The sequence continues at coordinate 14,822,021 of JBBMJY010000001.1, forward strand.
TCAAAGTTTTCAGACAGTCATCAAGAAAGACTAAGGGAGAGTGTTGATGTACACAGTACGTGAATTTTAGTACTGTGCTTTCTGCTTCCTTCATCAATAATGAAAAGTTAAAGTTAAAAGTTAAAGTCAAATAAGGACCAGTGAAAAGTAATCCTGCGATCCATCCTCTCGATAACTGTATAAAAGGACACTGAGTTACCTTTAATAACAATAGTGCAAGGTAGTCGTTAATACTATTGACTGTAAAATGGTAAATAGAAACACTGGACATAGGATTTTACAGTTATGTCTCCAAATTTTAACAATTATTAAATCAAGTGATTTGTTACTTCAGACTGAGCTGTTTACCCCTTCTCCTCCATTACCTCTTACAAAATGTCTCCTTTGCCATAGAGTTCATGTAGGTGCTATATAATAAGTGCAGTGAAACATATTAAACATTAATCTTGCTTTACCTTTAGCTTGTTTAATCAAAAATCTTCTACTGCATTATATATTTATGACAAGCTTTGTGCTTACCTTATTTTCAGGAAAAATATGACCCTCTAGTTGCTGCAGCCTGTACACACTCATATGCACTGATGAATAAAATCCAAACTGGGTCAGCAGTTTTAAGTGAAAACCGTAATTTCACGGTTTATTTAACAGCGTCAGAATTTTGTCACATTACCCTCATGGGGTTTTTCACACTGCCCTATTCAGAATGACATTCAGTGGACATGTTCTTATCGTTTTGTCAACAGAAGACCAGTTGTGCAAGAGTTCCTTTTGTCACACTTTGGTTTCAGCACTTTGAACTCAGTGGAAATGGATGATCACAGTGGACTGCTCTAAAGCCGAGGTCACGCACAGCCGATGGTTTTAAAAGGAACAAGTCATTTATTTTATTTTTTTATATATATATATATATTTAATTTTCTTACATTAGTATATTTGACTGCAGGGTTGATGAGTCCTCAATACCAAACCTACAACATCTTGTTTGAGTTCTACAAATTAATTCACTGACAGAAATGTACTGTGGGTCCTCCCTCCACACCCCCGACCTCTCATTTTAATGAAATTCAAATCTGAGTGTTGGAATGTAGGGATCATTTGCTAAAAGATGACAATAAGAACAATTCTATATCAAATATAACAATGGTTACTGTGAAGTACTACTGTAGTTTCCTCTGATTTTCACATACCAAATGCTGGTATTCTGCACATGAGGGCTTTTTATCCCAAGACAGCAGTGTGCTTCAAGTAGTTTAATGTCCATCACTGAATATTATGTTATATGGTAAAATTCTAAAAACCTGAGTGTGGCAGAAAATGGCCAGAGTATGGTAATGTCCCTATCAAGAAACATGAATCTCCCATATTTAGATTGTTTTTCTGCTGCACAGAGACCAATGCATGCTAAACTGAAATTGCAGTGGTATTTTACATTATATTTTATCTTCTTAGACACAACTGTTAAATAAGAAATGAAATATAAGACAACTGTGTGGTTAATATTCTAAATGCAATTTACACTTTCTTAGCTATCACCAGAGCTTTTGACCATATCCAACTGCTTTCATCTGTGAATTGAAATAGCTGAGGCTAGTACAGTTTGTTGTCAATAAATAAATTAGTTTCAACAATTAACATGAATTATTCAAAACTACACTTCCTCTTGTGATTTGACAGTTTCTGTTTTTCAAAATAAAATAAAAAATAAAAAAATAAAAATAAAAAATATTGCACTTCTATTTGCATTCATCAGCCAAAAAAAAAAAAGATTTTATGCTACACCGAATATTGTTTTAAGAGTAATAAAACCAACTCATAGTTATTGGTATTGTCCATTTTCTCCCTGTGTAGCTCTCAGCTCTTTAAATCTGTCCCTTTCTCTCATTTATCTCTCTCAGGCTAAGCTGGCTTTCCAGAGAGACAGCTGGTGGTGGTGAGGCTGTAGGTGGAATTGTTTTTGGGTTTTTTTTCAGACTTGTGTAATAAGTGTCAGATTTTGTTTCCATGTAGTGACTCAGCAGGATGGGCTGTTGATGAGAATGACAGACTGAAAAGATCATACTGAACTCTCTTCTTTTTTTTCTATCGACTGTCTGAGGTAAATTAATTTCTTGACCTGTTCCTGACTCACGTAGCTGCCATGTTGCTGGATTATAACACTGACTGAGGTTTAGATTTTGGAGTCTCTTCAGTGCTGCACAGGCAACGTGCTTTGAGTGGAAAATGCTGTAGTCTCAGTCTGGTTCGTGTTGCTGATATCGCACACAGCAGCCCTCAAAGCAATGCACACGGTTCTACTCCTGAGGGTCAGACTGACCTTTGGTGAAACCATCTGAGAACAGAGGAAAAGAGGAGTTGTCAGCTTCAACATGATATGTGATCACCAGATCTAGAGGCCCACTCTGTCTCCAAGCGAGCAAGCTGATATTTACCATTATCAGCCCTCGTATGGACTCTACAGTCCAGTTGTTGTATGAAGTATTTGATTTTGACCATGTAGAATTTTCACACTTTAGATTAGTCCCAAATGTGGTCCAGTTTTTTTAACTTTAGTTACATGTAGTACATGTCATGATTCCCAAATGTTTGCATCCTTCTTGGTATTTCAGAAAAAACACACCACCATGAACTGCATTTAGAGTCAATATGAAAATACTTTTACTACTGTGACAATGAGTATTTCCACTTGGCTTATCTTAAGTTTGCAAACAAAAACATGTAACCATACACCATAAGAATTATAATAACAACATTGTTCTTTAAAAAAAAAACATATGAGAAGTCCTAAAGCAAGATTAAAATCAGACAGCTGAACAATTACAGTAAAGTTTTACAATAATACACAATATTACACACTGACCTCGGCCTCTGCACGTCTTTAAGTGCCAAATACATAGGGGAAGAGAGTTGCAACATTGCTCTAATACATTTAAAGTAGAGGAACGTCTTGTATTTCTACAAAGTTTGACATAACAGTATCAATTGTATAACATTTCTTCTCAGAGTTAGAGAAACAGCATACTGAAACCTACAAACAGAAAACAAGCTCTTTTTTCTCTCCTGAATGATCAGTGTGATTATTCACTCTCTCAGGGATTACTGTTTTTTTTTATGCTTTTTTTTTTACTGAATAGCTGAATTCCGATATCTTAGAAGTAAAGAATAAAGAAAGTCTTGAGTGTCAACAGAAAGCCCTCTGGAGAGATCAAATTTGAGAGTGAACACATTTCTTTTGCTTTCACTAGTCAAAATGCTTCGAGAGCCACAGAGGGGATTTTTCTTTTTACAGTACAATCACACAATATTCCTGTTTTACCCTCATTCTGAAACTGACAGTAATATTAAAGTAAGCTGTTTACTTGGTTTATAAGGGATCATGATTAATTCATATTTCTGGTTTTACATTTGTGCTTTATCTAATTAATGGTCCTTTATAAGCAAAAACTTGTTATTTTAAAGAGAGGACAGTAAATGCTTTAATTTCTGTTTCATGTTATATCACTTTGTCATTTCTTTTTTTGGGGGGAGAAAGTGTTGAAGCTGTAGAAAGACTTTCGCTCTTCTAGCAAAACCCCATGACTGCACATAAATTATCACTGTAATATATAGTCTGATACTGGTATACACTGCCTGTTTCCAGACAAAGACTTTAATGTGAAAAAGATAAACTGGTAAGCTGGACACATAATGTTTTAATCAGATAACAGTATTGTCTCATTTGGATTAATACAGCAATATCTGGATTAACACAGGAATATTGTGCAAACCCACTCATACGGTAGAACAGATATCATTCTACTGTATGTCTACTGTAATACTCTACACTAGAATAGATTCAATTTAAGTTAAATTAACCTGCTGCTTCCAGCTGTTCTTTATAATTACTGTCCAGACAGGATCACTCCTCCTCATTCTCTCAGGCCAACCTTACAAATTCCTGTCAATCAGATCTAATTGTGTGTATGTGTATAAATCACCTGTCAGTGTTTTTGTTTGACTTTAAAGTACAGTCACAGAAACTGAGCCGCTGTGATACAATTAAACGTGTAGTGTGTTATCTGATATGTACACCCAACTGGGGAATGAAGCCTCTGATATGAGTGTTGGCTTGGTGGTTGTTGTTCTCTTCCTCAGTGTTTGGCACTTGATCCACGTCTTTTACGTCTTCTCATTTTCCTCCCTCATATTTCCTCCTCAGGGTCAGAGCTGTGATTGCTCATCTGTGACAGATGGATAAACAGCGAAACAGGGCAGTGAGAGAAAAAAAAAACAGAGACAACTTTTATTAAACTGCAAGCTCAGAATGACTAAGTAAAATTTCATTATGTAAGAATAAATTGATTTCACAGTAGTTGAGTCTCAGTAGTTGTTCCATGTCTTCACGCCTCACAAGACAGAAACAGACATCTGGTTGTCTTGTCTGGAAAACTTTACAGCCAAAGAAAAGTTTTCTTAAGATTTAAAACTCAAATCTGGTCTCTGGATATTTTTTAGTTTCGGTAGGAAAATGAGTTTCATAATTATTTTTTTTTACTGTTTTACCTTGAGGCAAATTAATATCTTTTTATTCACAAAAAGGTGGCCCAGACAGACAAAGAGCCACTGCTTAAATCAAATTAACAAAAATTGGTGCACCGTTTTTGACCTTTGTCATGAATAATAATATCACCAGAAACTGGTGTCATGCTGCAGGGACAACCTAGAGGGTTGTCCCTCCCTCGCCAAGCCATTATATAGTCATTTTCTGAAAAAGTACACATAATCCTATGGTGCATTTACCGTGTGGCGGTCATCATCAGGCTCCCTCAGGTCAGGGCTCTCCCTGTGGATTCGATGGCGGGAGCTGGGTGGAGAGAGAGAGGAGAGGGAGTGCTCTGGGCTACTGGCTGAGAGAGCGTATGGGGAGCCAGCTGGACTGTCCTCTCTCAGGGGAGACCCTACAACACAGAAGTGAACACATGGAGTTCAGGGAAAAGTTTGGTTTGGAGAAAATACATGTTTATTCTGGGTCGAAGACAAAAACGTCTGTCCCGCTGACTTTGTACAAGATGACAGAAAACAAGAGTGGGAGTGACAGGATGAAGGACAGATGAGGAGATAGCGAGGGGCAATCGAGAGACAGCAGGGCTAGATAGTGAGGGACAGGGGAATCAAGTAGAGCTGCAGATAAATTAATATGAAGATAAGAGCTATCAATCGCCCAAGGTCACTCAAAGTAGACAGGAGAACACACACATGAATACACACTTTTCTGCAGGTGTACACAGCTGCTAAACTGCTGCAACCACAGCTGCCACTTTCTCTTTGTAGTAATTTGTATAATCAACCTGATGTTATGATGATACCCTCTAGGTTCAAGGTTAAACCACTGTCTTTGTTTGTTTTTTACAAGAACTTTTTAGTTAAGTACATAGTGCTGAGAGGAAGACGGGCTGCATCAAATGAGTGGTGTAAATTGTGCTTCAGTTTACAATCTGTTTAATTAAGATTGCAGCAAAAGCAATTTCCTTAGGAAGGATAGTAAAGCCTCGTGGTATTCATTGCCTGAACTAGCAGTTACTGTATTGTGTTCAAATGTCCACATGGGGGCAGCAGCAGCTCTCACCTCCGTGTGATCTGCTGTTCTGCTGTCATTCTCAGGTACCTGATGTGTGTGTGTGTTTTCTGAAGCTTCATCAGTCAGTTACTTCAGTCAGACTGTTTGTTCAGCGTGTTCCATAATTTGCTCACAATCATAAATCCAGACAGCCCTATTCCAGCTGATTTTTGCCATTGATTCAACTTTTTAAAAAATCCTGACTGGAGGAAAATAACTGATTTGTCAGGTATAACAGGAGTGGCTCCACTGGTGCGGCGCATTCCCATCTCCCAGTCTCCCAGCAGCACAGATCCTGAATCGTTTTGATTGGGGTTGTGACTGATGAAGCTAATCAAGCAGAAATCTGAAAGTGGCATACTGCAGGAGTCTGCCTTAAAATGTTTTTGATGTGCGAATAGATTATCTGTCATTCACACTCACACCTACCTGCCTCCACTGTCTTCCTGAATGAGTGTCTCACCTTTGTGGTCATTCCTCTGTGTGTCCATCCTGTCAAGACTGTCAAGCAGCCCATCGATCTGTGTCTTTATCAGAGTCAGCTCCTTTTTAATCACCTGCAACTCCTCCATGCCCACTGCAGGGACAGAAAGAGAGAGAGAGAACGTAAGGGACATTAGGAAATTACACAACCTGAAAATATCTTCAGAGAGAGCTTTAAAGGAACAGTTCGACATTTTTGTGGGAATGCGCTTATTTACCCTGAAGATTGATAACATTAATACCATTCTCATATCTGCACCCTGAACACTGTATGTAGCTGGGCCAAGTAGCTGATTAGCTTAGCTTAGACATGGAAACACTTGGCCTGGCTCAGTCCAAAGCTAACAAAATCCACCTACCAGCACATCAAAAACCCATTAATTAACATGTTATAGCGTGCTTGTTTACTCCATACAAAAACTGAAAATGACTAGCTGTGTTTTCTTTGGGGATGGAGGTTATGTGCCTGACTATTACTTGGCTGAGAGCAGTGACATCCAGGAGTCCTGTTGTCACCCTGAGACTCGGGGATGTCACAGTTTTTATGCTAAGCTTTGAGCCAGCTCTCCTGGCTCCAGGTTTGTATTTGACATACAAAAAAGAGAGTGGTAGGTATGGATCTTCTCATCTAATATTCAGCAAGAAAGAAAATGTGTAGTTCTCAAAATGTCAAACTATTACTTTAACAAATGCAGCTATGAAAGATGAAAGGTACATGAAAAGTAAACAGCTTTGAGTATTTTATATTGAAACAGTGCATCTTGGCATCATATTTGATGTTTTGAACTACCTGGGCAGCATGTACAGGACTTATTTGTGTTTCTGATTTGCCACTCAGATTTAGGTGTCAAGCAGTCCTGGTTTGAAAACAGCTAACTTCTCCCACTGGATCATTTGTCTAATCAAAGCAGCCTCAGGGAGAAAGAGGTTACTGTTTAAAGTCTGCTTGAACTTCAAATACCTAGAAACTGTGCGTGTAAACCCCACACAGCATATTTGGGCCGTGATCACTTTATACTGAGAAGATGAGAGAGAGAAGAGCAAATGAGCAAACAGCTTCCTGCATATGAAGCACTGCATGGCTGCTTTTTATAAGAAGTATTAATGTATAAAGTATTTAACTTTCGATGCAAAGACTTTGACCTTTCCATTCGCAAATTTTAGGCATACAGGTGCATCATCTGATACATCCTTTGTCAAAGACCTAGATTGAAAACTAAGACAGATGTATTTTTTTTCTAAACAGCTTTGAGCAACATCATTTAAGTGAAATCTCTCTTGCAGTCCAGTCATATTACTCACACTTGGCTGTGGTTGAACTAGTGGAGTGGGCTCTGGAGCTTTTGGAGTGAGTTCTGTCTCGACTGCGTCTGTGCCCAGAGGAGTAGGAGGAGGAACGGGATCGCTTGGCCAGACTGGGTCCCAGGGGTAAAGGAGACAGGGATGCCGGCACACGCTGATAGTCATACACCCTATAAATTCAGACACAATTTTTAAAACAACTCGTCTTTAACAGACTGCGTTCATGCAGCCAGTTGGGTTTTTACTGAATTTGTAGGAAGGTGCTCTGTGATTTTATGCAATCCAAATATTTTGTCTGACACCATGATGAAAGGGAGCCTCCTCACAAGGAGCTGGAAACAATGTAATCGGCCACATATTGGTGAGAATGACTAAACCGAGCATGCAGATGGATGACAGAGATGATGATTATTCTGCAGGTAGTTTGAGCTGTCCATAGCCTCTGTTCTCCGTGAAGAAGCAAAGTACAAAGCTTTTAAAGCCATCTACAGGTGGCGAGTGTATACTCAAAAGATCACTTTAATCTTCATCCAGATTGATACAGAGTGCACTACAATACGTAAACCACGGCTGGGTATGTAACCTTAATCCCTTTTTGGTACAGAATAATTGTCTGGAGCACAGAGCATTGAAAACTTAAGTAATGTGTTAAAAATGTATTTCAAATCTCACCCTGGTGTAGCTCAGAGAAAGGAGTGATACAGGCTAGAAACTGAAATGAAAGAAAAGATATGCATACAATGGCAAAAAGAAGCTGTTCAAGCATCTCATAGATAAATATGGATATTTATATTCTGTGTTCATCTGTCTTTTACTTTCCATCTCTGTTTCTCTCTCTCTCTCTCTCTCTTTCTCTCTCGTGCACTGGCATTGCCTCGTCCCTGTGGACAGCTCCATGTTTCTATCTGTCACTGAATGTAATTGGTTCTGTCAGGGCCAATCAATAGCTCCCCGCCAAGCTAGTAGTGCTGGTGACAGGAGGTGTATCACAGTCAAACTCTATAGTGGTTACAGAAATGACACTGTGACACTGTGTGTTTGTGCATGTGTGTATTTCAGTAGAAATAGAGATGATTCTGTGATTCACTGACCCAATGACCAGGTGAAACACAGCTACAAGATCAAAACTAACCAATCATTACTGTGTGACGCTGTAGGAAGGGTAGGACCTAGGGCAAACAAAATCTATAAAATGACTTTACTAAAGTGTCTGTGGAGTTGTAAATCAGTAAATGCTGAATGATTTTCAAAAAATAAAATAAAAAAAAAACAACCAAAAGAGTTTCAAACCTGACCAGAGATTCAGAATAATTTTAGAAACATTATAACTCTCCGTGGTTACAGCGATCCAACTGGATCTAGTCACAATCTGGACATAGCTGGATGGAGGACAGCCTGAGCACAGCCTAAATGGTTTTTGCAAAGCCAGGAGAGGGAAAAGCTCCTCTGCTGTATATCACAAGCCAGCAACAGGGAGGCAAGCTGTCAGCTGCAAGGACTTTGAGTCGGACAACAATGTAGATTTACTGATTGAGCTGTTAGCCAGTCAGTCAGAGTCACACAGTACGCGCACAGACACACAGGTATCACAGTGTCACATAAGGATGAAGTGTATTAGGCCACCATAAGTGTGTAAGATTAGAGGCTTTGAGCATTGTTCCATGTGGGGAGACATAGAGACCAAAGACTTATGGGAGTTTAAAGTCCTTTAGAGCAGTTTGCAGGGGCAGATAGACAATGTGCTGTTACACCAGCTTTGAAGTGTCATCTCAGAGAATGGAAGCTCAGACAATGAGAGGCTGTGGACGAGTGAGGATTACAGGAAAGTGTGTGAGTGTGTGTGAGAGAGAGAGTGTTTGTCTCTGTGGATTAGACCCCACACGAAAAGCAGCTTTGTCGGCTTGAGCTGTTATCTGTGCCGTTGAAAGACACTTTTCTTTCATGTTCGCACAAGAGGACAGGGTGCAAAAACAGTCATTTCTCTCTTTCCCACACACTGATGTGCACAAACAACAAACAAAAATGCACACGCAGAGTCTCCACACACTCGCACCCAGAGGCAAACACATGTGCATACACACATAAATATCCACACGTACACTTTCACTCCCATTCGCACACACACACACACACACACACACACACACACACACACACACACACACACACACACACACACACACACACA
>JBBMJY010000001.1:14836669-14852859 GCA_037833715.1 Toxotes lorentzi
GTGTGTGTGTGTGTGTGTGTGTGTGTGTGAGTGTGTGTGTGTGTGTGTGTGTGTGTGTGTGTGTGTGTGTGTGTGTGCGCACACGTTAGGAAAAGATGAGTTGCTTTTTGTGAACAAAGCTTCCCAGAGATTTCCTCCAACATGCACACTCGACACCCACCAAAGACAAAAAACCATCAGTTTCACAGAATCTATGGAAAAACCTCAAAGGTGTGTGTGTGTGTGGTGTTGTCTTACTATATTCGTGGGGGCTGAAAACCAGGAAACCATTATACCTGGGAGATCCGACAGCTTTGTAGTGACCAAAACGCTGGAACCCACATTTGTGGGTTGTGTTGAGCCTCGGGGGTAAGGGCTCTGATTAGAATCAGGTTAGGGTTAGGGTTGAGGTTATGCATGATGGTTAGGGTAAGGGGCTACGGAATGCATTTTGTCAACAAGCGTCCTTACAAAGATAGGATGTGTGTGTGTATGTGTGTGTGTGTGTGGGGGAGGGGGGGCTGTGTAAGATGAATTATTAGAGATGTAGTTCAATTGGCTTAGCGCCTTGACAGATGCAATTTAAATCTCACTGACAATAAATCAAAGTGATATTTTATGTGAGATTCTTGTTTTCTTGATCGTGGTGACATCTGCGGTGACAAATAATCATTGCTTTTTTTGTCCTACACTTCTGTTCAATCATTTCACATCACTGTCAACAGCTCTTTGTTCAGTTATCAGGCTGGATAGTTAAAATAATATTGATTTTAATACAATATGTACAAAATATGGTACAAATAATGGCAGAATTTAAACTGTTCCCTTAAAGCAACCACATTTATAGATAGTGGAAAAAAACATGTTTGTCTGTTTCTGTTAAATTAAAGTACATCTCTATTGCCACAATAATGTCTCAACACAATGACTGATTACGGTAAGACACAGACATAGGTAAGACACAGCTGCTGGATTGAGCAATAGATCTAAATATCAGCAGCTAAGTTTAGGTCCTGCCTGAACAAACATTTTTAAATAGACTGCAGCTGAAAATAGCAAAATCCAGCCCAAATGAAGAGCCTCACCTGCATCAGTCTTTAGTTCGTCTTTGAATGTATTTAAAGGTAAATGTGGAGTTTTGGGTTGGACACTTTGCCTTTTTCCCTTTGCAGTGGGTAATGACCCATTAACCTTTCTTTACAAGTACATTATGTTCCCATACATTTATGACTGCATGAAATCAGGAGTGAACAGATACACACACACACCTACTTTCAGTTATGACACATTATACTAAAATCTCCCGGAATTAATAAAATGCAGTAACAATCTGGTGCCATTCGTCGTAGAACAAAGTGTGCAGCACGCTTGTCACTTGAGAAGAAGGAATTAGTTGCAGTTACTTAATTTCAGCGCCTATTATGCACTCTCTCTCCTCCAAAAAAGGTGATGGTCATTGATTTACATTAGCATCTAGAATTAGGTGAAGGACAGACATGTTTAATGGCTGTCTTGTGCTCCTTTGAGAATACAGATTTATTCTAACAGTAGAAGTCGTCCCTAAATCTGTTTTGTGGGGTTCCTGAAGCACCAACAATTAATCGCAGCACATGAAGCATTATAGATTTACAAATCATATAAAATGCAGGAGGGAGTATTGGATTCATCGCTAGTAATGAACCCCTGAGAGCAGAATATACAGAATCTAAGCAGCATGTCTTCAAATTACATTGCTATAATCCAGAACTGGATTTTAATTAAGGCCTGATTTGAACATTTCTGCCACTTCTGGCAACTTCTAGTGGAAAAATCAAACAGACATGGCCGCAAACCTCACTGCTTCCTTATCCCACCAAACAAATCCACCATGGGGCCACAGTGTGTTGCTGTGAGCAACACATAGTCTAAACCAAACGCCAGGACACCAGGACAATTTCATTCATTCGACAAGAAAAACGTAATAGCTAATCAGCATCACGGGATAAACTGCTATCACCAGCACACAGATGTGTCTGGAAATTATGCACATGTGAGACAAAATAACTTATACAAAGCCGACAAAGTTTGACATGATGAACTGTATCAAACTATTTTAATAAATCTATTAATAGAGAAAAATGTGTCTCCTCCCAGTGTGCATTGTGGCAACAGATTTATGAAGTGCTAATATGCTCCTCATTGTATTCCATAATATATCCATTGTTTTCACACCTCACCTGTTGTTACATTATTAGTCATATGACTAATAATTAGTCATATGAACAAATGCAGTCAGACTGCAAATGATGTTGTGTCTACAGTTGGTCCTGTTCTCCCTAATGTGAATACAAAGATGTGTTCGTTGCTGTGCTGATGGTTTGTCTGTTGCTACCAATGAATCTGCTATTCAAGTTTAGTTATCTTTAATTTCCATGAGTTTTTTCCACGGTAAACAGTGGACAAACAATAATAAACAATAAAGAGGACAGAGTGAGAATCAGTAGACCAGGGCAACCCTGTTCTTTCCCTCATATATTAACAAACTGGTTCAGTCATGCTTTTTCCTGTTAAGAAATAAATTCTAGGATGAGACATATTTTCTCCTTTACAGTGCCGAGACATTAATCCACGCTTTTGTGTCTCCATGCCAAGATTACTCTAATTCTCTGTGTGCTTGCCTCAGCCAAGGAGTTGCAGCTTTTCAAACTAACAAAGACAAAGCACAGGGAGCACATTGCTCCAGCACTGGCCTCTCTCCATTATCTACCAGTGGAGTCTCAGAATTACATATAAAATGGTGGTAATTATCTATCAAGTGGTACCACAGGTGTGAAGTACCTGGGCCTATTTCTAAATTGCTTGGGCTTTGGTCCAAGTACAGGTAGCAACTTAAGGAGACAATGCATTTGCTATTTTTGAATCTATAATTTACAATAGTTTGTCTCTTACATGAGAGTCTCCAATTTAATGGACATTTTTAAAAAATATCCCAAGACTAATATTAATTCCTTCAATTTCCATTACTCTTGGCCATCAGTGACATCATTTTTGGACATTTCACCCAAATGGGTTTTATGTGAATCTAGAGCACTAACTATAGATTTATCTTTAATCTGTTGATTAAACTATAATTTATTTTCATATACTGGGCGCACACCTGCCAGGCAAAGCAGAAGCAAGGATTTGTTGTAGGCTTGGCTATTTAAAAAAATTTAATGTACGTTCACTCAGTCTGGATAGCTTCAGCGGCATTTAGGACTGGGAGAGTGAGTTTGCTTGTCAACATGGCCCCCTACTCAGTCATAGTGAAACATGAAAAAAATATAACAAGGAAGAATAATAAAGGGAGAACACAGTGGAATAGAACCCACGCCCACACTGAGAGACTGACAACAGCATGCAGTCAAGCAGAAATGAGATTAATGTGTGTAAAAACTGTGCAGTGGGATTTTTCTTCCTGCCACAGCAAAAAAATGAGAAAACTACATTTGTGTTCACGGATTGACAATTAGGGGAGAGACAGAGATAGGAAGAGAAGAAAGAGAGACCACGGGATGTTAAGGGTGAGTATGATCTAGATGAAAGCACGGAAGCTTTGATGGGGGACGGGGGGAAGATGAAGGGAGTGCTGGCAGCTCGTTCTCCCTCTCAGACACTCTCTAAGGACAGACTGAGCTAAGCTATGTACTCCCTTTTACCCTTTCATTTAATCACCGTCACTGTTATTCTCTTCGTTTCACTCACATTCCTAATTTCTTCCTCAGTCTTTCCTGTTTCTATTTTTTTTAAATTAAAAATTCCCCTCCCATATGTATGTAAATTTGTGCACATTGACACAAATAATTAAAACATATCGGTATATTATTTCAGATCATTTCATAGTGATTATGTTATTTGTATTGCACAAAAAAAGATCATCAACCATCTCCAGTTATTTCATATTAGCTGCACACAGCAGTTCCCTCTGAGTGGGATTTCACACACACAGAAAGACATACACTGTCAATCATAGTATATGTGTCAACTGTCAGAGACTTTTTTATGCTGTTTACACTGTGGTAACTACACTATCCCTTTGGTCCCTCTGGGTCCACTGCAGGCAATATTGTAAATCAATGAGTAAGACTGCTTTATGGTAATATTGGATTTACACCATTTTTGTAATGAAGTTCCTTGATTTTTCCATGTGACATTATTTGACATTCACATCTGCTTGTCTTAGCTATAAAAGATTTCTCTCTTGAATCATCATGGTATGTCACGGTATAAAGTTGTCTACACAATTACAGAATATTAAATCCTTACTGGCACATGCACACACAGCAGTTTTCTCATCTCATCCTGAGGGAGAAGTAACATTTGACAAACAGCATCTTTATAATTTCCTGAGAACCTACTTAAACATGCAGCGATCACACACTCTGCCACTTTAATCAATGGCATACGCGGCAAAGTAGCAGATCAATAACACATCACCATGTAATCTGATCCTTGACATCCATCACTGCTTGGCCCACTGGTCTGGATCATTTGGATATGCTGTATGTACTGCAGGGCGGTGATATACAGCTACAGGCCAGAGCATGAGAGGTACTAGAGTAATGGCAACCCAAAGAGCTCATAAATTTATATCCTACATGCATCAAGGTTAAATAATGGCCTGAGAGCAATTTATTCTGTCTGAAAAATCGAGGTACATAGATAAGGGTTATATGTCAGATTGCACTCATCGTTCCTCACTTTGGTGTAAGTGGCCCTGAATGCCTGACAACCCCTTAGGTTTGATTGCAGTCACTGAAAGAAGAGCAGGAGAGTAGAGCATTGATAGAGAGGAGCTGGGAAGTGCTGCTGCATCATTAAGGCATGGTAGTAGAGCTGGAGCCTAACATGCTGTACATATCAGACAACAGGCATAGATCAGGGAACTGGAGACTCAACAGAGTATTCCACAGAAGTATTTTGATATTTCTTTGGCCATTCGTCCATCAGAATACATCCCTCATGTAATGTCATAGTTGTGCCAGAGCACTCAAACAAGAGTGGATAAAGTGCAGGGGACAGGGAGAGTGAGAATGGACGAGTGAAGTGTTTGTTAAAAAGACAAGGAGGATGGGGAGAGAGAGGGGAATGAGTCAGATCCTCCTACAGCTGTCAGGGTGTGGACATTCCTGACTGATGCAGTGGGCTTGTAGGATCAGCCAAAGCAGGGGTGAGGCGTGGAGTAGCATGGTATGGTTACTGTTTGGTTAGCCAACCAGCTAAAGAATGTCAGAGTTGGAAATAATGAGCGAGTCTCATGAGTGTGCCTGTGTCTTTAGTGTACCAGAAAGCAGTGACAACTGATGGAAAACTGAAATACGTCAATTTGACACATCTAAGTCATGTTTTCCCACAAGGGACAGAAGAATGTGTCATTATAGTCTGTAACCATTAAATGAACCTTAATGTCACCATTTGCAGCAGGGCTTTGATCCCACAGCAACTGGAGAGGTTCAATAGACTGAACATAAACGCTGTGAAACACTAAAAAGAAAAAGGAAACATGTCCATGGCAGCAAACACAGTGTTACTACAGATACAGTATGGAGGAGAGGAGAGGAGAGGAGAGGAGAGGAGAGGAGAGGAGAGGAGAGGAGAGGAGAGGAGAGGAGAGGAGAGGAGACGTGAGTACTGTCAATTGCCCTGGATTGTCTAAACAAAGGACTGGCATAATCTGCCTTTCAAATCAGACAATGTTACAGGTGTTTACTGTAATTAAAAACACAAAGAGCTTTTATATTAATTGCTCATTTAGCAATCTTGCAGGACAAGGCATAAATAAACAAATAATACTGAACATATTTTGTTGTCACAAAAAAAAAGGAAAAGGAAAAGAAGAAGAAAGACCACAGAGCCAAAAATCTATGAATTTGATTCTCTGGAAGACATACAGTATAATCTATCTGTGTGTGTGTGGGTGTGTGTGTGTGTGGGGGGGGGGTGTGTGGATGCCACAGTGAATTCTGTGTGTGTACAGTATGTGGGTGTGGGTCTGTCTGCACACCATAAATTTGTGCATATGCAGATAAATGTGGCTTTAGGTCTATGTGTACGAGCTGTAGAAACGTGTTCCCTTCAGTAGCACTGACAATGTGGCCTAATTCTCCTGGAGGCAGAGTGTTTGGAGTGGGATAAGTCCAATTCTTCTGCATGACTTAAGACCATGTGCACACAACTCAACACATAACAAAATGAGCAAATGATGCTACTTATTTACATTATTTCTTTCTTTCTTTTTTTTTTTTACCCACTTTGACATGGTCTTTTGAAGTAAAGCTTGTTGTTAAAGCTCATGAAGGAGTGAGAGTTGGATAAGAGAGCTGGTTAACATGTCATTTGCCTGTTAGTGATGCAGTGCACGTGCCTTTTCATACATGTATATATGTGGCTTCTCTCCGAGAGGACCAACTGCTTTAGCTCAGTGCTATTCATCAAAAACTCAAGGTCTTGCTGGGAGCGGTAATTGGAAATTTCAGAGTTCAGGATACTTAGCGCTAATTAGCAGCATTACACAGCAGAGAGGTGACAAGTGACATCCAGAGACCCCTCCCCTTCCACCCATTACCCGTAAAGAGCATGAGGAGCACAGTTATCGAGACACTTCCTCTAACAGGGCTGACTATCCCCGTCAAAACCGACTTAGAGCGCAAAGTTAAAAGGTTACCCGAGGCTGCCTGGAGTAATTAATCCTTCCAGCCTTTTCAACTCTGTCAAGCCCCTGCATCGTTTCCATGTCCTGAACTGCGCTGTTGTCCTGCAATTATTGAAGAATTAAAAGCTAAAAGTCATTTCAGCTCAATTGCATGAAGGGCAAAGCAGCATGATTACACCAAGCTAAAATTAACCTCTTCGTTCGCTACCAAAAGTAAAGTAGAAAAGACAAGACTGTCGCATGAATACCAAACTTTGAGTGTGGATCTGTGTGTGCGTAGCTGTGTCTAGTTACACTTTGTCATCCTGCCAAACAAATCCAGCTTCCTCCTTGGACACCGAAAGAAGATCTGAACATTTAGGGGATATCTAGAGCAAATAATAAGCTGCCATTCAGAAAGGCCCTCACGAGAGCCATTTGTAGTTTTAACTGTGATCGACAGGACTGACATTTGCTGAGTCAACCTCCAACTGCGGTCTGCGATCCTCACTGGGCAAAACTTTAACCTCAGCTAACAGCAGCCATACTCTGTCAACAACCTCCCTTTATCTGCCTCATTTTTGTTAAGACGGAGATTGAATGAGGCAGAGAAATCAAAAGGGAGGAGACAGAGACGTGTTCAAGGACAGGAGGGAGACAACAAGCGTATGACTTTAAGACATCGTGCTTAACAGTCAAATAGACTGTCCAAAGCATATAGAGGACAGAAAATAGTGGTTATGACACACAGTCCCTTCACAGATAATGAATATGATAACATGTATTTTTGTTTTTGTGCCAAAAAAATCTGGGTTTAAGCTTCACAGAATAAGGACATTTATAAGAAAGTACTTACGAAATTATTTCTCTACCATCAGACATTTATAAGAAATTACTTACGAAATCATTTTACTACCATCAGCGCCATTGTGGGAAATGCAGTAAATCAATGAGTAGGACTGACTGATGGCAGTATTGGAATTTTACATAATTTTTTTTGCAGTGATGAACTACTTTGATTTGCCTGGTGTTTAATTTTCTGGATGGGCTAAAAACAGACTTCCACATATCATTCATCAACAATTTCACGGTTGATTTTCCTGAAAATTTTTTATTTTAGGTTACGCAGTACATTGATAGTTTGATACAAATTTACATATACCCTGACTTGGATTTTTTTTTTTTTTTTTTTTTTGATAAAGCCCACCACTGAACTGAACCGTTCCGGTGTGTTTAGACAGAACAAGGTGAATTTTAAAAGGCACTGCAATGGCACACAAAGTCAACTGAAAGACATGAGTGGGCGCAAATTCACCCAAGGCAGTGCAATCTGAGGCAAAGACGCAACCGTGAAGTTAAAAATGTTTCAACTTGGGGAAAAAAAGAAATTTCCTGAGGCTTTTTGAATCTGCTTCACACATGCACAGAAAGGAGAAGAAAAAAAGACAGGCTGGAGGGAATTAACGGGGTCAGATGTATAAATGATGTGCACGCTTAAAAAAAACACACACATATGTCACTTACCACAGGTGCATGTGTGCCCAGTCCAGCAATGACTGAGATTTGTGCAACAGAACCACGTTTACACACAGCTCTAATGGAAAAAATATGCATATACAGATTTTCGTCTTATTCTGAGCTGAACACAAACACTTACAGAAACACCCCCACGTACGTGGTTGCTGTGTCTAGCTAGCTTGTAGATAACGTCTGTAGTCAGTACATTTGATGTTCGGGGCAAAGAAACATGGACTGCAAATTTGACTATGCTTCAGTAGTCAAATTTGCGTGAATGGCACCAGGCAAAAATTTGTTTTGCTTTCTGCCTGAACTAAAATTTCAAATGGCTGTTTTAGGTTTAAAATTTCAATATGTAGTTGTGATAGCTAAGGTTTGTGTTATGTGTAAAGGAATGAATTTTGTCAACGGATGGATGTCATGCTGACAAAAACACCAGGAAGGCCGCAGGTGTGTGAGTGTGTGAATTTTTGAAGGGCATTCATCAGGAGGTATCACAGGTTAGACTGCAAGAATAAATGGAGTGTAAAACTGCAGGGAGGTGACGTTGAAATGTGTGTGTGTGAGTGTGTGTGTGTGTGCATGAGTGTGTCTCTCATGGAGGTCAAATGTAAAAGGCTTGTTTTCACTGAAGCATTAATTATCATAAATTGGTCATCAGAGAACTTGGGCACTTGGCAAGAGGAAAGCCAAACCACGACAGGGTGTCCCCTTAAAGATCTGTCTTTAACTCAGCATCTGTCTTCGTATCATGGCAGCTGATTCTTTTTTTTTTTGCCAAACACCCTGGAAAAAAAACTGTTTACTAAATGCTCAAGGTTTTAGAGACTGACTACCATTGTTTGGTATTGTGAGTGCATGCATACATGTATGTTTGCTTAGTCCTCTCACTGTGGTGCTGAGGGTCATTGCGGTCTCTGATATATTGTAGTATTCCTTGGGACATGCAGCCACCTGTGCCCACACACTTACACTTTTTTTTTTATATACTCACAAAGTCATCTTCACTTCCTCTACTCCCCCCCCCTGCTCCCCCCATTACCCCTCTGTGCTGACAGGGAGCTTTTCCAGTCCAGGCCACAGAAAAGGCTCTCCTGCTGCCTCCCGAACGCTGACATGCTCAAACCCCTCCACCCACCCATCACTCTTTTCCACCGGTCTCTCATCATTGCCTGTATTGCTCCCCTCACCCGATCTCTGTGTCATTCTGCAGCTCTCTCTGTCATCAAAATGAACTTTGAGTTAGTTTTCTGTGTGTTCTGGTCCCTGGTCGTTGCTGTCAGCTTCAATCTGGTGACCCACGCAGTGATGAGAGGAGAGAAAAAGCACTGCAAAGTCTACAGTCACTTAGAAACATAAATGGGAACTCTGGCCACTGTACAGTACAGTAATCACAGTACATTGGCGTCTACAAAGATTACGAAACATCTTTAGTAGCAACCAGCTGATTTTTCACTGGCTCACAGCTTTATGAGTACACATACACTCAATGGAAGATGTGGCATGTGCGTTCATACACCCCTGGACTGGACTTTCCAAGTGTTTCTGGAGATACTGTTTGGTGAAAGTCACTTTTGAACAATTGTTTATATGGTTTTATTTTTTTACTGGGCCTGGAGAGGCAGGTTGCTCCCCTAAGCTGACTGACTGTCTAAATGCAAGACGGTATTGATTGTCCCTCCTCAGGCCTTTCACACAGCCTTGCTGAGGACACATTAAATGTGTTATAAGTCATTAAGAGCTCCAGGCCTCAAATCTTACCTGTCTAACTTAAAATATATTGACATATTGTGGTCTGACAAACTTTTTATTTTTTGTGGTAGCCTCTAGGTGTGTACTGATGCCTCGGCAGAGTGTAGGAGAGCCTGTGTGTGTGTGTGTTTGTTTATGTCTCTGCGTCTATACGCAGTATACCCTCTCTGTACTGTGCTGAACACTGGGGAGCATGTGTCAGTGTATGGTTGTGTTAGGTACACGCAGAGACATTGAATCTGTGTGTGTGGTTTGTGTGTATGTGTGTGGGTGTGAGGGTGTGTGCGAATGGGGAGCAAGCTCGTCCTCTTGCTGCCCTGGGGGCTCAGAGCCCATTTCCTGTTGTGCAGTGTGATAAGTTTCCCTGTCAGATCCTCCCAGCACTACTATATTTCTGATAAGCTCCACTGCTAGTTTTCCCGACCTCTGGCACAGAGATCAATTTGAGATTGATTCAGAATGCCCTGCTGGGCCGAGCTGGAAGATCAATTTGAGATGGATTGTTCACGCCAGGGGGCCAATGACACGCAGTGCAGTGCTCACTTGCTTTCCCTCCTTTGCTTTCTTCACCCCTCACTCTCCTTGACTGTTGTTATTTCTTTCTCTCTCTGCATTTTTCTCTCCTATCTACTCCTCTCTCTTTCAATTGTTTCACACTTGTCCTCCATACTGTTGTTACTGGGTATTGCACCTTGCACGTTTTCGCCTCTTTGCATCAGTCCTTATGCCTCCTTTTCTCCCTCTCCCACCTGCTTCCCTTACTTTTCTCCTCCCAGCACAGAGTAGGTAGTAGGGATAGAGATGACTTCATTAGCAGAGGGACCAACCCCTGTAGAGTGATAAGCCTGCAGGACAGGAGAGATAACTCATCTGGCTTGGTAATGCACAGAGCCCCAATATATGGATATAAATTAAGACACACACACACACACACACACATCCACACACACTGACATGGCCAGAAAAACATTTTTATTTTCTCAGTTATGCAGTTGCGGTCATTCTTGCCATCATGCCTCGAGCTACTGGTGTCACCACCGCTGGCTCATGACCTTATCTCCACAGAACATCACGTCTACAGCCACCATATCACTCTCTGCCCCTTTCTTCATACCTCTCTCTCCATCCACCCATCTCCTATCTTCAGTTGTTCTCTGCTGTCTCAAAGGCTTTGGCAGTGGCCCTGAAACCAGCAGGTGCACTCTCTTCCCGGCTCTGCACAGAGTGACCTTTTCGCCAGCAGTACATCCACCTCTGACTGCACTGACCTTTACCTACAGTACAGCCCTTGTCATCTCTCACAGGAACGGACTGCAGACAGCACATTGTCTTTGCATCCATGCAGAGAGAGAGCCGACAAAGGACAGAAAGAAAAGTTGGACAGAAAAATGAAAATAGCAGTAGCACGCTAAACAGTGATGCTGCAGTGAAAGGGGAAGGTGCAGCAGGCTTTAGTGAATAGTTAGTTGGCTGGTTTTGGCCATGGTACAAGCAAAAACTGCCACCCTGATGATATACTCAGAGTCCCTCGCTCACTAAAGGATAGTGTGCGAAGATGCTGGAGGCTGCAGGGTTCAGTGAGCTTCAAACGAACTAGTGTGTACGCAGTGTCATCCGACACGTATAAATGCAAGTGTTTGTACTGTAGTCGTTCCAAATGGCCGCACTCAAAGGCAAAGTGAAAAGCGATGAAACATACCGATGGAGATAAGGGCATGCACTGACGCACAGTCTCTCCTTACTTGGCACTTAGTTGTACACAGAGGTTAAGGTGGGATGTGGCAGATGGGAGAACGTTAGAATTCGTTGTTCAATGATCCGCCAGCTAATGCTTCACTCATGCCTTCACAGCAAAAGCATAAAAAAAAAATCACTCTATACAATTACAATCATGAAACGAGTAACAAAAGCAGAAAAAAATAAATCACTCTAGTGTTTGTGACCTTGATCAAAACTTTTCAGACAACAATAGACCAGATTACATTCATTTGAACATACACTCTCTGTCACTACAATCCAATCTGCAAAGCAAAAGGAATTTGAGGCACAAAGAAACATCACGTTTGCAGATTTCTATGGTTTTACCGAGGTTGCCGTTGATTGACAAGAGACCTTGATAACCGTTAAACATTACTGTGTTCAGCTTTTTTTCATTCACCGTAACACATAAACCTATGCAATGTCTCACTGAGTTGGGAATGAGCCGTGATGTTAGACGTGAACACACACATGCACTGTGGCCCCTCGATGTGTTTCATCCTTGTTTTACAGTTAGTCATAAGAGCTGATTGGCCACGTTGTGTCTGACATGGCCAGAACAACATTTCTACATTCTCTAAACACTGATATATTAGTCACACAGGCCTAGTCACACAGGCCTAGAACTCTCTCCACACTTCATTTAACTTCATTTTACCAAGGTGCAGACATAAGCAGAATGGTCTTGCTATTTGTGAAAAACTAAATGGCAAGAAATTCATCACTGTGAACTGCGGTATACTCTGAAGAGCTTTTCAATATACAACAAATGAACAATATAAACCAAAGTCATGCTGTAGTAGTCGATTTTTCTTCTTCTATCTGTATTTATCTTGTTTTATTAGTTGATTTTCTTAACATATATATATGAAAACAAGCAAGTATCAAGTACATGCTACAATGACTTCTAGCCAAGTCAGCAAACACAGGAAAAAATAGTTTATCAGGAAATGAATGTGGTGGCCTGCAAGATGGTTATCGCACCTGTCACAGCGTCACACAGCCCCAGTCTTGAGCTCACACCAGACTCCTGCATGAATCATGAGCAACCTGTGTGCACTTCACATCATAACCTGACATCCAAACTGGGAAGAGGGAAAGGAGTAGATTGAGCACTGTGTTGCATCTGTTTTATGTGTTTATCACAATGCTATATTTCTCACATTAGCAATAAATAAATGAGTATAAATGTATTAATATAATAATGTTCATAACTGTGATCAGAAAAATTATCATGACATTGTGTGTGCAGATTTAGCTGTGGGTGGGTGTCATAACAGCTGGCTGTCAGCTGTGTTGTGACAATCACAGGTCGTTTTTATAAAACCGGGTGAACTTCAACATTGCTTTCTTTACTGCAGATTGCCTCCATTTGCCCTTTGCTTTTTCCCTGCTTGTGGTGGTTTTACAGATGTCAGCTAGCCGCGCCTCAGGCTAGACACGCATATTCAATCTGTCAAAATAAGTGACAAGTGTTGCATGGGAACAAATTAGATGGAGGAAGATGTGACTAAAAATACACCCCCAGTAAAAAAAAAACAAAAAACAAAAAACACTGAATACTGTACCATTACAGATCTATTCACAATATTGATTCACTGCCTCTAAAAAAGGATCATTCTTTTATTACAAACCCTGCAGTATGTTAATAGTATTGACCATCATTTCTATTGGTTACAGTAACATTACAGTCACCAAAGTAATAGATGAGATTAAGAAAGGTGGCAACATCAAGGCTGATGGGAGACAGAATCAACAAAGAGACAATCATCAAGAAACAATCAGTCAGATCAATACCACGAACAACTAAGGCAAGTATGGGAGGTCAAAGCTGAAAGAGGATGTTTCACCACAGTCTGTAAACTGTAGTGGATGTTAACGGCCCTGACAGATTGAATTTGGACTTGACAGTTTTCTTTGTCCACGCTTCTGAATACGTCTGACTTTGTTTATTAATTCTATATGATCATCTACTCTTCTAATCCCATCACACTTCTTTTTAGTGATGTTGACACATTCCCAGATCTCTGCAATTAACTTGATGAGCACAATGTTACCATTAGCAATAAAAATGATGACTAAAACCATGACAATAAGACAAATGCTGTAATAAACCGGAATTATCCTTTTTAGATGCCCCAGCCTGTTTATGTAACCCATTTCCTGTCACCCTTTTATCCATCTTTGTAATCTCTGCCATCAGATTAGCCTTTAAGTTGTGGCGCACTGTGTATCACATATGACAGGTAGGAAATCATCACCCACTGCTTCACCTCTCCTGGCCCCATCAGCCTCTTTGAACCTATGTGACAGATGGGGTCTGCTGCAACATTTCCATCCTAACTCAAACTCTATGACCGGCCCCTCTGATAATTAAAACAGATGAGAGAATATTAAAAGAGTGAAATGCATGGAGAGAGCAGACCAAAAATACCAGAGACCAGATGCTCAATACACTCTGCCACTCAGTGTTCAGGCCAGTCCCCCTCTCCCCCCGCCTCTCTGCCTCTCTCCTTCCCCTCCCCACTGAGATGCAAAATGGAGCAGTTAATAAAATGAGCGCCGTAATAACCTCGTCACAGAATGAGCATTTATACTGAGGAAAGCTACAACCACACAGCCACAAACTAAGAAACGAGCGGGGTTTGCAGAGAATGCTACAAAAGTTTGCACAAAACATCAAGGAGGGAGCGATCAATCTTGTTATAATTACAGGTCTAGAACTAAAGTGTTGGATTGTGGAGCTGTTCCTTAGTCGTATTGTTATATTGTTCTGGTTTCTCTGTAACATTAACTCGCTGAAGAGACAAAGGGTAAGAAAGGACAAAAAAACTGCTTAGCCACTGCAGTCTTTTGTCCTGGTTAACCATGTCTCTTAAGTAATCGTAAGCACACACATGCTCACGCACACACCTCTGAGATCCAGCACCTGAGCCTGACAACACACAGGCCACACAGTACAGTGAGCTTTTGTAGCAGTGCACTGGAGCAAGCAGAGGCCACGGCTGCAGCAGCAGCATCTGGGCTGTGAAATGCTTCCCACTCTCTCTACCCCATCCCTCCTACCGCAGCTGGGGCTCGCCAAGCTAGAGGGGACCTGTGAGAGTCAGGACGATAAATGATGACAAAACCCTTATGTTGTCAGGGTCGCTCTGGAGAAAATAGCCAGGGGAAAATGAGAGGGCCGCAGTGGGAAGAGAGGAGGGCGGGGTGGTGGTGAACATGCCTGCTATCATGAGACGAGAAATGAATCGGAATACATTAAAACATATAAAACAAAAATCTTTCATTGGGTTTAATTTATGATAGAAGCTGAAATAGTATTTTTTTTGAGCTTGATAATTCATACTTTCGAGGAATAATAACAGTTCAGAAATGCTGGCAATATGCATGGTGTTGCATCTGTAGATTACATTGCTTCAGCTTCTTAGACATGGGTTAGAAAGTTTGTTCACAAAGTAATCTAGGCCACAGGCAGCAGTGTTTGTTTGCCAGCTCTGTGAGAACAGTGGGAGGAGGGAGGAGATGGGGCACACTGCTGCCAGCAGCAAAGAACAGGATTATTGGAGTCTGGACAGAGAGATTTTTGGTAGCTGTCTCGCCATGATTTACATTTATGACTTTAGCTAAATTGTAGTTTCTGTTTCTAGGAATTTCTCTTGTACATTGGTTTTGTCTTACAATTTATTTTGCTCATGTTCCCTGCAACTCAAAATCTACTCGTGCCATGCGGGGAAAAGGACAGCTTGCTTTAGCTAACTGAATGCATCCATAAACCTGAAATTGCCACAGAAAGTCAACTTGGTCTGCTTTAAACCTGCCATAAATGACAATTATTTTTTTATTTTTGGCCATGTGACAGCAGTGGAAACAAGTGGTAAAAACAACAATGAGCAGTAACAGAGCAACATTATCATTCATTTGGCATCATGCTTCCAATATTCATTCTCTTTTAACTCTGCTTTTGGTCTCCACTAACTCCGTCTCTTTAGCTGCAAAATGCTTCAGTATGTTCAGCAGCTAGTTACTAACCTTGTCTGTCTGTTTGTTGTTGAGCTGATAATGTAAAGTGAGTTTTAGAGCTTTCTTGCTGAAAGCAGCTGCCTGCCTGCTGTGGCCAAAAATAGCTCTATGAGAGTGATTAGAGTGAACCAGAAGAGTAAAGTTGCACGCCAGAGAGCTAAACAATGAGCCGAAAGTTGCTATAAAGCTCCATAAGGCCGAGGGGAGCTGCATATTCGGGTGTTATTCTCTGTGGGTTCATCACTACACCTGTGGTGACTCCTTTCATGTTGTCACACGTTTTCAAATTATCCTTTGATGCACTCTAATTATAAAAATATATATTGTTATAGCCGCCTTAAGTGCATGTCATCTCTGAGAAAAATCAGGCAGCCCCCAGGCCCAAGCTATATCTGGGCTGATACCTCAGGTGTGTTCCATTTGAAGTTGGTCATTGTGTGTGTGTGTGTGTGTGTGTGTGTGTGTGTGTGTGTGTGTGTGTGTGTGTGTGTGTGTGTGTGTGTTTTGTGTT
>JBBMJY010000001.1:14863837-14881484 GCA_037833715.1 Toxotes lorentzi
AAAGAAAGAAATTAGTACTGAAGCCAAGTAAGACTGATTACAGGCAAGCATATCAGGTGCGTAGAGATGGAGACAGACATGTAACCATTGAACAAATATTGAAAAACAAACCTGTGACCTAAGCAAGCATGCGTGTTATGTTGTTTAAGTTATCTATTTATCTAGTTTATAAGTTACCAATTTACCAAAAAGGAGCACATGTCAGCTGCTCACAGGTTGTGTAGTTTTTGCCATGCTATCAAAAAGGAAAAGGTTGAGGAGTGTTAGGCTGCTGAATCTGATTCAACTCAATTGAGAGAATGCTCAATCACAGCACTCACTCCCACTGTATTTAGATTTCTGTTCCAAGAGAATCACATGAAGGATTATTTCAGTTTGGAGATATCAGACACTGACTGAAAGCAATAAGAATGTAGCACTGATAAAATGAAAAAAATCAATAAAGCACTGGAGGCAGGCAAAAATGTCAAATAAACAACAACAAAAGCTAATACCTTTGGATACACTCCAAAGTGTGTGAACTATCCTCAGGATACTGCAGATTAAAGTTGTAGTAGCTTGCAAAAACCGCGGCTATCTCATTGATGAAACCCTGGTCCCATCACCACCTCTCCTTCAATGTACAGCATCCAAGGACTGGGCTTCATCTTGTCACCTGAAATGAACAGATATCACCTTGTGCTATTGTAACAGCTTGGTCAGTTTATAAGACGACTTGGAGCCGGCACATTATACACACGCCCTCCTCTCCTGATTAGCCACTCCAAGCGTTCACACCCAGACAGACGGAGCGGAGCATCAACATCCATTGAAAATCAGTGTTCAGCGAGGTATTACTGTATCTTGACATGATAATCTTCTTTTTAAATGCACCACTGCACTCTTTTCCCCCACCATGGAGCACTTCAGACAGCTCATACATTATCATTGAGTGCCTTGTCTCTTTCCTTCCCCTTCTTTCTCTGTGTCACATCCACTGACCCCCCCCCCCCCCCTCCACCATCACCACCACCACCACCACCCTTTTCACACAACACACACACATACATACATACATACACACCGTCCTCCCCTGCCACTCTCTCTAGCTGGAGTGTCTCAGTGTGAAAACCTCATTATGTTCTGCTACTGGACCTGCAAACTCAATTGGACAGAGAGCTATAGTCCAGGTTTGAGCCAGTGTGTCTGTATTGTGTTTTTGTGTGAATGTGGATACACGTGCATTCATGCCAGTTTGTGTGCGTGCGGGTACCTGTATGTGTGATCAGTGATGAATAAATCAGGCAGAGCTCCGTCAGTGTGACATTGCCCAGGTGGGGAAATTTTCCCCTTTTTTGAGCATTGGGTAACTGTGGCAGCAGCATGAATTGGCCGGGCTGATGATAAGGGGCCTGCGGCCAGCTACACATCTCACAAGGCATTAACTGGCACCTCATTCACTCTGCTTCACTGCCAGCCTTCAGCTATTGCACTTAACACACACTCTCGTTCAATAAAAGCCATTCTTTAGGACCAGTGCGTCTTTTTTCATCTGGTATGTGCATAGATATATATTTCTAAGGGAATGACTCGTTTTTATCTCAAAAGATGTAAAAATTTCAGAAATTGGATTTAATGGAGAAGAATCTACAACCTTGGATTCTCAAAAATGTAGGTCAGTGTATTGTGTTGTAAAACATGCAGAAATAGACAGCATCTTCGTTGTTAGGTAGGTTGTTTTGATCGTCAACTTGAATGTGAGATTACAGTGGCCTCTGTCCAGTTTGATCTCAGCTTTGGATCAGGCTCTCTCTCCCTGGAGCATCTCTCGGACACAGAACACACGTACTGTATGTAACCCGTTTCCAAACTTGTGATGTATTGAACAAAGGAAACTGGCTCAACAAGGAGCAGTGCAGGTTCCTCAGAGGATAATCCAACTTAAATTGGCCAGTCTATGATGAGTAATTAGAAGGAGGATTCAATTGTGCTCAGAGATAGTGAGAGTATAAAACTCAGTTAACTGCGCATTAGCTCCTCTTTCCTTGTCTCCTACCATGAACAGACAAAATGCGTATGGCTGAACTGAGTACCATTCTCAAAACAGCCCCATTCATCATCCTCTGCCGCTCTATCTTTCTGCGTCAGGGTGACAAAAAAAAAGAAGAAAAAAAACACTTCTTAACTAACCTGATGTTTCTTCCTCAGCCAGAGAGCCTGACAGAAAGCAGAGCAGAGAGAAACACATGAAAACACAAGAGAATGAAACACTAAAGAGGAAACATGGAAATGATTCTTATTGAAAACATCTGATGAAACATTCACTCTCGCGTATGTTGGATTTGTTTTCATTTTCACTGACTGATTATCATCTTTCTAGACCTTAAAGAAATAAAGAGTTTTGTGCAACAGCAGCTGCGGGTTATTGAACAAGCTGTACGCACAGAATAATGATTCAGTCCCAAGAGCACACTTAATATCTGCAAAATATGGACGCACGTGACTGATTTTTATCTTACATAGCCTCCCGTACCAGTACATCAACCCCTGAATCTATACGAAGCTGAATAATCTACAACATGTATTTTATAATGTAAAAATATAAGGAAAAAGAAAATTATTCTGATGTCTACTGCATCAGGTTTTGAAAAAAAGAAACATCACAGTCTTCCTCTTTTTAATGAAAAGTTTAAAAGCAAATGTGCAGTATCATTATTATTCATTTGGAGTTAGGTTTCTGGCAATCCAAGTCTAACATTCACTCTCATCTAGCTCTGTTTTTGGTCTCCATCAATTTCTAGTGTGCAGCAGGGTTTTAGAGCTTTTCGCCTGAAAACAGTTGCCCACCTGCTTCTGGAAAAGGTTGAAGAGAGCAGTGAGAGCATAGTCAGGTTATAGCTGTGTTGGTTCATCACCACAGCAACCCCTTTTTCCCATGATTGATTGATCATATAAAACTGCAGCTGCTCTGACACTTTAACTTAGTCTGTATCTGGGACCTGTTAACTTTGATTTTATCCTTTGAGACACTCTACAGAGCATAAACTGCTACTGATGTCGGCTGCAGAGCAAATGGTGCTCCACTCTACTTGTGCTGGAAAGATAAGAACTAATAGATGAATTAATGGCTATTTCGGCATTCAGTTTCTGTTGATTCTCTCTGGCCTACAACTGGCACTGAACAAGATCATTACTGAATATTATAATTATTTTGTCTTCTCTTTCTAAATCTGTGTGTTCGGGCAGATGAGGAGCAGTCAAGCCTTGTTTTCCACTTACTTCAAGTATCAACATTATGAAAGATAATGGTCTAATGATACATTTCCTCTCTTTGTTTTGAATGATTACCCATCAGGCTGTATTTCGGGTCAGTGACATTTTGGGATGGTGTAGGATGATTTTATGTGTTGTGTAGCACTCATTGTGTTTGGAAGTGTGTGTTCTTCCAAATTCATGTGAACCGAATGTTGACATAGTGTTGTAAATAAAGGACTAAGTACAGAGAAGATGACCAGAGGGTATCTGAGGGCAGCAGGACTCTGGCGGTTAAAGAAACAAGCTTGTGAGGTTAACACACTGTGAAATCTAGATGAGGAAATTTGTGCAAAAAGTGACAGCCAGACTCACCCCTCCTCTAACAGCTGCTGCTGAGGGTGAACAAGGTTGTTGCCCAGAGACAAACAGGAACAGCTGCTGGCTTTGGAAGTAGTTTTCCCAGTTAAAATACAACATAATATAATGATAATCTCAATGTTACAGTCCTGGATAATTTAATAAAATTATGCAGTGAAACAATTTCCCAGTGGTAAGAAACATTTCATCTTTGTTCTTGATCACATTTTGTTGTTTCTGAGTTTGTTGTAGAGGATTCATGAACTCCATTACTGGTTTAAGTCACACTGTTGATGTAGTAAGGAACAAAACACTGCAATGTAGCGGCAGCACTGATTAAAAAATGTATCAAGGGTGAATGGTTCACAGTAAATTTGCAGTAAAAACAGCTAAATTTGTCCAACAACATTCTACAAAGCAGATGCACAACAATGAAGATGATGACCCAAAGCAACAACAAAACACAACAAGGTGTTGCCGGTAAAACTCTGAAAAGTGTCATACATGCATCGATTGCATCCTGCTTGGACTAGTCCATTGGTAAGATTTCTCACTGACATTTGCAGAAAGTCTTTCAAACGTCTTCAGCTTCTGTTTAGAGCAAAGCAACTACATTTTCTACAGCAGTAGAAGGAGAGGGAAAGACGGAACGAATTGAATTGAATTGAACTGAAAAGATCTATTGACAGAAAACAGCTATCAATTTAAAGAAAAAACACAGATTTAACAAGTGAGCTACAACATATATAAAAAAATGTAAACTTATTTGAACTTATTTGACTGAGCTCCTTTACTGCTGCCTCTCAAAATTAGAACTGATTTTAAGAACTCGGGATTATGCTCAGGATTGTCATAATAGCTCTATATGAGCCAGTGTGCTGCCATAGATCCTCAAACCTCTTGAGGACTAAGTGCAACTGAGCCTTCACCCCAAGAAGCCTGGACTTGGCCAGACTAAGGTAATGTTCAGTCAAGTGTTGGAAATACTGGAGAACAGCCATATGTGTAACACTGTCACTTGGATTACAAGATTGTTTACGTCTGTTTACACCACCTCGGTCAGCAGAGTGGCTCAGTGTCCAGTACTAGAGGACCGTGGGTGGCTGTCAGTAACTGAACGCATGTAAAGCAGACAGGAATATAAAAAAGAGCAGACATGGTCGGCAGGCTTTCCTTGGATGAACAGTGGTTTGTATAAATGATGCAGAATGGCATAGTTCTCAGTGTATTTAAAGGAGTCTCTAACCTGGCATTGATCTGTGGTCTATAATCTTATTTTTTTCAAGTAAATTTGTTTGAAAATATAAAGTAATTCCACACGAACACACATTTTCTTATTATATTGTTATCCTCTCAGTTGCAACCATGGATTTTACAGAGGAAAGTAAAAATCAATGTGTTGTTTTTAGCAAAGAGAGAGAGATGCAGAATACGCTGCGTCTCTTTGCCTGACAACGCACCTTTTCATGACAATCGAAGTGTCTCATTTGCACGTCATCTGGTTCCTGTCAGACTGTGTAAGACAGACTAAGACTAATGCTGCTGACATGTTACTGGGAAGAAACTGAACTAGTAATGATTCATCCCAGTGACTGGACAACATGTAATCCTCCAGCAAATCTCTGAATCACAAATTTTTTTGTGTTTGTGTCTGGGTTTTATGTGTGAGTGGTATTGCTGTGCACATCAATATTATGGTGTGTCTTTTATATTCAAATTAAAATCTTAAACAGGCTAAACAAAACTTGCTACTGAGGTTGTGGTGAATCTGCATGTTGGTGTGCTATTGTTGTCTTGTAACCATACCAATGTTTTGCTGATGTTATAAGCCATATTTTTGTATGAATTATGTTTTAATTCCGTCTCACTGCTCTCATTAGCTTTGTTTCCATCTGCAGCAGGCAGCTGTTTTCAGTGAATAAGTGCTAAATGCCTATTGTTCACTATCTGCCCAGCACCAGTGAGAGGTGTTCAGTAAATACATTTGTCATTTTTCTGGATTCTGTTCTGCTGTTGTTTGCTTCTAGCCATATATATAATAACTTTTTTTTCTTAATGAGCGAAGAAGACACAGACTCACTCAATTCAGTTCCTTGCATGCAGTGAATAACCCCTCAACAGGTGGGTTGGACCTTAAATGGCCTCCTCCTGTGTGTGTCAGTGTGTGTGTGTCTTCTTGGCTTGTTAAGAGGCAAAAAAGCTTATATCAGTGTTGGCTGTGTTAGGTCAGAAAAGCAGTATTGAGAGGCTGCTCTTTAAAAAATAAATAAATAAAAAAATAAAAAAATTGTCACTCATTGCTGTGAGTGTTCTGCTTTTTTGTCAGGCCTAACAACCTTCATGACAATACTGAAGAGTCATTCACCGCTTCTTGGTTATTATCATTTAACTGCTCATCTACTGACCAAGAGCTCTGTCTCTCTCTTTCTCTCTCTCTCATAGAGAGTCACTGTAGCAGATTATCCTCTCCCAACGCATCAGTCCTCTTCATCCGTTGCACCGCTCCTTCTCCATTCAGCAAATGATACACTTCCCCAACTCTGTCAGGCACCATCACTCTTTGAAGTTAATGAGTCAAAACTATCAGTCGTTTCGCTTTTAATTAGAAAACGGACGGAATGATTTTCAATTTAGACATTTTTAATTGAAGCTGTCATTTTCAATTAAGATATGACATCCTTGAGAAGCCCTCTCCTCTCTCAGCTCTTTATTTATTCATTCATCAGCAGCCTTCTCAAGATGTTCCACTCGTTTGCCTCCTGATGTCCTCTCTCTTCTTTTTAATGCTAGTAGGGACCCTTCAGTAGATGATGACCAAGGTCCCTCTGTTGTCAAGCACTACTGCTTCCTCTTCAGATAGTATCATTTTATCCACCATTATACTCACATTTTTCTCCTGTTCCTTAGGACCTTCCTCACACCACCTGCTCATGCACTTTACTGTCTTCTCCCCCAGACTGCATCTTATTCTTCTCCCAGCATCAGTTTCTGTCTCCTCTTAGATAAACAGTTCCATTAAAAGGTATAAAGAGATGTGTATTTAACGCTCATAATGTGGTAAAATGAGTTGATTTTATTGGCATTTCAACAAAATATGTTGGGAAATTTTGTGTGGAGTGCAGACAGGACACCATTCAAAACAAGACAAAATGCCTCTAGTGAATGCTGAAGAAAACAACTGTGCAAATCAATTAAAATGAGACTGTAGTGTCAAATTTAATTCAGCTGTGTAAATTATTTGAAGTGTAATGTTCAGATGCTGTATTTTAGAGAAGCCTCCCGAGGTTTGGGGAATGGGACTCTCTAAAATCGATACTCTTTGAACCCAAGTTGTCTAAATCCTTTCCCAGAAGCTATTTCCCCAAACAGGGAGATTTGAGGTGAAAGTTTTCTCTAACAGAAAAGATGAGTTTCATAGATTGAGGAAAGGGATGATGACTGGGAATAACCAGTGATTTTGGATGCACTACTATTTCCTCTAACAGATTCTTTTCTGTAAAGAACGGGCTCCACTGCCAAGCCATTAGGGAAATGTAAGCACCCTTCCCAGAACGTGTATTAAATAGCTTCATGACTTTGCATATACAACAGATTTTATTGAGCTAACATAAAACATATACATGATTTCTCATGAGATATCTTTGTGATTCAGATTTAGGCAGCAGATTGTGAACACACAGTGCTCACCAGAGAGAGACTGCTGTACGTGATCAAGGCAGGCCATCAATGCTGTTGATCTTTCTGTTGACAAATGCATGCCTGCAAAATAAAACAGTTTAGGAGCACACTATAAAGTTTGAGTGTGTGGCCCATTGTGAGAAAAGCTTGTTCAACCCTAAAAGCACATCATGTCTGCCAGGGAAACAGGTTGCTAACCAATGAAAGCTGCATTGTTTGTGCTTTTCTTGTTGTCAGTGGAAACAGAGTTGTATCTAATTGGTGGAATGTGTTTGAGTATTGTTGGTTGGCGTCGTACTTCACTGAGAGGGTGGATATAGACCATGATTTCTAAAGTGTGAAAAAAAACTGGCCGGCTTAGAGGAACCTAGTGCATGTACCCCATTAATGCCTCGACACAGCAGATTCTGACCAAGCCGAAAAACTTCACTGACCTTTCTGGTTGATAGTTTTCAGTCTGTTTCTGTTGGGTCCAACAGGTCTGAAATACACCTGTAATCACACGTGATAGTGGTATCACAGTGTGCCGACACACCCTGAAGTACACCTGTACCACATCGCAGCAAGGTGAGAATTTCAGAACCCCTGGGGTTCAAAACCACAAGATTTCCAGCTGCTGTTAATTTGCTCTTTAACTAAACATTATGGGGTTTGACTGGACGAGTGAAAACACACGGAAACTGATATTTTTAAATGAATTAAATGTTTGATTTTGTATACAGTCTGTGATCTGTTGATGTAGTAAGACATACAGCGGCTGCATGAGCACAGTACCATCTTGTTCTATCAAAGTTGGGTTATGTAAAATACAGCAATTATCTCTTATTATGTCTGTGCCCTGGGCTCCCTCACTATTCCATATTTCTGTGCTCAGTCATATTTCCTTTTCTCCTGTTATTTGTCCTTCAGACTTCTTTCTTTCATGGTCTTTTCTATTGTCTGGCTGATTCTCCTCTCCTCATGTCTCTTCTCCCCTCTCCCCTCCCTTTCTCCTCCTTTCCCCTCCCCTCCTTTCCTCTCCTCTCCTCTCGTCTTCTCCTCCTCCAAACCCGAAGGAGTGGGTGGCTGCAGCTCTTTACGGTCCATTTCCTGGTGAGGAGGCTCTTGAGTGCAGCCCAAGCCATTCTTTGCCCGCACAATGCTGTGTTCTCATTAACTCTTATCAAAGTTCATCTTGCATCCAAATGCTGTGGGCCGCTCAATACCGACTGCACTGAAAAGAGAAAATGAAAAAGACAAAGCAAGCAGCAGAAACAGAGAGAGAGAGAGAGAGAGAGAGAGAGAAAGCATCATGTAGATAAAGGACAGAGAAATAATGGTTTAATGGTGATTGAGGACGGGCAGAATAAGCACTGCAGTCCTCTGACTAGACTGAATATTTGTTTGATGTAAAATTAAACTGCATTCATATCTGAAATTCTGATAAGTATGTTTTTTTTTTTATAAACCAATACTTGTCTTTGTCCATTTGAATTTGTAAGGGCTGGAGAAGAAGTTAGAGAAGAATAAATGACTCGGACAAATAATTGAATAGAATTCATAATCGTAATTCAATCTTACCCACACAGTGGAGGCTCTTTGAATGCCCTCGTGTTATTTGCTTTCAATCGAGTACAAAAGAGAAATGTCCCTGCCAATATTCACAAACCACTACAAGGAGCACGGAACAGATGAAAACACTGTCCCAGTCCCAGTAAACAGAGGACACGAGCAGGTGGAGACATTAAGCGAGTACTTAGCACAATCCTTACTTGATTTGTTCAGATGATTACAAATCACCCTGTAATTCTGTCTCTAAGTATCATCTACCTCTCCTCATAAACATACACGGTTACTCCTCCTCCTCCTTCTCCTCCTCCTGGGTCATCAGATCCTACAGTGCAGCTGGATTTCCTCTTTGAGATGTAAAGAGCGATAATTAGAGACTGATTGCAGCCTTCAATGACTATCACAAGATGCTTAAACACATAAGAGCCCTATTTACAATAAGAAAAAAAATCCTGTCTGATGAGAGTTTTCATCTAAACTCCTGTCTTGTAATATCATCACATGGATAGATATTTTGTACTTGATGTCTGAACCCATGTTCATCCCCGTGCTAACCAAAGCGCTTGTATCTAGTTGCTCTATGTTCATAAATCCCCCATAACTGTTTATTGTCTAACAACAAATGGATACAATTTTTGATGTTTTTCTGTCTTTTTCTTTTTGTCAACAAAACAAAACCCATGCAAAGACCAAAACCAACATTAGCTTCTTAGTTCAGTACTTTCAGTTGACTCATACTAACTTGTTCCTACTAAAGATGTTTACAAAAGTAAAAAACAAAAAATAATTCCCTAAAACATCTAGTTATTGTATTCTTTTTAAACAAACATTACTATAACATGAGTAAATTTTGGATTTTGGGGGGGATTATTTTTAGCAGCAGATGCACTATTTAATGACCTAGTGAATATTTATGGCTGCAGGACGGTGTATTGACTTAAAATAAACAACAGTGACAAAATTAGTCCCACTCCATGTGATCAGAGGAAAAAGAAGAGTTACTATCACAAAGTGTTGTTATTGCTGTCCCTGTTCAGTTGAGACTGGCTGACAGAGGTTACACAAGTCAGAATCTACACAAAATACGTGATGATTATAAAATAAATATATATGTGATTAAAAATTTTATGATGACAGCTTTACACTTATGTATTTATCAAAGAAACAAGACAACTGGAGACACTGGATCAGCATGCAATAGTTCTAGCTGACCATAGATTGTGTATTGACAGCTAGTAATGTATAAATAATGCAAGGTTTAAGTGAGGAGGGTGCACTACTTACAACAAAGGGCATTAATAAAGGAGATGAGCAACACCAAAATGAGACATCTCATTGCGCATTTACAGAACTACAAACATTTAGATCAGGAAAAACAGATATGTATATTTAGCTCAAAAGCATGTTAACAGTCATCACAGAAAGTTTTCAGACTGGGGAGATTCTAGAGAGAGAAACTGTTTCTGAAGTAGAAGTAGAAACAAAGAGAAAAAATGCTTGTGAGGGAAGGCGGCTGCAGAATAAATGAGGTATTGAAGAGGAGTTTTTTATTTAGTTGTTTACTTATTTTGTCTGAAGAGAATCTGAGGAGTAATTGTCAGTGCTGCGGCGGGTGATTATTAGCAGCATTGCTTAAAAACAAACTTATCTGGCCCAGTGGGCTTCTTCTGAGCTCAAGGCTCTCAGAGCCCCACAGCACACATCCACTTTACTCACTGCTCAGTAGTGTGAACACTTTCGAAACCCTTCACCCTCCATCGTGACTCTGCCTCAGCTGCCAGATAAACACCCAGACGAGACTGTCTGATACAATAAACACCACCAAAGAGTTTAACCATGATGGATGCTGTTGGAGAGTGTCTCCACTTTGCTCAGGAGCTCTGTCCCACAATTATAATATAAAGGCATTTTTAAATCAGTAACTCATGTTCCCGAGTCTGTGTACATATTGTGCTGAATATACCACTTGAGTTATTTAGTACAAACTGCCTGTGCCCCAAAGGAATCAGGTCTGTAAAGAAAAATATAGTTTAGGGGATTAGATGTTCTTTGTAAAATGGAAAATACAGAAACTAATGTGTATATATGTGTGTGTATGTCTCACTATTGCTTAATGTGCGTGTTTAGAGACAGCCTTAGGTCTTTGGGATGGCGCTGTTCTGCTGCTCCCACTTTAATTGGCTGCTGGCCCCTCAGCCTCGCCTGAATGGAGAGTCATTTAGGGACCTTTCACTCTCATAGAGGATTGTCGGTTGCCACTGCAGGAGAAATTGCATTCCTGTTTCCATACAATGGCTGGTCTGAGTTGGACGGGGCAAGAGTATCACTGTCATTATCATGACAATGGAAGCTAATTCCACTGCCACTAGCGCCATTCTGAAACCCTCTGCAGCACCAGCTTATCAGGGGGCACCATGAGACCAGCAGGAAGCAACGTGAGCACTGCATCTGAGGTAAAGATTCACACATACAGTATACACTCCCAGACAGACACACACAAACACATTCAGAGCTCATGCTCTGTTTAGAGAGGATGTCGATGGGCATGAAGCAACACATCAGCAAAAAAGTTTATTAGACAGCACGTCTCACTTAGTGACACGTTGTTTCCAAGCCTTACTCTGTATTCATCTTATCTTTTACTCAGTGTGGATATTATAGATGTCCGCACTGAACCAGTGGGACTATAAATGTCTTCTAGTATTCTAGCAGAGCAGATTAACAGTCATGATTTATAAATAAATCTAACCTCTTCTGCCTCATTGACCCACTGGAGCTTTGTCTCAACAAACTCATGCAAGACACTGTGGATCTTTTCATTTGCTGGATTAAAATAGGCATAGCAAACATGGAGTGTTGAGTTTCAATTTTTCTCTCAAATATCAAAATATCGTGTAGCGTCAATAATAACTTTGGAACAAGATGATGAAGATTATATCTGATGTCAGACAGAGAGGAACAAAAGGAATGTAAAGCTGGGATCCTGTTTTGATAGCCAACAAGTGAGCAAACCTGACCAGCATATGTTTTGACAACTCACAGTACAAGGCTGAGACTGAGAATGCAGCATGAGTCTTGAGGAAGGTTCTACTTTATGCACAGTGTTGAGGTACTGTATACTTAGGTAGCACAGGGAAAATATAAAACATGTTGAGTAAAGAGTAAACTTTCAGTAAAGCTGAAAGAAAATTAGGAATGATGGTTTGCTCCTCTCACTCCCAGCTGTTTAACCCTGTGACCTCATCCCTTTTTGTGTTCATTTGTACTATTTCGCTGCAGCTCTACACGTTGGTTTGACCCCATTATCTGCAGCCTTTATTCTCTGAGTGCTTCATCATCTACCATCCAGCAGGATCTCCCTCTGTTCACTGAGAGGGCAATGTGGTGTTGGACCTCGGAGCCACCATTACACACTCACTGACCTGATCCACATTTAAACCACACACACACACAGAGCAAAACCAAACCCCTGAAGCACATATATACACACTCACACCGACACATGGAAAATTCCTTTGGTGTATAAAGGTAACACATCTCACCTCTGAGATGGAAGCATCATGTCTGGAATACTAGGTTTACTGCTCTCTGCTGAATGACTAGAAACAACTGATTCATTTAAACTATGATCACATTGGATAAAATCAAGTAATATATAACATATATATAAATATATAATAATAACATGTAATTATTCTCCAGTAGTAATTCTCTTTTTCACTTTATGAATTCACATTGTACTAACCACCTCCACTGTGCTCTGAGGTCAATGACTTATGCCGTCCACATGCGGACCGATCCGGTTTTGTTGCTATGAGCTTTGTGATCTTAGTGGGAGAGTCAGCAACAGAAATGCATTAAGAAGCTCGAAGAATCTGTTTGTTGATTTGGCATGTGCTGTTTTGACAAAGTCAGATGAATCTACCACTTCCCCTCAGGTTCAGATTTACCCTTAGACCGAAGGCATCCTGACACATCCCAGTAATGTAACTGGTAAGCGTGTGTTTCTGAAACAATAAACAGCATGAGCAACAGTACTTTAATTTTTGTGGCATTTCCCAAAAATGCAGTTCTTTCACAAGATTTCATAATCTTAATAGAGGCATTACTGCAACAGAAATATTTGCTATCCGAAGAGCAGACTCAATCTTTGAGCAGATTGAATTTTCCTTTCATGGATTTTAATTCCAGTGGGCCAATGCCAGATGTTTGTCCTTTTTTTTCAAATCTGTAATTCTATCTATTTTTGTAAGCTCAATCACAGTTTGCTTTTCCTTTCCAAGATCATTTTTCAAGACATTTCATATGTTCTGTAATTATTTGCACAGTTACAGTAAAGAAAAATTATCTTATATCGCTTATGTGTTGTTACCTTAAATTAAACATTTAACTTGAATCAAACATTGGACATTTCCTCCAATTATTAAATTGTAGGGGATCAGAGAGAGAATAAGGCCACATTAAGAATAAAACAATCTGTATACTGAATTTTTCTCACCAACTGGCTCTTTTCTTTCTCTCTGGTGTTTATCCTGAATACGTGTTAAACCTTCTATAGAAGTATGACAGATGGCACAGGTGATATGACAACTCTCTTCAAGAAATAATTCATGTGCTCTCCCAGCTAAATCCCATCTCCTGTTATAACTGCTTTCATCAATAATTTAATCTTAAAAAATACATTCCTTTCCTTCCTTTTTCTTTTACATGAGTAATTTAGGGTCAAAGAAATATTGTCTCTGGGTCAGACCATTATTAGAGGGACTGAGCTCATTCTACTTTTGTAGTTTCCGAAAGTTACAAAGGTTAAGAGGATCAAATCAGATAAGTATAAAGCTGTGATAGCAGCTCTGTAAGGCTGTGCTAAGGCACAACAGTGCTCTTGGCTGCATGATTACATCTGCTAACGTGGTGACAGTGACGATACTAACATACTGATGTGAAGCAAATAATGTTTACAAGTTTTGCCATCATAGTTTGTCTGTTGGCATGCTGACATTCTCAATTATCATTTACTATAACGTACAGTTGAGGCTGATGGGAATCTTATTATTTTTCTGGATATTTGGTTATTAACTATGAAGTATTAGACAAATTAAAATTATGACCACCTGATGGGGCCTGATGAAAAATTAAGCAATCACTAATGTTACAGTTTATCCTGAGCAGAACATGAATGTTTGAACCAAATTCCACAGCAATCCATCCAACAGTCGTCTGCTACAAAAATGGTCAACCTCATGGTGGCACTAGATACAAAGTCAAGGGGATCACCAAAGTCATACAGATTCATTTTCTGGTAAATCCTGCACGTCTGTACTAAATTTCATGGCAATCCAACTGATAGAAGATAATATAGTCTTGACCAAAGTGGTGGATTCACTGACAGAACACCATCCCAAGAGCCATGCTGCTAAAAACATAAATGATTCATATTGCTTTCCATGTTGCGTCCTTTGCATAAATTTATCTTTGCATTAGAACTGTCTGCTCTAGAAAAGTCTAATAAACTAAAAACAAATTCCAGATCTAGAGAATGCTACAACCCTGTTTCAGCGAATTGACAGGTTACCGCTAATAATAATGCACATACTGTACATGTTTGCGCATATGTGTGCACCATGGGGCACTGCTGCTTTTACTTGTCCAAAATGTACAAGAAACCTGAGCTTTAATTATCTAGTTCTTTTCTTTAGTGTTGATTTAGTGCTGCTGTTATTTGACCTGTTCCCACTGTTCTGTGACAAACGATGTGGTTTCAAAGCAGCCCTGCATCATCACTGTACTAAGCCCTCTCTTTCCTTCCTCCTCACTCTTTCCAAGCAGCTTTAAGAGAACTGAAACATCCTTTAATGATGGCAGACCAAATCGATTTCCAGGTCAAATGAGGGTGGAGGATGGAGGAGCTATAACAGAGAAGAGCATGCATGTAGGGCAGTGAATGGCAGCCTTTTCATTCGAGGTGAAGTTGCTCGCTCAGAGGATATGTGCAAAGAATTGACAACAAAAGAAAATACATATACAAATAAAACGTTTAATGATAAATCATTTGCATTAAACATTCAAGCATGTACAGTATGTACAGTACATCTAAATTACATTAATCCATGTGCAATGATATGACAAAAGATGCCAAAACAACAATGGTACCTGTCCAAACAACATATAGCATGTACAGAACTACACATTTAGTTTCATCTAGTTTCTCTTGAGAAATCAGGGTCCATCACCTGCCATCCTCCCACTGGGCAATGTGCTCTGCAGCTGTGGAACACACACACACACACACAAGGTTTGGTTTGTGTCATAAATCCCCAGTAATCCTTCAATTCTACTCAAATGTGAGCGAGAAGAAGCTGTCAATAACATGTAACATGACAGAAGAGATTAAAACCGTGGACTCTTTTTCATGCATGTGCAAACACACACTCACAGGTGCACACACACATGCACAAACAGTACGCTGGAGCTTAGTAAACATAGTTTAGTGTCTCCCTCAGGCTATGTGATATCCACTTATCATTTTATTACCAATTAACACAACACAGTAATGAAGGTTGGAAATTACTCTGATGGGGTGGAGGGCTCTGTATGCTTATAATAAGCTGAATTTATGTATTTCAGTCTTTGTTGCTTCAATAAAATGTAGCTTTTATTTCAAGGTCAGATAACGATTGATGGAAGAATATTCACATAAGATTAGCTTTTTTTAATGACCTCTATACTAACGCAGGTTAACTGCCACTGATATACTTTGACCCTCAAGCCCTCTCTCGCTCATGATCTACTAGTCCTGTTTTACACAAACACAAACTACAAGGAGGGGCACATTAAGAGGTCTTCAAAAAAAAAAAAGCAGGTTGTAAAAATGTCATCCAAGCAAGACTGACCACATTCAGAGCAGGCCACCCGTTCAGATGTGATCAATACCAGATTACACACCAGCCACTTGCAAAGATACACTCAAGTGGGCAAAACTAAACATCTGCCGCCATCTCATTTCTCACAATCAATGTAAGTGGTATGTGTGTGTCTAAACACTGCGGGCCTTTGTGGAGCTGACGTATATTGATCGTTCAAAGGCTCTTGATGGCGAGCACTGAGTGCCATTGATTTAGACTGAGTGCCATGTTTAAACGTGGAGCCGGGATCACAGACATTTCAGTGCAGTGTTCACATCATTAGTGAACACACTGGATTAACATTTTACACCCTGCAGTGATTGTCAGTGGCAGAGGCTGTGAAATAGTTAAAACTATTTGTCTGGACACAGTAGAGCACAGCAGGTAGAGAGTGTGACAATAATAATTCTAAAGAGCAGCCAATTTTTGTATTTGAATAAAAGAAAAAACAGCCATCCTATGACCCAAACAAACATAACAGGTTGCAAAGATCCATTAAGTGATATTTTTTTATATTAAATGCTGAACCGCATCGGTCCTCAGCTCACATCTTTTAGTTCACTGTTTCAGTTATCTGGCCTTCACATTTACCTTAAGGCTGAGTCTCATCGCTCTTATCAAAACAAATAAATAATTAAATTAAATTAACAATTAATTAAAAAAAAAAAGGTAGAAATGTCCAAAAAAAGTATCAGAATTATTAACAATTAAGAATCGAATTTAGACAATCATGCAATTGTTAGACAACAAGTATAATAACTTGTCAAGCCAATGTTTGTGAGTGGATTTTCTGACCCATAGTTAGAAAAAATCAAAAATAGCCTGAAATGACTATAAACAGAGTGGAGAGGTCACTCAGAATCACATTACAGTACTGGGGAATAGGCTGATTCTTAATGCTCTGACATCGCTGCAACACGACTCAAAGGCAGACGAGGATCCGGTCACAAAAAAGTCAGCCACCTCCCAGAACCCCTCTGCACTCGGGACAGGATACCCACACCCTGTGGGAAAGACTCTTTCCCAGAATAGGCCTCACCACAAATCATACTCAGACAAAGAAAATGGAGGTCAGCTACTTTTTGTCAGAAGACAGGGCACACACATTTCCTGCACTGAGCCCTGTTTTAATGGTTGGATGGAGGGCCATGAGACCTTGAGAGAGACAGATCTGTTTCGCCATGAAGCCCAGAGCCTGGTGGCTTTCTGCATCAAAGCAGCTGGTGCTGGACAGACGGTAGGATGCCAAGATTTGGGAGAAATACAAGAGGACAAGCCAGTCTCCCTAGCAAGTCAACTGTGGACATGCTGCTGCGGTTGAAGAAATGCAGCCAACCATGCAGACAAATGTGTATAGTTTTCAGGGGCAAGAGAGC
The DNA here is from genome assembly GCA_037833715.1 of Toxotes lorentzi. Taxonomy (NCBI): domain Eukaryota; kingdom Metazoa; phylum Chordata; class Actinopteri; family Toxotidae; genus Toxotes; species Toxotes lorentzi. The sequence continues at coordinate 14,880,933 of JBBMJY010000001.1, forward strand.
AAGCAATGCTGTCAGTAGTCGTTGATTTGGTTTGCTGAAAATATTTTGAATTCCTATTATTGCTTATATCAAATGTTCTTTTAATCACATTAGTAGGGTGACTTGGTGGTTTGGACCTTAGTGGGAAGGTCCACCGGATCACACTGTGTGGTCAGCTGTGCAAAAGAGAACTCTCCCTTTGCCTTACCCACGCTTTCATCCACCCTCTCTTAGAAAGAGTCTTACCATGCTGGCAAATATATCGGTTCCGTGTTTTACAGCGCTGGTCATTCCAGTTGAAAGCACTTGATGCCTGCAGCTCTACGCAGTTTCCAAAACTGGCAGAGAAAGAGAAGGAGTGAGTAACTGTAGTACATACAGGGTTTGTACTGGCAGGTGCAACTCTGGCAGAGAACTTGAAGAACAAAGAAAATCACTCATTTTAGGGCAGTATTTTTTGTTTGTTTGGTTTTTTTTTTTAAAGCAGAAACACAACCAAACAGATAGATAGATAGATAGATAGATAGATAGATAGATAGATAGATAGATAGATAGATAGATAGATAGATAGAT
>JBBMJY010000001.1:14882832-14895090 GCA_037833715.1 Toxotes lorentzi
TATATAGCAATCTTTTAAACCTTATATGTGGATGGAATTTGCAGAATTAAGTCCATGCTATCCTCCGCAAATAAATTTAGAAGAACAAAAATTTTGTTGTAACACAAATTGCGGTGTAAATACATTCACATCTATTCAGAGCCAGAATATATGCGTGTAATCAAATGTGTGTAATCAAACTGTTTTGCTTAATGTGTTATTCGATATATACTGTAAATCTCACAACCCACAGATGATAAAATGTCTTTTGTGCAACCTTCAACAAGTCAGTATACTGGCGTTTTCACCATGTCACTAGACTCAGCATTCATTAAGATAAATAGAGAATGTCACAGCAACCAGATGAATTTCTGTGTCTGTGTGTACTTTTGAATCTGTTTCTCAGAGTACAAACTTTGGAGGCATTTAAAAACACAAAGAAGTGTATACTGTACTAATGCACCGTGCACTTACCTGCACATTCAGCACCACCATAGCCAACATCACACAAGCAAGAGCATTCTTCTTCTTTGAAACGACCGTGTACACACTGCACACTGCACCGTACTGAAAAACAGAAACTAGTACAGTAAATTCTGTCTCTCTACGTTGAATATTAAAATACTAAAATAAAGAGAACAAACCCATTTAATGAGTCTTGATATCAATATGTACACTATCTTGGTACAACTACTCTTGATGTTGTTGATGCCTGGTACCCTGACAGAAGCGTCCGGTGAAGCCTATGTCACACTTGCACTTGCAGGTTGAGATGTTAAGATGGCCATGCAGACCGCAGCTCATACGACATGGATTCCTTGGAATCTCTGATTTTAAAAAAATGTGAAATGAAATCACAAATCACAGATCTCTGATTATTTTACCCAAACACTCAAAATACTTCATTTCAAAATAAAGGGTGGAAACAATGATCTCAAAACCAGAAATATTACACATCCACATCAGTTTTTGAGAACAGGGACTTAATTTGCATTGCTAACAATAATTAAACATGACATTGAGGGTATATGTACAAAAATGACCTTGAGGAAAACATTAACTACAGAAGCGGTTGTAGAAGAAGGAAATTCCAGTTTTATCCTTCAAAAATAGTTGGAGTACGAGGTGCTCTGATGTTTCAAGGTTTTATGTTTAATCCTGGTTGAATTAATTTTGTCTCAAAACCGTCACTGAGTGCTCCCTTAGAAAGATATTGTGCATGTCCAAAGACAGCAAAATTTGCTTCTGCAGCAACCTATATATACAAACATACATATTTACAGTCTTACCACACAATCCACCTACATGATCCCACAGTCTAAAGCAGCCAGACATGGAAGATGTGCAGAGTGAGCAGTACTGCCCTGACTTGTAGGGCATCACCAGTCGACCATTCACCTCCCAATTGCCCCTGCAACAACACAAACATATGCTGCACAGACACAATCTAATCTTGAATAATGGCAGGTAGGCTTAAATTAAACTGTCATTTTTGGGTTAAAAAGTATAATTGTTACCCAGGATAATATGCACAGACAAATATCTCCATGAGGTCTCCTTCTCTCAGACACAGCTGGCTGGCACAGCCCACATGACTCGAGGTGGCCCACACCAGCTACACAACAACAGAGGGATTAGACACACTGCATCAGCACTTTTACTGGAAAAACACGCACACAATTATCTAGGCGGTGTCTATGAATGTAAGGCTTTACATAAACATACAGTGTGCACACTTTGCTTGTGAATACCTGTGTATAGTGTTGACAGGTGATGTTCTCTCTGCATTGCCCACTCAAGTAGAGAAAATCCTTTCCCTCCTCGAACCAGGAGTCAATGACATCAGAAAATGAGGCGGCACCGTATTCAGAAAGATGTGTGTTCCAGCCAATGTGACTGAAAGCTGAGGCGTGCTGAGGTGAGTGGTCTGTGTGACAGGATGCTGCCCTCTCCTTCGCAAGAAAGGCCAACTTCTCATCCCACTCCTAGGGATAGAGATAATAGCATTATTTAGTATTAGTAATATTGCTTCACATCTTTCATCTTTAACAATTACAGTAAAACTTGATTGAGTTTCATTATGCATACTGTAGCCTTTTCTAGCAGCATCTTCCATGCACACAGAAGAGTAGGGTCACCTGTCAGCTGAAGCTAACACTAAGGTTACTTTATTGCATTTGTGTGTTTCAGAAGATTTTTTTTTCTTTTTCTGCGTTTTGGTAAAATTGTGGAAAAGAAGATCTGTTTAGGTTTTCAGCTCTTTCCCGATAGTTTCCATTGTAGGTGGGGTCCAACAAACCTCAACTCATTTTCTTTTTGTCCATTTATCTCAGATTATCTTTATCATGTACAGTTCTAACGTACAGTTCTCTAACATTTTTTTTTCTTTTGCAAACTGAGGCATAGTAAGGCATTACATAATTATTATTTTTAATTAATAAATAATTTAGTCATAGCAAAAAATTAGCAACAGAAAATTTTAATCATGAACTCATTTAATTATCAAAATATGTCACTGGTATCTGTAATAAAGGTCATATAGTCCTTTGCAGATACTGATTAAGACTGGATGAAAGAAAAACTCTTTGGCATGAAAGTCATTCCTCATTGTGCATGAGTGATTTTCTTTACCCCTTTAATCCTTTGCAGGGGTTGGAGCCAGCTATAGCCTACAGTGGGCAACAGGCAAGGAGATGCCTTGGGCAAGCTGCCAGTCCAAGACAGGACCATCGAACACAGATTGACACTCATTTCGTGCTGCACTTGTATAAACACTTGACTAAATGCCACATTTTCCAAGGTTTGGAGTGGCTGGTTTAAACAAACGGCTGGTTTCCACACAAACTTTCCACAATCACTCTGCCATCTTTGCTGTCGTACAAAACATCATTTCAGTTCACTTCTTTAACTACCAGAAGGGACAACATACACACAGACTCAAGCTTTCAATAATCTCTGCCTGGCTTAGATCCCAACACGTTATAACAGAATGCCTGTGTTACAAACTGGAGAAACAGTGTTTAAAATATAATGGAGGGGCAAATGAAATGCGATTTCCCATAATGGTTTTCAGCCAGTGTGTCCTATTGCTATTGCCATCTTTGCTATCTATTTGAACTGTGCTATCTATTAACAATGGAACATTCAATAATCTCTTAAAAAGAAAAGTTTATCCATTTTTTTGCTGTATGGTTACACAGAGTTTTGAAGATAGATATCAAAGGTATGACTCTGATGTATGATGTAGAAAGACTGACGCCCCACTCTTGAGTTCATTGTTCACTGTGCTCCCTGATGTCAGACAGCCAAAGTCATCGACTTACCCTTTGCTGTCACCAGAGGGGTATGAGGTCACCAGGTAATGTTTCATATAAGACATTTAATTTTAAAGCATGTCATGTTGTACGGGCTATGGGATTTGAATGTCTCAGTATGAGCATGACAGATGTGTGGGTTGGTCCACCGTTTTTCCTTAATTCTTGGCGCCATTCTCTTGAATTAGCTAAATTAAAGTAGCTCCATATTTTCCTTTGAAACTCTGCAGATCTACTTTTCCTCAGTGTTGAAGCTTGGGAAATTCTGAGAGAGATTAATAATAAGATAAAATCTCACAATCAGGGGTCGTGATTTACATATCAAAAGTAAATACTGAACTTTAATTTCTGCCTCTGAGAGTGATGGTGTGACCTCATAATACTTCTTAGCCTCAAGAGCTCAAAGAAAACCTGCAGACAGGCCACTGGGTGAGAAAAGGAAGAGCATCATTTATTCCTAAAATATTGCTATCTTATCTCACCCTTAAAGCCAAGGCCTAAAGGACTATATTATAATCACCTCAACACAATCTCACCACAATGCTTACTGGTTCATTTCTGTGTGAAAAAAAAAAATCCTTATTCAGATATTCAGAAACACAGCCGAAGCCTTGAGCCTTTTAACGTTTATCAGTAAAGCTCTTTAATATGCCTCTTCAGCTCGGCAAAGCTTCCTCTGAGGGTTTTCACAGGGAAATTACCTGTAATACCACAGCTGTGAATGCAGAATGATTATCCACATCCTCTTTTTCTCATTACCGCCTTATCATTTGAGAACAGTTCTCCAAGGCTGAAGAGCAGTCGAAGAAAGGGGCTCAGCTTGTCCAAGTGGCTTTGAGGATGTAATCTATGACAAAGTGACAGTTTGCCCTGGTACAAATCTCATATTAGGCCCAGAGAATATCTAGTGCATTGTGAGTTTCATAATCCATCGTTACCTCTTGGTCATAATCACACGCAGGCAAGACAGTTGCACAGATAAGCACTGTATGGCGAAACAATCGATGGAATAAGATAGGGAGAGGATTTAGCTGGGTCTGTTCTACAGAGACTGGGATCAGAAAAACGTGAGTCAAAAATGAATATTAAGAATTTCAGCACATTCAGCTCCCCCTCACCATGGCCCCCTGACTTGTTATATCACTCTGTCAAATGAATGTTTGACACTTTGTGTACGGCATTTTCACCGTCTGTGTTGAGCATTAGTATTAACTGACTAACAAGTGAATAATGCTACTTAGTTTTATCCTTATTTGCCACCCTCCCAAAAAAAAAAAAAAAAGATTCATTGGTGCCATTTCGCTGTGTGATCCTCACAAGATCCTGCGCGCGCCTAATTGATTTCGGCTTCATTCTAACTGTCCACACTATCACTCAGCCTGAAGCAGAGCCGAGAAAATGGTGCACTAACTCAGAGCGAGGCAGCTCAACTAAAACCCTTTGTTATACATGCCTTTTTCTTTGAGTTCATTTTTGAAAAAGGAATAATGATAAATTTTTGGTGAAATAATTACGGCAGTTTAGATGGACCTGTCCTTTAATAACAGCTGACTTTGTCCCTCCCTATGCTGCTATCTGCTGTAGTTAGATTGAAAAACAGCAAATATAGAGCTCTGAACCAAGTTGCTGGACTGTTGTTCTCAGTGTTAGTGGCACAAGCCTCTCAGAACTGTTTGCTCACATCCTGATCAATAGGATTTTACATCCTTACACAGCACGTCAGATTATTACTAACAGCATCATAGTCCGTACCGTTTTTCTCTGGGTTTTTGTCCTGGCAGCTGAAAGCCAGTTTAAATTCAAAAGAATGTTGTTTAAGTTTGCAACATGTTGCAAAATATCTTCCACTAGTGGAGGGAGAGAAAGTCTAAAGGTCAATAATTCTTATGAAGAAGCAAATGTAAGCTGCATAGTGAGCATCAGCTGTGTGGACAGCGTACCACCTCCAGGTTTAACGAGAATGCAGAGTGTCAACAAATGGATAATGTTAAACTTAAACTCACATTTAGGCAGCAGCATTCACGCCATTCAGACACACACAGAAGACGCAGACAATAGGTGCCACAAACCATTTTTTGCATGTTAGCTGCCATGGGTTTGACCCGGCTGCGCAATCTATTGTGCTGGGCAACAATCTGAGAGTGCTCCTTCACCCCGAGCCCTGGAAGAAAACAGAAACGCTCATTTACTATACTTCTGCTGCTGTCGCCATGGCAACAGAATGCAAATATGTTGGCGGGATGTTTGAGTGTATGTCAAAGTGTGTGTGTGTGTGTGTGTGAGGTAGGGGCACGGGCTGATACAGTGTCACAGTTTCACTCACATTTCAACTCAAGGGTCATTTGTTAAAGTTAAACACACAGAATTTCAATCAAAATTTAAAATAATATTTTTATCATGTTGGCACCTAATGAGTGAACAAGCATCCACTAAAAACATTTAAAATGTGCTGATCATCAGTTAATGTACACATGCACATGTAGGGGCATATTGTGGATATACAACATTTTAGATTTTGTTTGTTAGAAGTTAAATTCACTTATTTTACCCCTTAAAGTTACTTATTACAATTCATTTCACAACACATTGCAGTTAAAAGTTAAAATATAGAGATTCAGCTCCTCAGTGATGGGTTAATAATTTTGCCATGTGTTTTGCAAAATACCATCAAAATGGTAGTTTGTTCGGCTCATGCCACAGTTCTGTATCACAGCAGGCTCTGACAGAAACGCTGGGCTGTTGGTGCTTTGCCAGATGCTTTTGGACAGCTAAGAAAGCCCAACTGAGTCTGCAGCTTAATGGATTGCCTCCTGATTGCCAGCATAATGATAAAACTTAAAAAAAAAAAAAAAAATCCTTTGTGTTTCCTTTATGTCCATTCATAGCATTGTATTCTAATAGGCCATAGGCTAAAAACTGAATGTATATCCAGAAAAAAAGTCTCTAACCAGATTAAAATGTGAGTGAGTTCCCTCGCTACAAGTCTCTTCTAACTGTCCCTCGTGGCCACCTGGCTCGTGCACAACTTGAAATGTGTTTACCGGCGGTGGGTGGCTTCGGCAGGTCCGGTGTGTCTGTGATCATCCGGTTCGCGTGGATAAACGGGGACAGCAGAGACAAAACGACAAACAGATCCAAACACCGGGGAGCTGTTACAGACCCCATGGTAAACTGCTGCAGTGTCTCGACAACAGCGGCCACTCGCTCAGTGTTATCCTGCCTCCCCGCTCCTCTCCTCCCTCTTTTCACCTCGGTCAGCAGCAAAATGCACGCGTCTCTGTTTCATTATAACTGCATGGACTGTAGACTCACTCATTCAGTATAAAGTGTATGTGGCTTTTTGACATTTTATGAAATCGTTTGGCTATTTGGCTGCTTATCTTAGCCTTCTTCTTCTGCTTCTTCTGCTGTGTAATCGATGCTTTAAAAAAAACACGTATTTTCATTTTGTTGCCCTTTTTAACGTAGCTCATCAAACATAGAGGATATTATAGTTCAGACTGGTTTCTCAAAAAAGAAAAACAAGGAAACATTACAAGAACAAAAACAACTTTGAAAACATGAATGAATCAAAGCAGCTTTGTCATTCTCACTATATTATTTATCTTTATCTTTCTGAATACCAGAAGTAAAATCTTGAATTCTAAAAGTAAGTTAATGTCAGAAAATGTAACTGCAGAATAGCTCCCGTTTTACATCATCATATCGTATTTTTGGGGTAATTATTACTAATGTAGTAATATCCTTGTTGATGTTGTAGATGATCAATGTGAAGCTAATTTTAACTATGTTTTTTTATTTATTTATTTTTATTTTTTTCACTGTTTGGTAGTTTAATCTAGAACAAGTAATCATATGTTTTAGATGTAAAAGCTTAATCTGTAAAGCAACTGTGACCTTATTGGGAAAATACATCTACTGAAATAATTCAGTGCTTGAGTAAATTTACACATGAATGCTTATTGTCTACATTCCACCACTGATGGCAGGTGTTTTAGTCACTGGGTGCCAGTCACTGACGACAGGAACATCTTAATGTCTTAATCATCTTTATCATCATGTCCTGATCTCAGCAACAAAAAGGGAGGTTTGCTCTGATGCATGGCTGAGCTCGAGTGTTCGTCACTGTTAAGCGAGGGGAAGTTTGTTTTGAGGGGTTGATGTTCGTCATTCAGGTGAATCACTAGAGAGGAAGCTGTATCACAGAGGTGAGGACAGGCTGAGGCGCAGGTCAGTTTTATTTCAAGCTAAATGTGTTTGCGATGTTTTTTCAGATATTAAAGTGTAGCAGAACATTAAAGGGGCAGAGATTTAAACGGTGCAAAATGGCCAGGCAGGTCTGAGAGTGGAAAGGTATAGCATGGAGCTGTCTGGGTGTCTGTTTAGACAGCGGCATGTTTTTTTTTTTTTTATGGACCCAGTGTGGGAAGCGTGAATCATGATCCGCATATTGTGGGATGATTCAGTGTCTGGGGGTGACTGCTGTGCGACACAATAGACTCACACACATTTCTGTCCACTGTGGGCTGAATGTATTTTGCACTGAGGACTCTGAGGCACTGAGTCTGCAAGCAGCCCAGTTATTTCTTATCTCTTTGATTTTGCTGCATCAGTAAGTGAGTGTCTGACCTTACTGAGCCAAATGACAGCTCTGCACGCAGCCTGTTCTGGTTTCAGACACGGCCACCCACTAAGGTGATTTCTCAGGTAAATCCAACAACCACTGTAAGCTCCTTCCTGTGCTCAAGAGTCTCAGTCTCGGCATTACTCCTTTGAACAATAGTGGTGTTAGCAGAGCACACAGAGGACTACAGTCCATCTTTACAATAGATATTTTTTCTACAGCAGCATAGTTGAGCAGCAAACTCATACTTATACACATTTCATTTGAATTGTCATATTTTCCAGAAAGACAAGTTTTGTCATGCCTTTAATCAATGCAGTTTTACTTGGACAATAGCCAACAGTAGAAAAGAAGATGCTCAAGATACAAACATGGAGCAGAATTAAACTTGTATGGTAATTTGAGAACAATATTCTACTTTCTTACTTTGCATAGTGAGCCAGGACATGAAGCCTGAAGAAGACTGACGAAGCCTGTTTACCTGATCGAATTTTCTCATTGGCAACTTCACAGAAGTGTCTCTTTATCATTGTCATGATAAAAGCCATGTCTGACATGACCCTTTGTTAGTGACCCAAGAGTAATCTGAGTTATTTTGTTCCATCTGAGTAATGTACTCTACATGGATGCATGTATGCATATATTCCTGTAGAGGGCACAGCTTCTCTCTCTGTCAGTGAACTTCGTGTCCATCACTGGAGCAAATGCAGCATTCTGATTTCAAGTTCAGTTGACAAATTAGTCAGTTAAATTGCTTTTGAATGTAAAACAAAATGGTGCGTGTGAATATATCAGAAATATGTCCAGCATATACTGTAATTCACAAGTCTTTTAAGTGTTTATCAGCTACATATATTTTACATAATATTGACTGACATTTGCAGTTATTACTGCTTTAAATGAACAGCATCAGAAAATAGCATTTTTTGTCTGACCAACCTGTCAAACAGTGAGGGCAGATTGTAATCGCATGTTTTGAGTTTTGGTGGCGGTACCCTTTTCTTCTTTCCTTCAGACTGACTATTATCTCATGCTGTCATATTGATCCAGTGAAATTCATGTTTCTTCCACTTCTCTGTAAACAAGATATAAACTAAGCTGCTTTAACCTGAGAGGAAGTGCGCTCCAAATTAAGTAAAGGGATAATAATGTGGTCACATTTTTCCTAAAGTCTCCTTCCCTGATTGGCTCCTGAAGAGTAAACCCAGCATTCTGCAGCAATTCGCTGCAGCAGCTTTTCCACTGCCAACTGTGGTTTTTCTCTCACCTGAGTCCCTGCACACATTGAGAGCTGCTCACTCAAAGTTCACACTGCCTGCGACTTTTGACTCATTTGAGGACCTGTCGTCGACTGCGCATTGGATTGGTACTCGCGGAAATATGTTTGTGTCAGTTGCTGCTGTCATCACCTTAGTGTGTTCACTCACACATCCTATTTTTGGACAGGTAAGTGGAACACAGTGTTGTTGGCAAATGATTGAATGAATGAATAAGTGTAATAGCAGGATGTTTCGAGTTAAATGACTTCATTTCAGTAAAAGAAAATGTAGGCCTTGACACATGCTCAGAGAGCTCTGGGCTGTCTATTGAATTGATTCTCCGGTTACAGCATGCCTCTTAAGAACTATTATGCATGGCTTGAAAGGCAAATCTGAAGCACACTACAGGTACTACTGTGAATGTAGTACCTACTTGCTTGGCATCACAGAGTAAAGTTTTTGACAACCTTGAGTCACCCTCACATTGCACGCAAGCCTCAGGAACAAGACTCCAGAGGCTCCGCTTTATGAATACGCCTAATTTATCTATGCTGTGCTTTTCCAAAAAGCTGCATCGCTGTGTGAATGATTCTCTTCTGGCCTTTGTGTGTTACTCGGAGATGGCCAGCATAAATACCCACAAGAATGTCAGTGTGATGGTTTAGATCTTGTATGTGTGTGTCTGAGTGTTTGATGTTTAAAGCTGCATTTCAGTGTTGAGACTGAGTTGTTAAACATTAAACAGTTTTACAAATGTGGTTAGATTTAATTGAACCATTCTGCAGTCTTGAGCTCCAGTACTAGCAATGTGAAATGTCGCCGAGCACAGGCAGAAAGAGGCCTTTGACAACTGCACTATAAACACCAGCCCCTCAAACTCCACCCCACCCCCCCGACTGACTGAAGTCTTTCCAGACCCCAGTTCGGTCCAAATCAGAAAGGTGTTTTCAACAAATATTGACTCTTCTTACATAACTCCTGCTGGAAGAAAACACTAATTGGTTGTCTGAAAACATGTATGAGAGGACAGGACAGAATGACACTGTTGAATGAAAGAGAGTAATGAAGGAGCAGACATGGGTAGAAAACAAGTCCCTGCCACTCCCTCGTCCACGCCTTTCAGCCAATAGAAAGGGAGGCTGTAACACAGGTGATGTTTGTGCTGAGGGCGTTTCTACCCGACTGACTGACCCCAAAACCCTAAATCTACCACATCATAAAGAGCAAGTGATTACGTATAATGCAAACTAAATAACCTTTGCTGATGTTACCTTTCCAAAAATCCTACACATGGAAGTTACATAACTTTATATAATGAAGATCTTAAACATCCATACAGTGTCCCGCCTAAAACCATGGTGCGAGCACAGTAAACTGGCTACTTTCAGAGTCTGTTTTTGTGTTTATGACTGAGTTACAGTATCGAGTTTTGAGTGAAGGAGGTTTCTGCTTGCAGATATACTTACAGTGGAAAAACAAACTCTGATCCTACTGCATGTAGTCCCTCATATAACAGCCCAGCCTCTGTACTGCACAGGTACTGCAGTGGAACTGACTCTGTTTTGGTTACAACTAAGATTTCATTTTGTAATGTGCTTTTAATTGATCAGATTTTTTTCCCTTCATAATAAATTTCTTTTTATGGATCCAGAAAACACATGAGGGTGGAATTTCTGTGATGTAATGATGTGGCTAAGAACTGAATGTTCAGTCCTAGAAAGAACTGTGAAAGATAATAACGATTGAGTGTTAAAAAGGTGAATGTGTGGTTACTATAGAAAACCTTTTGTGGGGTCCAAGTGCATTTTCTGGCTCAGACAAAACTACAAGTTGCAAAGATGCTTTGGTTGTAAAACATCTTTAGCATCGCCCTGAGCCTAGTGAATGAATGGAAAGTTAGTTCTCCAGTTAATTCATCAATGACATCACTAGCTCATGGCCCTGTGGCCTCTTTTTCATGTTGTCAAATATTTATTTTTAACTTACTTGAGCCAGAGAAGTAGCTTTTCTGCATTCATAAATTTAGCAAAAAAACAGCATTCACTTTTAGTTTTAAAGCAACAATGAAAGTGCTTTGTAGCTTTCAGTATGTAATAATGCCATGTATAGTGCGGTACACTTAAATGCTTCTACAGCTTAGAAGAATGCAGTGTATCAAAGAGAGTGTTAACAAAAATCCTACTCTTCTCATACTCTTTTTTTTTTCCACGATTCAATTTTTATGACATTCTTTTAACTGCACTCAAGATTTTAACTACTGGATACTTGGATTTTAACTACTGGATACTTGGATTTTAACTTCTCAGCTACCCAACGGACCAGCTACAGCTTAGTTTTGTCTATTCCTCAGCCGGGTTGAGAAATGTCTGGCATACACAACACAACAAACTCACTTTGCCGAAACTGCTGGAAATATCTTAAGGAACTCACTGAGCTCCAGGCGAAGATTTTTGCTCTGGACGCTGAATAGGGACCTCATGAGACTCTCTCGATGACACCTGGTGGTAAGAAGGCTAAATCTTTGTCCACAAAAAGCAGTGTTAACTATGATACTTCTGCCATAAGCTAAACTTGGACGACACTGTGTTCTTTCCAAAACTTACAAAAGCAGGACCTGAACAGACTGATGCCGCCTGGCATACACTCGGTGCCAAGCCAAAACGACACAGAAAGAGAAAGGTGAATGCTGATCACACTGGAGTATATGCTGCATCACCGGGCATACAGCTCAGAAACAAATATCAACTACTGTCTGAGCTGAATGTAAACGAACCAGTAAACACTGCTGTAATTAGGCAATGTGAAATAAAGAATAAAAATCTCCAGAGAGAGATATATATGAAGGGAAGAAGAGATGTCGGGCAAGAAAAAGTATGTGAACCCTTTGGGATTATGTGGAGTTTTGCATGAATTGGTCACATCGTGCTTGGTCACATCGTGCTCTGAAATTCATCTAAGTCACAACAATAGAAAAACACAATCTGCTTAAAATAATACTACACAAGCATTATATGTTTTTATGTTTTTATTGAACATAACATGTAAACATTCACAGTGCAGGGTGGAAAAAGTATGTGAACCC
>JBBMJY010000001.1:14895190-14916388 GCA_037833715.1 Toxotes lorentzi
CAGACGACACACAACTTTATATTTCAGTGTCATCACACGACTACAGTCCCCTACATTCACTAAGCAAGTGTATTCAGGAAAATCAATGAGTGGATGTGCCTGAATTTTCTCCAGCTCAATGCAGATAAGACAGAATTGATTGTTTTTGGCTCCAAAAACGAAAGGTCCAAGATCAGTACTCACCTTGGCTCCATGTCACTGAAGGTTGCAAATCAAGCCAGAAATCTTGGTGTAATTCTTGACTCAGACCTGAATTTTACCAACCATGTAAAAGCTATCACAAAGTCTGCCTATTACCACCTGAAAAACATTGCTAGGACTAAGGGTTTTCTATCCAAACAAGACACAGAAAAACTTATCCACGCATTCATTTTCAGTAGGCTAGATTATTGTAATGGCATCCTAACAAACGATCTATCAGACAGTTGCAGCTGGTCCTAAATGCTGCTGCCAGAGTCCTGACTAACACCAGAAAAATGGACCACATTACACCTATCCTCAAATCACTGCACTGGCTTCCTGTGAGTCAAAGGATACAGTTTAAAGTTCTACTCTTGGTCTACAAAGAACTGAATGGTCTTGGACCAAAATATCTCATGGTCTTATTGGTTCCTTATGGAGCATCCAGACCCCTGAGATCATCAGGGACAGACCTACTGTGTGTTCCCAGGGTCAGGACTAAACAAAGTGAAGCAGGATTCAGTTATTGCGCTCCTCACTTGTGGAATAAACTTCCGGAATACCTGAGGTCGGCCCAAAAATTCAGTTTATTTAAGTCAGGCCTGAAAACACATTTGTTTACTGAAGCATTCTCTTAAATTGTCTTACCTGCACTCTTCTTATTGAATTATTTTACTATTTTTTTGCTCCAGTGTTTTAATATATTGCTTTTATTCTATTATTTATGATTTTAATGTTATATGATTTGCTTTCATTCTATGATTTTAACGTAATCTGTAAAGCACTACGAATTACCTTGTGTGCGAATGGTGCTATATAAATAAACCTTGCCTTGCCTTGCCTTACCAAAATTATTGAATAAAACTACTTACAATTATGTGGCTACACTGTAATTAGCAATATTGTGGGGGAAAAAAGTTTTTATTTGATACACTCTTGTCAATGAATTTCAAATCAGCTTTAAACAAATTGTTGTGAATTAGTAATCAACACTGGATGAAATTAGTCACCCTCTATGTTTTGCTCCAGGACTGTCCTACTAGACAGGAAATACAGGGCTCTCTGAAGCAGGTCCATAAGCTTCTTTCAGCCCATGAAGCTTCCTACATGCAGAGTCTACGCAACCTGAAGAAGAAAATAAACTTATTGCAGAGCAACGCAGGGAAGCAGACAACAAAAGCCATCAACAGTGAGCAAAACATCCTGGGGCTGATTTATTCAAATGTTAGATGTTAAAACCTCTGTCATTCTGCTTTTTGTTTTTTAAATCACCCGCTTTTCCAACAGGTACCTGCGCAAAACTAGATGCACCCCTTAATGGAAGGAAACTTGGCAAATCACACAGTGTGAGCCACGAGGTTCACTTTCTGTGTGATCCTGGCTATGAACTGGTGGGATCAGAGAGCAGGGTTTGTCAGGAGAGCCTGACCTGGAGCGGTCAGCAGCCTACCTGCCGAGGTGAGGGACTGGCAATGATCTTCTGCTATATGGCCACACTGGGGATCGTCACTTTCTCCACTATCTCCTCTTCATCCTCTTCCTGCCAACGTCTCTCCTCTTCTACACTCTGACCATTTCTCATCCTGTTATCTAACCCACTGATCACTTTTCCAACCCTGTCATCGTCCTCTTTGTAACCTCCCTCTTTCCTGTTCTCTACTGCCATTCCTCTTTTTGTGCATCATGCATGTCACCAACGTTGTTCTATGTGGAGATATATTTCATATGGAACCCATGATCATGTTTCCTCTTTATGTACTTTGGTCATTGTCCAGAGAGCTTATTGAATGCTGAGACATGCGATATTCCAACATCAATGTCCTCTGACAGCTTGCTAACTTTGAGATAACAGCAGCCTTTGAGATAACGGCTCAAAGGCTGCTTGATCAGACCAAGGCTTCCCATACAATTTGGCAGCACCTGTTGTGAACTCCATTTTTTCCTTATTCTCTCTCTAGCACATATATATGCCATGAAGTAATATTCTTTTATCTTTAAGCATCAAAGATATTCGATTGCATATGTCCTTGTATCTCTCTGGCAGGGTTCAAACATAGCACCAGACTTTCCTTGTATAACCCTCCCGTTTGTCTTTTCTCTCAGACATCAATGAGTGTGCGTCCTCTCCGTGCCTGAACGCCGGGACATGTGTGGATGAGGTGAACCAGTTCTCTTGTGTCTGCGCCAAAGGCTGGGCTGGAGCTACCTGTCAGAGCCCCGTGCCAACATGTAGGAATGACAGTACACACCCAGACCACACACGCCTGATGGAGATGTAGTTTTACTCCACCATCTTACTGTTGTCAACGTTTAGATAACATCTTACACTCCAGACAGCTTGAACTGCACAATTAATTACTATACTTTTTAATATTATAGGACGTATAATAAGAAATAAGTATTTGAACACATTACTTCAGAGCATATTTTTATGGGCTAGTATCCAAGTCCTCTCAGTCTGCTAAAGGAGATTACATTGGCCAGTGGTTTGGTTTGCCAGTACAACTCAGTGCTACACACCACAGAGTAGGCTTTACTGAATTCCTCATGGAGTTAATGTACAATCAGTGAATGTGAATCTCCGGAGCCCTCATAGTTTGGTTTTCCTCTATTTATTTAATATTCTTCTGAAAAACATACAATTTGTTACTAGGTCTGGGTTTATTTACCCTTTTTGGTAAACATTTAATTAATTATGTCACAATCATGAATATGATGTCTAACAACACCTCATGAATGCTTGTGTCTGAAGAATTTCAAAGCTTGCTTTGCAGTCATGAGTACATGGTGACAAATCAGGTCCAAAGGTAATCTCATATTTCCCAATAATAATATATTGGCTGAAAGTCCTTTCTTACACAAACACATATTATATAAAAACATTTTTTGTAAGTATCCCTTAAAATTGTTTGGTAAAGAATTTTTACAATGATATGTACAGAGCAGGACATTTTACAGTTGAGAAATAAATTTCTCAGTTCTCACACATTGTCCATTAATGACTGAATGAATGCGTTGATGAGCCCCAGGGCAGACACACCGAAAATATGACAGGAGGGAATGAAGACACAGCCTACAACTGCTTACTTCTCATCTTTGCTGTTCTCCCCATTCAGTCTTTGTTACCATGACAAACACCTCTGCTGCCACCTCCGCAGCCACCGTTGCGGCTGCTGCTACCTTGCCAGCTGCCACCACTGGGCCCTTCGTTCGTCCATCACGTTGCACTATAGTGCAGGGGACAACCCACTGCACCTGTGAGCCAGGATACACCATCTCTGGCAGGGACAGCAACACCTGCACTGGTACAACTAACACCTGCCCTGTAGCAAAAACATTATACAAACAAATTTAAGTTTCCAAACAGAATTATAACTGTGTGTGTGTGTGTGTGTGTGTGTGTGTGTGTGTTGTTCACTTCAGATATAGATGAATGTGAGCTGTTCCATAATGGCCAGGCTGGGAGACTGTGTTTACATGCTTGTGTTAACACCCCTGGAGGCTACCGCTGCTCCTGTCCCTCTGGATATAATGTGACCCGCGATGGACGCAGCTGTAAAGGTCCACTCACATTTTTTTTTCTGTTTTTTTTTTTTGCAATAACTTTTCATTTAAAAAAAAAAAATCAGCATTACATGAACTACTCCCCAGAAAGCTTCTGTATAGAAAATGTTGCTGCTAAAACACATCAAACATAATCCCTATCAAAATGCTCAAGTTCAAGAAAAACTGAGAATTTAATTCTCACAGTGTGAATGATATCTCAGCTAACATTTCTGTTTGACTAAATGTCTTATTGTGTTGATGTTTTCTCACAGACATTGATGAGTGTACCACCAGACAAAACAACTGCACAAAGGACCAGATGTGCATTAATACATACGGTGGTTTTCAGTGTGTCCGCGTGGACTGCCCCAAAATACCTAATGCTACATATGTCAAGACATCGCCTCTGTGAGCATCGTTTTCAGTCAATTGTTTTAAATATTCAGTTCACTCCCCATTGTACAAAAAAAGAGTGATTTTTCTTTTGAAATGCATAGTAACAAGCAGACATGGGGATGAAGTCTTTAACAAACAGAACTATGACCTTGATTCCATAGGTTTAACACAGTTTCTCCCACTCTTTCAGCTGCGTCAGTTTTCACGTTTTACTTTTTTCCAGGCGCTGTGAACGTAACCCCTGTCCCGTGGACAACAAGGCGTGTTCTCAGGCCCCAAATTCCTTCTCCTACCATTACCTCGCTGTTGTGTCCAACCTGTCAGCTCCTCGCGTCATGTTCAGGGTCTCAGCACTGCGCCCAGTAGGTGACACGCTTCGCTTCTCCCTGCTGGGGGGAAGACAGGCCCGGCGCCACTTTACAGTCCAGCGTTCAGACCGTCTGACCGGCCAGCTGATGCTGGTGAGCCCCGTGCAGGGCCCTTCCACTCTGGAGGCAGACGTGGAGATGAGTGAGCTGGAGAGACGTGTCCAACTGGGGAGGTACATCACCAAAATCACCATGTTTGTTTCCCAGTATGAGTTCTAAAAAGAGAAGGGTGGATGTGGAAACACTGTTAGAGCACAAATGCCACACATTTGGTTTGAATTTAGCTAAGAACTAAGGATATTTGGTCATGGATGTGTAATAATCTGATATATTGTGGTGACCACCTTCGAAGTCACCTGTACTGTTGCTAAAGGAGCTGCTACAGCCAGGTATCAAAGCTGTAGTAAAGAAAGCATAAAATGGTGGCATAACAACACCTGTCGTGCACAGCTGCATGCAATAAATGCTTTAGAATGTGGGTTCTTCAGGGGCATTGGTAACAAGAAATGCAAACTCTGTGGTGGATGTTTTGGTGACATATGTATAAGAACATGAGTTTTGCATTAAATAAAACATGTTTATTGCACAAATACAGAAATAAGTGTAGGCAATGTAGAAAGGGAATGACATGATGCAGCAAAAAAATAAACCAGGATTTAACTGAAGGACACCTATAACAAGCTGAACCAAAAAATATGTAGACAGTCCATCCTGAAAGAAAGTGCTATTTATTTCGTAAATGGCAGTCCAGATATGTTGACAAGTATGTTATGTTTACTGGACATGGGATCATGATATATGAAGATTTTGTAATCCTTTCTTCTATGTTTATGTATATTCTGGTTTCAGTACAATCTCCAATGCAATCATTAAAAACACCATGTAAATCATAAAAAGTTTGGTCTTTGGCTCTTTTTCCAAAATGCATAAAATACTGCAAATTACAAATTGAATGTGAAAATTTTCTGCTGAAACATGTTTCAAGAGTTGTCAGATGTCTATGTAAGTAGTGACACTGTATATGTGAGTAGCGGTTGTTTGAAAAACACATCAGTTCTTGCAGTACAGAGCATTGCTGTTCAGCAGACAGGCAGCCAAAAACAGGCTGCTGAAAAGAGCTACTGTGTTCCTACGTTGCACGAATAACTTTAACTTTTAAATTTGCAAAACGAGTACATGCAGAAAAATGTGTGTGTCACGTGCACCCTGCAAGTGATGTATGTGTGATCATTTTCCTTTCACAAGAAGGTGCGCATTTGGAAAAATTGTGAAATTTTAGAGAAGCGTGATGAAATGTGTCACCTCTGTGCCACACCAGCCATCTATCTGCTCCTCTATGTTATGAAACAGTCGTATGAAAACGAAACCACACAAAAGTGCATCTGTGGACAGTGAAGCAAAGTGTAGGTTTACTGGAGACAAACACGATGTTTTTAGTTGCAGAGGGGCCTCTGGCTGAGACTTGCTGATGACACCACCGAGGGGGCGGGGGGAGCTTTAGCCACAGGATCCTAAAACAAGACTGTGTGCTGAGTGAAGAAAAAAGATGAACAGAGATAGGGAGGCAGACAGAGAGTGATGGCTGAATAGTGAAGGCTGAATAGAAGACGATTCACGCTAGCCAGTGGGTCAGTGGCTGAGGGGTGCAGGCTGAATTAAAAACTGTCTTTATTACCACTGCAGAATAGACCTCTGGCTGTTCATGACTCAGTCTCTTCCCTTTCTGTCTTAATGGAAAAAGCTAAGTTGAATTGGAGGCCATCCTTATGTCTCTCCCTCTGGGACCCACAAGAGGTGATGATTCAGTATTAAATGTTCACCCAGACACCTCCTTTTCCACTCCCATTCCCTCCCTATAGCTCCCACTCCAGCATCCAAATAAAACCATCCTCTACTCATCTGCAGCTCATCCTTTTTCTGCAATACCTCTGCATTGCTTGTTCAGAGTTAAGTCTGTTGCCCAGCAGCCACTTACACAAATATATACAAACTGTTTTGTCTTTTCTGTTCACCTCACTGTCCTCTCTTTTCCTCCCCTCCTCCGTGTTATCATATTACATCCACTTTCACATCCTTCTATCCCCACTCCTCCATCTCCACCATCCTGTCTGTACAGCTCTCTCCAATGTGGCTGAGTCACACCGTGCTGATAAAAACCCCTCCTAATGAGTGCTGGCAGTGTGTGTGGGACTGAAATCAATATCCTAATCTCAGTCCGATTGTGCGGCATAGTCATAAGAAACCAGGACACTCTCTTTGACAGCAGCTTGGGTGATCCCTGGTACTTACTTTTGAAAGGAAATACCTTGGTCTCATCTGAAGTTTAATGGAACAAAGGAGAGTGTGACTGGGTCTGCTGAGGCTCCCCAGAGTGCAGACAGGACTCCGCAGTCAGTTTGGCTCCGGGCCATTCAGTGTGAGCATGCAGGTGAGGGCAGGAGGGAGAGAGAAGAGATAATAGGCATGCCAGTAGTGTCCATAGTTGTTGTAGTCAGGGAAGCAACACTAAGATTAATGTTAAGGTTAAACTGGCAGGACATGCAGTTTCTCTGCCTCCCTGCTATGTTTGTTCCATTTCTTTCATTTATTGTCCTGCTAAACAACGTATGAGTCAGTTTATTTTTGTACCTGTGTCTTGAATGAGTCATTGCAAAAGAAAACCTGTGTACTGTATGTCCAGGTGCATTTTCAAAGTGTGATGTAACACTGCCCCCTGCTGACCACTGATGACTTTCTCTCCCAGTGTGTCCTTTTCTTGACCATATGTTACTGTAAATAAAGGTATATCTTGTGAAAGCCTAAAGGAAGAATCACTTAAGTTCATGATTAAATTTGCTATACAAGATGGCTCGTTATTATGAGCTCTTTCGTTTTTGAACCCACTTTGATAGCATTAAATTACCAGCTTCAATGTTTTTAAGCATCACCATGTTCCCTGTTCATAATCACAATTGTGAAACTTTTGTTCACAAGTCTTGGTGCAACTCAAGAGGAAACTCAGTTTTCAGATTTAATGGGTGTTGGAGTGACTGCATAATATGCACCAAGAATGCTGTTATTGATCACTGTCCAGTTCAGTCTCTTTTATCATTGTTCATGTTGATCTCGGTTCATGTTTTTTAGAAACTGTAATGTCTAAGAGATCGTGCTGTGCAGATGTTCGCACATAAATTATGAACAGAAGAAGGTGTACCATTTGAGTATGTCTGAACATATCCTGATAGTCACACCAAAAGCTCAATTAGATACCAATAAATAAATGACCAGATCAACTGTGAGTAGTACACATGCTTTTGTGCCAGAGCATGCCCACACTCAGGGCAAACACAAGGTCATGACTGGTTGAGGCAAATCAATAGTTGGGCTTGGAAGAATTTACACACTGGTATAAAATAAGAAAACAGACAGTAATCATGACATCATCTTTTTAAAGTCATAAACAACAAGCTCTCAACAATAAACGTTACAAACATCAAAAACAACTGGAAAAAAACATGCCCATAATCTACAGCCCATCATGTGTGCAAAGTTAAGATGTTAAGTAAGAACAGAAAAAAAAAGGCAGAAAATTATGTCATTTACAAATCAGGATTTGGGTACTGAATCGCGTTTATTGTTTAAAAAATGTTTAGATACTCTCCGTATGATAATATGCAAGTCAATGGCTTTTACCTTTCGGCAAAGAGCCCTCTCAGCCATGATGCTCTTCAGAAACCAATCCCAAAATACAGCCCAAACTTTCGGGCTCCTCCCTATGACTGCCCCTCAACTTCCATTCTCCAGAAGAAAAAAAAAACCTCTATTATCCTGAATCCATGGAGTAACTTTTGCCTCATTAAAGTAAGTTGTGTTAACTGTAAGCGGTTACGAGAACTTACCCAGTCAATGCATGCAGTGTAACATTAGCCATATTTTACAGGAAAATGTGGCAGCACTTCCAAATGGCGATATCCAGCCTCATCCTCATGTTTTGGTTTTGTTGTTCGGACTGCTGGCTAACTGGCTAACTTTAGCTTAGCTGAAGTTATTTGGGGAAACAGACGACGAAGTAGTGGGTGAAATTTAGGAAGCTTCATGTTGAAGAAGCTTTAGAAAATGCCGGCGTGTGTGTGTGTTTTCTAAAGTATAACGGTGCCTGACGCATATAACATCTACTTTAACGGTGGTGACGGTGGCTAGCTAACGTTACCGTGCTAACGTGGTTAAAATAAGTTAACTTTAAAGTATCGTGAGCATCAACATACAGTGTAGCCAAAGTTAACTAGCTTTTCCTTATAAAAAGAAAAACACAAGGATTACCGTACACTTACGAGTTTGATCAGTGTTAGTCTTACATTCGTGATAATGGTTAACGTTACTTTTATCGAATAAAGCAACATCCACGACTTAACGAAATAACATTATTGATTATGTTGCTTGATAAGAGGATCCTGCATCCAGTTTTTAACCAGCCCATTCATTTTTAAGTGTCGTGTAACTAGGCCTGCCAAAGTTTGTGTTCAACATGAAGTCAAGTTAGAAGACCGTCCAGGTGGTGAGTCCTACCTTCACTGTGCAGAGTTCAGGGAAGTGGTTGTTAGGTGCTGTTAGTGGAGATGTTTAGACATTTACCCTAAATACATTTACCAGCTCATTATTTAAGTTGGACCTCATAACTGAAGCCTCTTTATTGTTTGAATTGAAAGCTTGTGCAGCACAAATGTCTCCCAAACTGCCTGGTGGCCAAGGCGGGGGGGACTATTCTGCAGTGCAGGTAGCTGTTCGAGTGCGCCCCCTGCTGCCTAAGGAGCTTCTACACTGCCATGAGAGCTGCATCACCGTGGACCCCGATCTGTGTCGGGTTACTCTGGGCCACGACAGACACTTCCTTTGTGACTTCCTATTTGAAGAATCCTGCTGTCAGGAGGAGGTTTACTCTGTGTCTGTCCAGCCACTCATAGATGCCTTCTTCCAAGGTTTCAATGCAACAGTTTTTGCCTATGGGCAGACAGGCTCAGGCAAGACTTACACCATTGGAGAAGCTAATATTTGTAAGTTATTTCTTTTTTGCTTTTCTTACATTGTCCATTTCAAAGTATTAGCACAGTATTTGCTACCGGCAGTGTGGGCTGGTGTGTTTTATGCACACAGTATAAAATACAACCTGAGATGGGAAGTTGTAACTGCCATGCTGCCTTACTTGTCAAACAAAGCAAGCACTGTGCTCTAATCAAGTTCTAGTGTGCAAAACCTGTTGCATGCATTTATGCGTGTTTTAATTGTGTTTGTAGGTTCTTTTAGAGATGAGGAGCAGGGTATCATTCCCAGGGCTGTCGCAGATGTATTCAAGCTGCTAGATGAAAATGATCTCACAGACTTCTCTGTCCGAGTCTCATACCTGGAGGTCTACAAAGAGGAGTTCAAGGACTTACTGGAGGTGGAGACAGCCAGTAAGGACATTCACATCCGGGAGGATAAAGGCAACATTGGTATGGAATGCCAATATTTTAATTCTGCTGTTATATGTTATTATTTTAGCATATTTCTGTGGGTGTAATATTTTTATTTGTAATATTTTCATGTAGTATTTTACTTACTTGAAAATAGTTTGTGTATGTGGTTATTTTTTTTACATTTTATATTTGTGTGTGACTTTTTAGTTTTGTGTGGCGTAAAAGAGTGCGAGGTGGAGGGTCTTGATGAAGTGTTGAGTTTACTGGAGTCAGGAAACACAGCCAGACACACTGGTGCAACTCAGATGAATCCAAACTCCAGCCGGTCGCACACAATTTTTACCGTGTATATGGACCAGCGCCGGGGGAGTTCACGCCTTTATGGGACATCTACAAGTTCTGGACCACAAATGTTGTCTTCCAAGTTCCACTTTGTTGACCTGGCAGGGTCAGAGCGCATCTTACGGACAGGGAACACTGGAGAGAGACTAAAAGAGAGCATCCAGATTAACAGTGGTCTTCTGGCTCTGGGAAATGTTATTGGGGCACTTGGGGACCCCAAGAGGAAAGGCTCTCACATACCATACAGAGATTCTAAAATCACAAGGTACATTTTTAATAAGTTCATGAGATACTTAAGCTTATTATTTTAGCATAAATTTATGTAAAATGTTGTGGTTTGGTTTAACAGCGTGTTTGGTTTAATTTATAAAATCTTTTCTTCCAGGATCCTAAAAGACTCTTTGGGAGGAAATTCAAAAACACTGATGATTGCCTGCATCAGCCCATCTTCCTCAGACTTTGATGAGAGTCTGAATACACTAAACTATGCCACAAGGGCCAGAAACATTCAGAATCGGGCTACAGTCAACTGCAAGCGTGAGCCAGATCGCGTGGAAGGGCTGGAGCAACAAATCAAGGCTCTTCGCAGAGCCCTCGAAAACCGCCAGCGTTCAGAGACCCGCATCATTGCTCACGGTGATCCAAACAGGAGGCCGCGACTCGGAGAGGGAGAGATCAGCAGACTGCAAGCCCAGAGTGCCCACTATAGGACTTGCACAGACACTGCTTACAGGTTAAAGCATATTTGCTGATCAAGTTAAATTTTGTCTGTGTAATTTTGTCCTATCAGGGTGCAACACCCTGTTTAACCACTAAAAAATTATTTACAAAATATACTGCATGTATTTGTATGTATGCTGCATTTTCTCAGCCAGCTCACATTCAGATATAGAATTAACAACACACAATTCTATGATTTCTCCTGATTACTGGTAAAATATTGGCTAAACTGCATTGTTTTTAGACAACCGTGGAGTTGATTGCATTCCTCAGTGCAAGTGGGCATCACTTACACACGTCTCCTTAGATGTGAGATGTGTCTTTGGCCTACTTGTCATAGGTTTAAAAAGCATTAGTGTATCTTCCTTCAATTTTTATGTTGCTGATATATCGCAGGTTACTACGGGAGTTGCAGAGTGAAGGGGCTCTCACTGCAGAACAGAGTCTGAGAGTGAAGGAGTGGCTGTGCTCAGTGGAGGAGGAACGGAGCGGATTGACCACTGCCTCAGGACCAGACAGTGGTATTGAGAACAGCTCCACTGAGGACAGTGTTGCACTGAGGAGGGGAAGGCCTACTGTAAGGAACCAGGTATGTCTATTTCACTCTCTCTCAAATAAATATTTAAAAATTAAATGACAGTTTTTTTTAGTAATGTCTATAAATGTGCCTTATTACCAGGATCCAGATCCGGAGGCTGCAGAGGAGACGTGGAGCCATGAGCATGAAACTGAGAAAGATGGAGAGAAAGAGGATAGCATTGTCCAGCTTCAAGCACAGATTCAGCGGTTGGAGAGAGAGAACACAGACTTTTTAGCAGCCCTGGAGGATGCTATGGAGCAATACAAGCAGCAGGTCAGAGATAATTAAATTCTAATATTGCTTTTCTGTTCTACCAGATTCATCTGTCTAACTATCACTCAGAAACTGAATTGGACCCACAGAACAGCAGGTTCTTGTGGACAAAAATGTCGTTTTGTCTTGTGGACAAAAAGTTAAATTCTAAAAGTTACTGGGTTCTTGAAAAGGTTGCGTGGTCAAAGGGACAAGGGCCTAAGACGAGCAATGACTTCACTGGAGCTGTCCCTGTCATGTGGTTGTGATCGTGATTGGTCACTGCATCATCCTAATGGAAAACTACCATAAAACTCTGTATTTTGTGCATTTTGTACGACTCTATAATTCATGTTTTAATGTCACCTTTGATTATCTCTTACTTATTTGATTGTTTTTCTTCTTTCTCAGAGTGATAAACTGCAGGAGCAACAGGACCTGATAACAGAGCTGCAATGTCAGCTGTCTTCTACAGGTCTGATGGGACTGGGCCTTAACTTGAGATCACGGCCACACACTGCCCCCATGGGCTCCATGCAGCACAGTCAGAATGGAAGCACATACAAACAGGTAAACAGGCCCGCACACTGACCAACTAGAACTAGAAAAATCTCTTTTAAGATAAATAAATGAGAGCAGTTTAATTGATCTCATTTTTACTATTGTCCTTATAGAGATCAGAATTCATTTTTACACAATTTACAGAATATGTTGTAGCCTGTTCGTTTGTAGATCTGTGGTATTATGTGTGTGGTCACAGATTAGTCCAGTAGGCTACCTTGGTAATGGGCCTCATGGTGATCAGGAGGGTAACCTCTGTGAGGATCAGGGGATCCTAGGAGGAGCAGAAATACCAGACACAGAAGAAGAGAGCAGTCATTCCAACCTCAGCCAGGAGAGACGCAAGTATGTTGTGTTTATAGAAATCATAGCTTGCAGCTTACTCTATTTGAATTGAGTGTTTATAAAATAAATACTGCACACATTACATCACCAGTCACTGAAGAGCAGCATTATGTCACTGCACCTGTGCACGTGCTATGTTTGAAGTGCATATATTGTAAAGCTCATGATTCTGTCAGGCAGGTGAACCTGACCTGGACCAAAAGGGATATGCTCCCAGGAGGTCTTGCAGCTGGTGCTAAAGGGCCAGCATCTCAGCTACCTGAGCCAGACCAGCACCTCTGTTTAGCCAGAAAAGCATGTAAGTCTAGAACTGTCAGATGCATTAATCATTAATTGTTGTAGTTAGATACTCTGACTTGTACACTGACCTGTTTTTAAAATCACTGTGTAGCCAACTCGAGTTCTGGGGAGACATCTGCACGGGAAAGTCTGAAAAGTTTTGAAGGTGTTTCAGAGTGGGGTCTACTTCAGGCCCAGCAGAAGATCAGGGAGCTTTCTGTCACCATCCGCATGAAAGAGGAGCTCATCAAGGAGCTGGTCAAAACAGGTATTACTTGTAGTCACAGTACCCTTCCTTAGCTCCACCTTTTCCAAATAAAGGTTCTCTTCTGCGTTTTCAGAATCAGAAAAACATCAATTGTTTGTTTTGTTTGTTTTTTTTTAGGTAAGGATGCTCAGGCCCTGAACAGGCAATACAGCCATAAGATCACGGCTCTGGAGAGTGAAGCCGTGCAGGCTCAACAGGAGCTGCAGGAGGCCCAGAGGCAGCTGCAGGATCTCGAGAGGCAAGAGAGAGAGATCAGTGCAACAGACAAGACCAGAGCGCAGGAATGTCGCAGAAAGATAGCTGCTGCTCAGAGCAAAGTTCAGGTTTGACTGTCACACCTCTCTATTCATATTACATATTACATACTATAGACGGCTATAAATAGAGAGACGTTGAATTGAATTTTGTGGCTTCTGAAAGAATCTTTTTATGCAGCAAAGCTGCTATTTTATGTTCTTGCTTTATGACTGCTTCCCTGATATGCAATAATCAACAAAACACATATACCTATATTCTGATATTCTTTTATTTGAACATCTGAAAAGGAAATTTTTATGGTTGTAGGTTCTGAGTCAGCGTCAGAGGGACACTGCCCGTCTGGCTAACCTGCCTGCACAGAGTGAACGGCGTGTGTTAGAGCTGGAGCGCAGCGTCCAGTCTATGAGGCAGCAGCAGGAGCAGCTGCAGAGGCGCCTGCGTCAGGAAAGTCAGCAGAAACGGCGCCTGGAGACCGAGATGCAGCGAAGAACTCACAGAGTCAAGGTACCGCTTATGAGAGCACACTGTCAGAGTGGCATCAGTATTTGTTTTAATGATTACAGTAAACAAACATTGCTCATTTCTCCATCGTTAGGGCCAAGTCTCATTCAAGAAATGTAATAAGTGACACACCAAACACTGCAGTTTCAGTATGTAGCAATTAATTTGATGGTAAATTTATTAGTGGTGCTGGGACAGATGGTAATCCCATATGGATTCAACATCTGTTTTATAGCTGAGGTTTACCCCACCAGAGATTTCTGAACTGGAGGGGCATTGCTTCTTATCCTGAATGAGCGATTTTAGAACTAAGTTGGTCTCAGTCTTTTCTTGGAGTTGCCTGTGATTGTCGAAAACATGCATTATTTCTGTACATAAATAAGCTCTAATACATGGCAGTGATTTTGAGGGAAACATTTCAGGACATAAGTGCCAATGGCATTTGTTTACTTTGGATAGAGCTAGTTTTCCTTTGAACTTACCCTGTAATTCATCTTTATCTTCTCTGCTGTCACCCCTGCAGGAGCTCGAGATAAAGAATGAGCAGCAGCAGAAGATCCTGAGGATAAAGACAGAGGAGATCGCTGCCTTCCAGAGGCAGAGACGCAGCGGCAGTAACGGCTCCGTCATCTCATTGGAAGAGCAACAGGTGCGATAAATTACGTGTTAATTTTTTATTAATTTGCTCTACTTCAGTGGATCTTTTTTTATTCAAAGATATTGTAAGTTTGGTTGAGAGGTGTGGAATGATTTTCTTTCATTTTATTGCAGTGTTTTTGTGAAATTGACAAGCAGCTTTTTTGGGCAGTGTAATAACCTCATACTGGGTACAGGGTGATAAATTGATGTGAGAAGTTTTACATGATTACCAAGTATTTTTGCTCAGAGCTGACAATAACATTTCTAAGCAGTGAAAATACTGTTTGAGGTAATGTAATGCATTAAAAATACATCAGCGTCATCCTAATACAAGGCAGAATTGTAATATAGTAACATTCCATCATGACTGCTGCATTTTGTTTCTGTGTGCGTGTGCCTGTGTGTTTATTTCTTGTGTGTGCTTTACTGTCTATGAGCAGAAGATTGAAGAACAGAAGCGCTGGCTGGATGAGGAAATGGAGCGGGTCCTGGAACAGAGGAGAGGACTGGAAGATCTGGAAGGAGAGCTGACTAAACGAGAGGAAATCCTGGCCAAGAAAGAAGCTCTGCTGCAGGAACGCAGCGGACTGGAGACCAAGAGGCTCCGTTCCAGTCAGGTATTAACAAACCCAAACAACTGAGCTCAGTGACACAGGAAACTGGCAGATGTTGAATGTTTGTATTCATCTTCCCTCCAGGCCCTGAGTAAGGACCTGGTGACACTTACCGGGCGAATTGAGTCACTTGAGCGAGAGTTGAGTGAGAGAAATGGCCTCCTTCGCAGTAGCAGTGCTCAAGATTCCCAACAGATCCGTCAAGAGATCTCCAACCTACGTCAAGAGAAAGATTCACTACTTAAACAACGAGTTGAGCTGGACGATAAGCTGCGGCAGGGTAACCTGCTCTCACCTGAGGTCAGATGTTATACACATGCTGAAACACATATTGACACTAATTAGTCCTCGCTGGAAACTGTAATATTACCTGTCCGTGTCTGTGTTCAAGTTGTCATTAAGCCCATCTGTTCCCTCTGTTGTTTTCAGGAGGAGCGAACCCTTTTCCAGTTGGACGAGGCGATCGAGGCTCTGGATGCAGCTATCGAATACAAGAATGAGGCCATCACTCAAAGACAGAGGCAGCTCAGGGCTTCTGCCAGTATGCTCTCCCAGTGGGAGATGAACCTCATGGCCAAACTCAGTTACTTGTCTGCCTCTGAGACAAGAGCACTGCTGTGCAAGTACTTTGACAAGGTCTGACCTGAAATTCAGTATGTACTATACCACTTTTTTAAGACAAGTTTGCCAGTTGGTTAAACAACACTAATCTCATATAAACATCAATAGCAGTAAAGAAAACTCTTATCATAGTCATAGCAACAGTTGTTCACCCTTTCAATAAGAAAGCTGAGCAGTATCAGACCTTACAAGGTAAGAATCTTTATATCCAAACTCACCAGTATGTATGCTGACCGGTGTTGATGTGGACATTTTCTATAGGTGGTGTCTCTGCGTGAGGAAGAGCGTAAGCTGCAGCTAGCCCTGGCTGAGCTGGAAATGCAACTAGACGAGCAGCAGAGGCTGGTGCAGTGGTTGGAGAACGCCCTCGATCGCACGCAGCTCGACACAGATCGCCGGCTCACACAACAGCAGAAGGAGCATGAGAGGAGCGTACAGCTCTTACTGCAGCAGTGTCGAGGTGCATTCCACACATGGACCTTTTACAGATAACTATTGCTATAATTATTGAGTAACAATTTTGTTCATCAGATTATTACTATTTCCATAATCCGTCATCAGAATTGAGTAGTAGAAGTAGTTAGGGTATTTACATGACCTTACATTTGTATTCTTCTGTCCCAGCAGAGCAAATAGACGAGGGCTTGGCAGGAAGGCAGCGACAGTATGAAGGATGGATCCATAATCTCAGCAAGGAGCTTAACCACTACAAGGCAGCTAATGTGGAACTAAGCAACAAATTGAGGGAGCTCTGTGGTTCAGTCAGCCACCCGAAGGAGCATGCTAAAGGTAAATGTGTTGTTAGATCAAAGTGTACACTGTGCCATATAAAATGACTTAAGAACAAATATACCGTCAGGCAGTTCCACTTGGCAGAGTTCTGTAAACATTTTTTAAAATCATTCGTGTCTCTCCAGTCCTTACATAGATTAGTACTGTAATTCTATTGTCCATCTCGCTTAGGGCTTGCTGCTGAGGGAACTGAAGTTTTTTTTTTTCCTGAGGTTAGATAACCACAGCACATCAGGGTTACAGCTAATAATTTATCTTGACATTTGTTTTGATATTCGGTAACCTCGGAGTAAGCTCAGAAAAGAAGCACTCAAGTCTTTTTGGGCTGTTAAAAATAATGTCCAGTACTGTTAACTGTCCTCTTGACGTGTTGTCTTTCAGTTGTGGCATCTGATGGTAAACCAGCAGGCGTCAGCAGCATGGAGAAGCTGACTCGCTGCCCTGAGGACAGCCCGGGAGGCAGAGGTGTGGGGCTGCCTGACAAACCTCTCAGGTCTAGGGAGGAAATGCGTGAGCTGGTTAACACCCCGCTCCCGTCCACATGGAGACGCTCCTCTCTCCCCACAGAGGAGCCTGCTGTCATGGAGGAGCTGTGGCTTCGAGCAACTGGGGATGTTCCTGTGAAACGTGTAGTTCAAACTGGCATGGGGTCCTGGGGCGGGCAGACATCGCTGCCTGTGGTTAAATCTCGGCGAGAGTCGCGTCGCCCGAGCCTCAACATCGGACCACTGACTTCAAACAATGCATTAATTGATGTACGGAAGAATCCCGTCTGAAAATCAGTGTGTTGTTACTCTAAGACCATTCATGTAGATTTCGTTCTGTGGTTTCTGAAAGACTGTTCTTTTTTTTATTTTTAGTTTTTGTATTACAATTTTTGTACTTGTATATAAGGTTTTGTAATAAAAAATGGACACCCACTGATTTTTTTTACACAAAGCACTTTCACTAAGGTAAAGTTTATATATTTTTTTATCATACGGTAATTGGTACGTATATGATCTTAACCATGTGCATCATTACAACTTGAGGTTCTCTTGCTCTCTAATCAAGTATAAGTCTTTTCAGCTTTACAGTATTTTATATTAAATTGTTTTTGCCTTCCACAGTCGTGTGGTTTGTGTTCTCATTTCTCTTTAAGTCAAGGCTGTACGTTCTAGAAATGTTTTCACTTTTTTTTTTTTTACTTGCGACACAAGAATGAGGAAATGATTTTGCCGTTTGCTCTATAATCACTTTTAAGTTGGATGTTTAACAGCTTCAGCTCCGTCTGTTGTAGGCCTGGTGTTGAATTCAGTGCAGCTGTGATCAGTGGAGGCCCTGGGAGGCCACAGCTGACTGTTTAGACCGTCCCCAGGTGGGATAAACAACCAGCAATTATTCTTTAAAATCAATTTCAGTATTATACAACAATAAACCAGGGCCACCATAAGCAGAGGAAAAATGAACATGGGACTTGAATGTAACAAATCAGTTGGTTTAGGACAGTTGTTTTCAAACTGGGAAGGTGGGAGAGTAGAAGGGGAGGAATGGAGAGAGACACAAGGCAAAAATACTGTGAACTTTTGCAATGTGCACCAAAAATGTTCAAACCTCTATTCGGTCTAAGATCATAACTCGTGTGATCCTGGTTGTTTATTCTGTTAATAAAAGCTCAGCATGTTACAAGTGGAATCAATAAGGACAAGACAGGACATTACATTATCAGGTCATATCTTGTGATATAGGTCTAGACACCATCTGGGCACTAGAGGGCGGTATATCCTCAGTGTTTCACATGAATCTGTGATATTTTTCAGTCAGTTTTTGCTCTTGACTGAATTGAACCCAGGATTCTGTGTAAAATTT
Organism: Toxotes lorentzi; assembly: GCA_037833715.1. NCBI lineage: Eukaryota > Metazoa > Chordata > Actinopteri > Toxotidae > Toxotes > Toxotes lorentzi. The sequence goes on from JBBMJY010000001.1 coordinate 14,913,733, forward strand.
TAAATAATCACACAAATTAAAACACTATTTTGCATTAGACAAATCCAATAATGGTCTAAATGATAAAACTAACAGTAGTTCTTCTCATCATTCTAGCTCCAAAACAGGCCTGGTGTTGTTGGCAAGAGACAGTGGCCAGAGCTGAGGGGATAAAGTGACCCAAATCATTCAAACTGCCCAGAAAAGCTGCAGGAAATCCTGGGACAGAGATGATACAGCTCATCTAAGAGAGAAGGGCTGGCCAAAGGACAGATGAGGTGTGGGACAGTGCATCTCAGGCGATTGTTGCATCCTGAACAGGGTGCAATGGAAAAAAAAATGTCCTAACTGCTTCATGCTGTTGAGAAAACAAAACCATTCAACTCATCGAAGCTGAAGTAAATCCGGACCGATCTGAGCTACACTTTCCTGCACTGAAGAGTTGCAATAAATTGCACCAAAACTTTAAGGCTATAAACTCCTGTTGGACAGTGAGAACAAATTAGTTTTAAGTCTAAATTTGAAGAGAAGTCCTAAGAGAACAAGCTTCCCTAAAGGCAGCTCAAATTTTATTCGTGAGAGGTAGTGCAGTAGGAAAAGATTCATGAACCAAGAATGTTTTCTCTACTCACAGGATAATGAATTGGACACTGTGTGATGGAAATGGACCATTGTTTCTCGTGGCCTACAAAGCAAACACTGTGGGTTTTTTCTGTCTTAAATAACTGTGGAGCTTTTGATCACAAGCGGTGCTGTGATCAAAAGCTCTTAGTGAGAACTTTTCTGAGTGGTGTTCCCTCACTGCCAGGTACACTTTGTTGATGTATGACAGGACATGCAATCAACATTCAACATGTTTTCTAGGCTTTAGAGATGCAGATCAGTGAATCTAATTGTGCTGTCTGCAATGCTGCCTTTCTCTGTACTACCACAGAGGGGCACCAAAGTAAGAAATGCTCACAATCTCTGTTGTTTTAAAGGGGAAATGTGGAAGAACTGGCCAATTGTCAAATTCATACTCCCGAACAAATAAGGGGCAGCATCTTACCAGAAAAATGGAAATGCACTCTATGAGTGCATTTCAAGTTGTTCTTCTTTTCTAGTAGTAGTTTTCAGTAGATATCTCTGCAACACAATAAACTGACGTCACTGACGTAAATGTCAACACTGTTATTTCTTTAAATTCTGTTGAAAATATTAGTTCGTTTTGAATGTTTTAAACTAAAATACTTACATGTTACCCCTTTAAATGTTTTATCAACACCCAACAAGTCATCATTCACCACTTTTCTTTTTTTTTTTTTTACAGGAAAGCCAAGCATGTGGAGAGGTCACAATGTCAGGCAGGGGTATATCCTCACTTCACTACTATTACATTACATCTATGAGAATGGCAGTGTAGCTGGGGCAGCAGCCCATTAAAAAATTAATTTATTAACTGGTACCCCATTTCTTTCCTATCAATGCAATATCATAACCCAAACTATTTAATGATAGGAGCCATATAACTGTAACATATACAGATCAGCTAAGGATAACGTAAAAATACAGTTAAATTAAACAGAGTTTATTCAGAGATTAAAAGGCTGTTGGTTTTTCTTTTTTTTTTTATGTGAAAAATGCCAGGAAAAAAAATCGGGCCCCCCAAAAAACACGCACATACACACATGGGGAGACTAAACGCGATTGGTTACCAGAAACTTGTCGGTGTGACGTCAACGCAGCCGGGAGGAGGAAGCGTTTAGAAAAAAAAAAAAAAAAAAGGCAGAGAGGAGGTGAGAGGAGATCACCGGAGGGTCCGTCAGGAGGCACATCGCAGCCCCGGGACCGCGGGCTGAAGGAAAACACACATTTACACACAGCGGATAAAAAGGCTGGTTTGTGTGGCAGAGCCCCGATTTCCCTGCTCGTCTGACGGGAACGAGAGCGCGGACCTCCTGGGAACCTCCTGGTCACGGATACAAACAAACGCACAATTCAACGAGGATCTCTCATCCACAAACCCCCGCCGTGTGGACTCACAGCCTCGGCCGATGGTGTGGGATTTATCGATCTGACCCACGCGCTCACCTGTTTGTCAAACCAAAGGCTGCACATCTGGAGCCCGAGTGATGCTACACCGACCGTCCTTGTTACCACATGTGGATGTTTTTTGTTTTGTCTCCCTGGATGCAGGAGTCATCTTGCGCGATGGAAAGTGAGTCTTTTAGGATTCATTAGTTTCCACAGATGAGACCTGCTCATATCATTTGCAGGCAGGTTTTTAGTTAATGCACCTCTGTCTCAGCCTGCAGATGCACTGGCCTGATATTAGACGTATTTTAGGAACAGGGTGTTATGGACAGTCTGCATTCATTTAACCCTGTTATGGGCCTATTCAGTTCTGATATTTCAAATAGGTTTCGTCGCCAAAGCCACAGCCAATAGTTAAAGACACAGTGGGCTATTATGCCTAGTTCACATCCTTCACTAGAGCAAAGAAATTCGCATTTCTTATAATGAATCCAAGATATACAGGCCTGTTCTGTGTCACTAATCCTCCAGTAAACTGAGTCAATACAGGCAACTTCACACCTATAGTGTGAGGTTTATTCAATTGTCTTAAATTGTCAGGAGACCCAGCGTATGACACACTCTCAAGCCTGCTGTCTTTTGAATATGTTAATTCATTGCAATA
>JBBMJY010000001.1:14924988-15025715 GCA_037833715.1 Toxotes lorentzi
CACACACACACACACACACACACACACACACACACACACACACACACACACACACACACACACACACACCACTCCCACTCAACCTCCTCCCCAACCAACCCCTAACTTTTGTGCCTATCAATGCATCCATCCACCACTTAGCATCACTCTTCACCTACACTCCCAGCCACCTTCCTCCCACACACACGCATGCACGCGGATGCACTCTACGTTCTTCTTCATGTTGCTCTCTCTCAGTGCCCACGCTACACCACACTTCATTATGCCAATCTGTATCTTATAATCAACTAAAGGGTTTCAAATTAAAAAACAAAAGCCGAAATGAGAAGAATGATGATGCCGAAGACAACGCCTAAGTGCATTTTCAAACTGAGTCACTGTGCATGTGTCTGTGTGTGTGTGTGTGTTGGTGGGGTGGGGTGGGGGATTTTGTTGAGGTCTCATTCAACTTTGAGCATGAAAGGCTGATAATTTGCATAAACTACATGCTGTCTGAGGGGCTTGGGGGTGGCAACCGCACTGAGAAAAGATATGAGGGAACTGGAAAAAAAAAGAAAGCACGATCATGCATCGTGGAGCTGCAGGAAGAAAGAGGAGGTTTGAATAAGAGAGAGGGTGAAAATTGGCAAAGAAAGGGTCTTACCATGTCTCCCAGTGGGATTAAATTGTCCAGGAACCTCTTTATATATAATTTGGTGAATCTGGCTGCAGGGCTGAACTCACATCAAGCTCCCACCTGAACTTCATCTGACTAGAGTTACATATGCTGAGATAATGCAACCAGTAAAAGAACAGTGTAACTGTTCAGAGTGGTTCGCGCGACACCACACTATCTGCACACAAAGAGTGTCCTGTGTTAATGTCAAACCACGCAGCTGATTCTGATTTCTTTCTTCTTTTTTTTTTTTCTTTCAGAAAAGGACCACAGTGATGCTGTGGAAGATTGCCAGCGCTTGCATCAAGGTGTTGATCACATGGACTCCCTTGGAAACAAGGGGTTTTGTCTCCGTGCTGTTGAGCAACTGGATGAAAATGTTGTTTCCTCAAGTTGTGGACTTCAGGTGTAACTGAATACAGTTACCTAAAAAAAAAAAAAAAAAAAAAAGTTTGCATGCAAACAGTAGGTCTGAAAATGAGTTTTGATTCTTAAAAATGTTGTTCTTTAAATAAACTTTTATTTAGGTGTTATTTATTTTTTGAAGCTTTGTGGGAATCCTGTCTGAAAAATGATCAGAAATCTGGATGGATTTTGACTGAAATGTACTGAATTCTGAATTTCTGTCCTTCTAGTTGATCAGTTATTATTTCTTCTAGTATAAGATGATTTTTTTTTGTTTTGTTTTGTTTTGTTTTTGGGAAGGCATTAAAATCTACATGTTGAAAGGTTGCTGTTTACACTTGGCTGATTTATTCATATGGCATCATGACATTTGAAATTATTAGAGCGAGTGGAGTGAAATGTTTTTGTTCTTTATTCAATAAAAAGAACAAAGAATTGTTCTGGAAACAAGATAACTGTGTTATTATTTACATTTTTGCAACCGTTCATAAAGACTGATCTCTGTCAGCACCTTGGACAGAGGCAGTCAACACATGGACTGAATAATATAATGGCATGTAGGTTTCATTGTAGAGTTATTTACATCTCCGATTTATAGGCCCGCACTGCTTTTTCACAAACTTAGTAAAACAACCACATAATGGCGGGAGGTGTAAACAACCCTTTTCCGTTCTGTTGGATGGGTTAAATAAAAAAAAATCAATCATCTCTCTAACATCCCAGAGAAATAAACTAAACGAACAAAGGCTTGAACAGTGAACAGGAGGAAAGAAAAGTCTTGGAAGGCGTTGTCTCACATAAATGTTAAAGATCACAAAAAAAGTGATGATTAAATGTAAATCCTCTCCTCACATCTTGCCAAGCACAATGTATACAGTGTTTTTAAATCTTAAAAAAAAAAAAAAAAGTTTACTCGTGGGCAAAAAGCCAAGTTACTGTCTCACTAACTTGCTCAGTTCAGTCAAATTTTCAACAAATTCTCTGACAACTAGAGTAAAAATGTGTTGTCGTTCTTTTTCATCTGTATTTGAAAGAATTTATAGACTAACAATAAACTCATAAATAGAAGTTAATGGAGGTCTAATTAACAAACATGACAGCCATCTCATCCGCACAAGCCATTCACCTATGTGTTGTCTACTGAGACACAAATATTCTGCTACTTGTTTCTCACGTATCATCTAATAATTAAAGACAATCTCTGCTGATGGTATCATGGTCAAACTTTACTGTTCAGTAACAATTCGTACTTCCAGTCAGTATTAATGTGCTATATGTATTAACGTCCTCCCTCAGTGTGAAGACCTCATGTCCGGAGAGCGTCAGTCTGCTGCTGGACAGAAGGAGTCGTGACCTTTCACTCTCCTGGGACACGACTTGACCCGGCACAAGCTGACAGACACGTGCGCTGTCTCCTGGTGCGTCCGTGACCCCTCAGACCCCTGGACTGGAGGAATTTCGGTTGCTTCGTTTTCACCATCCTACAGTGTTACACCTGACCCCCCAGCCTTATCAAATAAAATCCTGCCACCATGACGGTCTGTTTTGTTTTGTTTTTTTTCTAACAGAATAGTGTCTTAGTTCAATCTCTCATAGAAATAAAGAAAGAAAGAATCACATTGTGGGAAAAGGGATGTATTAAGTATATCCCCAGGGCCTTTTTAGAAGAGTCAAAGGTCAGGCTCAGTTTTTCTCTTTTATCAGCTACAAATCAGAAAACACCCTAATGCATGTATTCACTATCAGAATGCCTTAAAACACTATGAGCATGAAGGAACATTACTTGCTGACAGTTGTGCATAAAGTTTAAATTTTGATCCCGGCCCTGTCTTAATATAACATGCAACTGTTAACATATGCTGCTTTATATCCAAACACACAGAAACAATTTTCCGTTACTGCAGTCTTCTGTTGGTTTGTTTTGATATAAATACACTAAACTGCTTCTAACTTTGAGGCAATAAAAAAAAAAAAGTGACTCATCTACACAGAGCCCTGACCTCAACAACCCTATCAAACATGAACTGGAGACTGCAAGCCAGGCCTTCTCATCGGCTCGGCCTCGCTAATGCTCTTGTGGCTGAATGGGTGCAAATCACTGCAGCCAGGTTCCAAAATCTGTTTTGAAATCCTTCCCAGAACAGATGCTGTTATAGAGGCACATTACTGCCCATGGTTTGAAGCTGACCACATACACCATTGTCCATGTAACATATAATGCCCTTGGTTTTTTTCTTAATTGTATCACGTTTGAGAATCAACACCTGATTTTTTTTTTTAAGTATGATTGTATCTTACAGCTGCTATAATTTCATATCACAGGAGCACCGCACCCAGTCACTGAATCATTTTTCAATTCATACAAGCGAAATGTTAAAAAACATTCTGTAAGAACGCTTGTTGGGAAAATAATGACGCTTCTCCACCCTGTGAAGAGTGTGTGATCCATGTGACACTGTGTCAGACAGAGGTGACCACAGGAACTCATGAGCTGCTGGCTGCAGGTGCTCTCTCTCACGGCACTCACTGTGCATTCATTCTTTAATTCTGTCAGATTTTCTACTTGTCATCAGATAGAGATAGATGTTGTCTATTGTATTAGGAGTCGGTGGAGGTCACATTACGCACCAACGCTGAGAAATTCATTTCCAGGCTGTGCTGCAGAGAACAAAGCACTTGTATGTGCTGTTATTATACATAAATAAACTAGTACTTATCACGGCATCTCATTCTTTGCACTGCTGCCCTCCAAAATCTGGAATGTGGACATTATTTTACACTTATCAGAGCTGTCATCTGAAAGTGTTCAAATATGGCATCAGTATCAGTAACATCGTCATGTACACTTCTCTTGTGAAATGTGAGACGTTCCGAGGGAACTCGGATGTCGTTGTTCTACCTCATGAATGACTAGCAGGCAGCTGTAGACCAGGGTTGTGCCTGTGGAGGGCTGCAGATGATTGTCCAGTCATTTATATCTTCCAACTCAGTGAGCTTTAGGTCTTGTACTCTGCGTTTGCATAAGAATAGAATCAGGTCCTGTGAACTTCCCCAACCTATTGACCCAGCTCCCCAGACATGAATAGCACTGCTTTGAGGCACCCCAGCCTCTCAAACAGGCTTTAACCATGCCTTAAGTCCCAATCATGGTAATTTAATATATCTTAAGCCCCTGGCTGTTTTGCTGGAGCCCGTCTACAGTTTGTTTTAGGCATTCTGTGCTTCTCACCTCATCAGCGCTACTCCTTATTTGGCAAATTTAAGGGGCTGCTGTGGCACTACAAGTTCCTTTTCAGCGGCTAAATAAGCCTCGATTCCATATAATTAGAAAAAGTTTTTTCCTATTATTATTCAGTCCTTTGATTTAGTAGAAAGGAAAAAAAACTCTCACCGGCAATTGATCGCTGAAGAACAACATGGCGGAACAGACCGAGGATGTCTTAAATGCATCAGTGCCTCAAAAGTGGCAATGTAGAGCCTGTCTATTCATTAGGGACGACAGAAGGTTTATTTCTAGTAACATAACTTCATTTATATGTCATTTAGAGACAAGCTAAGAAAACCTGTAGAGAGTGCGGACGTGGGGCTTTCATACAATAACTCATTTATGTCTGTAGACCATTTTTGTTTGCTTGTTTTGAAAGATTAAAAAAAAATCTGAATTGTTAATATTTTTAGTGATTTGTTGTTATAGATATTTGAATGAATTAAATTAAATTAACAAGTAAACATGCTGTATTGTAGTCTCTTTTATTTTTATGCTCTATTTGTGTGTAGAAATAGTGAACTGAACTGAATCTTGAACTGTTGACTATTTTGAGTAATTGCCACTAAAAATATCTAAATATTAGCCAAAATTAAATTTTGCATTTTGAAGAAGTACATCATGCCAGACAAACTTCTATCCTAGCCTGTGAGGATTTAAACGGGATTTTAAGTGCCAGCTCTCCTGCTCTCATAATGGCATGTACAGAAGCACCTGTGCTGCTCAAGACTGTTATTAAAGCAGATGGCCCAGACAAGACAAATGCACAAGAGCTGCAGTGGCCTCTTCAGGAGACAAGACACAATAAAACTGAGACTTTAACAGTGACGGTAGACAGATACATAAGTCTTAATATGTCTAAAATCTAAACCTTCTGAATTTGACAATTACATATGAAGAATTTCGATTACCTTTGAAAAAAGATCATTTAGACCGTATTTTTAACTCATAGAGTATAATACACAGATTGTAGGAAGGCCTGCACCTTTTTCATTAAAACCATAATACCATTGCAACAAATTTTCTTATGCTCCTCAATCAAGATGTGATTGACAGTTATTATGACACTATGTGTTTGGATCTCTGTACCAATGGCCATGATACAAACAGTTTCCTAACTAGAACTAGAAGATGCTCAAAGCAGCCACAGAACCAAATGCATGTCTGAGCATGTCTGAGCTTGCCACACGTCAGTGTGTGAGCTACATTCACCCTAATTGGTTTGCAAATTAAAATGCAATTTAACTGGCTCATCTTTGACTGAAATGGACCATTTAAGTGATTGTCATGGTTTCATAGGTAACACTTTATGTTTGTAACTGTTCTAATTTAATTCATTTCCATTTTCTTCACAGGACATAAGAGAGCTGCTGTTCTTGAATGTTTGGTTGTCCAGAGTAAATTATTATTCATCTTATTTTATTACAACATGAACATTTCATACTGTACTTAAAATATGTACTTAGAAAAATTCAAATGAAAATACTTGCAAGCATATTAGTCTACTTATTGCCAAAATTTGGCTTTATAGTAAACTGTAAACTTGGAAATGGACAGTAAGTAACAATAAAGACGTTAAAGGCAGTGAATTGTATAAGTCTGCTCATCCTGTGTCATTGTCACTGTGGCACCACCTGCTGGAAATAAAGCACATTGTGTTCCCTCACACTAAGTTTTTCTTAATATGTATTCTTACCTGCATTTAGTTCTTCACACAGACACAAACATACACATAAAGCATGTGAAGCATGCTGAATATGTACACTCAAATGATAACCCAACCCATGATTCAGCTTATTTGCTTAAAGTTATGTTTGCATCTGCTTTATTTTTTTTCTTCTATTTTTATTTTGTTTTAATATGCAATCATAGTTTCATTTTCTTGCTACTTTCTGGTTCTGGTTTAAGTTATTTCGTTGACTTATGTGTCTGTCAAGTTTATTTTATTGTTACTGGTTCCAGAGGTGAGGTAAGTCCCGCCCTCTTTCAGGTAGCAATTGTGGTAGTACACGCACGGAAGCAGTGAGAGGAGCACATGCAAACGAGTGATAAATGAGAAGCAAGTTGGTCATTGTACATAAGTTAGTTTTAACCATTTAAAAGTTATGGAAGGGATACCAAAAGCTTGTCAGTGTGGGTTTAAAATGTATGAGGATAAAAATTATGACCATAATCAAGATTTTAAGGTGTAAAAGAGATATCATTGAAATGTATTTCAGTTCAGGATGTAAGAACAAGCAAATAAAAATTCCTGATTAGGATCTGTAACCATAGTTAATGACTAAAAAGAACTAGTAATTATAATTTCATTGTTAAAAGCTTAAACAATTAATAATTCATTTAACATAGATTAAAAACACTCCATAAAATGATGTGGTGGATCTCCTTTAACCAAAACGCTGGCCAGAAGTGATAAAATTTTGTGACTGTAAACAATAAGGATTTTATATTGTTATGCAGGCTAGGTTTTTTGATAACACTGGAAACTGGATTTTCTCCTTGACAAGGGAGATGGTGAGCCACTGGATCTGTTCTTTCTTCCTTGCACAAATTCACCAGTGTGGTAGGATTTGTCAAGACCCTATTTTAACCTTATTACAAATAACAGGGTGCACCCAGAAGAAGAAAAAAAAAAAAGCTACAGAAACTTGAAGAACACTAACAATTCTTTTCCCTTTTATACAAAGGAAGGATCCAACTGTGAAAACAAGACAACCTGACTGAAAGAGACTGTGCAGAACTATAAACTGCTATAAAGGTACTGAAACAAGAGAAACTGAACCGACCTCTGAGTTGAAATTCTGATCTGAAATTTTGTTCGTGGACTGAGTTGATGCTCATATTATTGGTTTCATAAAAGTTCACTAATTAATGTATTTACTTTTATCAGAGGTGCATATTAGAAGGTATTCTAATACAAAGTGTTCAACTTAAGTTCATCCCTGGGTCTGACTATCTGACTATCACACAGCACAGGATTTACCTCTATGAGCCTAGAGACTGATCCACTACTAATCCACTCACTAATCAGTTAGTTACTGTGAAAGCAAGTTAGTTTATACTAAACTAACTACAGTAGGCTTACATTTTTACATTTATCTTCCTGCAGCCCCAGGCTGTGCCTGTCATATACATTCAAGTCACAGATCCAAGCATACAACCCAACCTAAATGGCTGTTTCATCTAAGCCTCTTTTTGACATCTTTGCTGCACAAGAAAAAACATTTCAAACTTGTTTCTCAAATTGCAAATCTAGTTCCTAATCCAAATAAATGTATAAATATATGCTGCTGAAAGTAAAATCTTCCTTATTTTGCATTTGAGAATGTGAAAAATATGAACACATTATTATGACTGAATAAATTAAATTAATGGAAAGTAACATTAATATAGACATAACTGATGAATCCGATAATAAAATGTAGGTTTTTCCTTTTTTTGTGGAGGACAACGGTGAATGTTGATGTACAAGCTTCTGGGTTTTTGAAACATCACCCGGATTAATCCTTCAGAAAAACTGATGCTTAGCTCTGTGACTGAAGTGTGATAATAACACATAAAAGGCACACACTTGGGAAAGGTTTTTGTCATGTTTTTAATGTTTATTCTTGTGTAAACTTTGTCAAAAAACCCTTTCAAAAACAAGACGACGCATCTCAAGGAGCTTACCATGTAAACAATAGATAAGATGTAAATTACCGCTCAGACTAAAGGACTTGCAACCATCCATCTCACATCTTCAATGCACTGTATTGTTTCATTTCCCTGGGATGGCTGATGAGCTTGGAGGATGGGGTGCACATGGTCCTGAAACAAGGCCCTCATTAAAGTTTAGGACACCAAAAACCTTCCCTCTCTGCAGATACACAAACCCCCTGAGAGGAGAGATTTGTACAAGACAACAAAGCACACGTTTGTTTCTCTTCTCTTCACGTCCCAATCAAAGCCTCTAATGAACATGGTTTCTTCTCAGATACTGGAGCTCAAATAGTAGCAATTATCTGTGCAAACTTTGATGAGGGTGAATCCCATGCATTCATGGCTGCACATTCAACAATAATCTCAGTCCCCAGACTGGTTCACTGCACAACAGCTTAGTGAGGCCCACTGTGCAAAAAAACCTAATGATCTCTAATGAAGGTCCATACAATGATCCATGCTGTGCCAAAAAAATTGCAGGACGCAGAGCTGACGCACACACACACACTTTCACTCACACACACAAACATTTACATGCACACTGAGACACATACATCTATCTACATCTGGAAACTCCTTGGATTCAGAAATCTTATCTTGTGTTCACCCCACTTAAATTTTTGTAAATTAATTTGGTTAGAGAAAATAACAGATGTACACAGCAGCCTGGACTCTCTAGTTGTACAGCAGGATGTTTAGAGGCTGGCTGGGAGTTTGGATAGTTTGGATAGTGTTTTACACCTGAAATGCTGAATTGTCCCTTTCTCTGCTCTCCCGTCTTAATAACCAAGCCACGTCTCGACTGTGTTTCAGCCAGACCAGAGAAAAAGCCGACCAGGAGGTCAATGCTGTGCTTTATTCTGGAAGTATTCATGTCTTGAACATGAACTATTTGATGGATTGCCATGAAATTTTATACAGACATTCATAGTCTCCAGAAAATGTATCCTACCGACTTTGGTGATTCTCTGTCTTTGCCTCTAGCACCACAAGCAGCTTTGCATTTCTTTTTTAGAGTGAAATGTGAAAAGTCATTGATTGGACTGAAATTTGGTGCAGACATTTATGTCTCCCTCAGAGTGAATTGTTACGCTTTGGTGATCCCTTAACTTTTCGTCTAGTCCCATAATCAGGTCAAAATTTCAGTTTGTCCAATTCTTGCTTTATATCTGCCAAAGTAATGGTAATGCTAAAGTAATTAGCTGTGCTTCATGCTTCATACTAAACAGAAAATGCTAGAAAAATAAGATGCTAAACTAAGATGTGACTATGGTGAACATTATACCTGCTAATCATCAGCATGTTAGCCTGCTTATATTAGCATTTAGTTCAAAGCGCTGCCATGCCTTAGCTTCACAAAGCTGCTAGCAGAGAAATTATAAAACCATAAACCAAAACAAAACCATCATCTAAAGGCTGAGTGCAATAAAAGATTTGAGTAAGTTCAAATACAGTGCATGTAGCAGGATAATAATTTAAAGCATACAGTCCAAGTGGTCCTAGCAAGAGCAGGTGAATCTGCTCACATTTGCAGCCAAAGCTGTCAAACTTGTCAGATATCAGAACATAGAAAAAAAGGCTTACTGACAGTTACCACGACAAGACTGATGCCAAGACCTTTTCCTGGAAGCATAGACACACAAGATGTTACAGATATACATGTACAAACACGTACACAAACACACAGAGTGTTCATAAAAAAAACAAAAACAGGATCCCTGTGCCTCTGAGGCTGGGAGGGAAAAGGCTTGAATTTCATCAGGAGAGCACACAATCACAGGGCCACAGTGTGTCTCTGTAGCCAGGCAGGCCAATGTGTGCACATCAGGTTTTGTGAGGCTCTGACGAGATGTGACAGCCCAGCTCTCACTCAAAGATCCCCGAATTTGGTCCATTTTTCTGCCTTTTCCATTTACAATGCTTCAGTGGAGATTTCTTTATTTCAGAATGGACAATGGTCTCTTTCTTTCTCATTCCCTGCATCTCCCTCTCTCTCCCTCACACACACACACACACAAAGCCTTGCTGGCATACGCACGCACACTTGCTTGCTGTCATGCTCATTTTGATGGTAATTAATGACATCACCACTGCGTGCGGGTGCATGGCGGTGTGTGGTGCGGTGCGTGTGTGTGGGTGAGGGGGGTGCGTTTGTTTGTTGAGCAAACCGTGGGAACAGGGAGCTCTCCAGGGTGGCGAGTCAGGGCCTCCAACAATACATATGCTGTTGCTTTTCACCCAAACACCCTCCCTTCCCAAGAGAATCATTCCTCTCCCCTCCTTTCCTGTCTCCCTCTTTCCCTCCTTTTTTTTCTCCATGACTTTCTCTCCTTCCTTTGTATTTGTGGCAATGTGGAGTGTGAGATTACTGCCCCCTCTCTGTCAGTGTGTCTCATCAGCATCAACTCAGCTGGAGCTGATGGTTTCTGTGAAGATAAGTCACCTGTGAGAGTTACGAGCTCTTATAGTGTGGCATACAGCTGGCATGCAGGAATCAATAACTTTAGTCTCCCCATCGGAAGCATTGATGATTTTGGTACAGAGATTTTGTGCAAATAGTACATAGTCATTGAAACATAGTCACCGTAAAAGTAAGACTTTTCTGTACTTCTAAAATCAGTACTTCTGCTTTTACAAATGTACATTTTCCTGTTTTAAATGCCTCTTCTTGCCTAAAGCTATCTTTGATAGGCTCTCATATGCAAAAATGATAGATACTGCAGACCATCACTCAGGACAAGAGAGCGATGTGTTGGTCGGATGTATTCAAATGCAAATAGTTACTGTCAAGATGCCACATTGGCCCTTTTTATACTAACTACTTACAGCAGTCTGGCATACTCAGATTTAAAATTTTTAAGACAGGTAATATTATTCTGTAAAGAGGAAAGAAGAGGACAAGTGCTCAGTCAGCCACATAGTCATTTTTAAAAAAGGCACAGTTTTGACCTCATGGGGTCAGGCCAGAAATTGAGAACACACTGATGACGTGTTACTGACAATGCACAGGAAAGAAATATTATTTCACCACATTTTTCACTGTAAATTTACAGTAAAGTACTGGCTAATAACTGCATTACTTTCACAGTAATTTACAGGAAATATATCACAGTATTTTACTGTAAATATTTCATAGTAATTTCCATTAAAATTACAGCTATATATTGTAACTTCACAGCTAGCTGTAGATCACTATTTTTACGTTGTTACTGTAAAAGTAATGCAACTTATTAGCCAGTAATTTACTGTAAATTAACATTTTAAATAAAATATTCTACAACTGACTTTTTCACTGTGATTTTAACACAACTACACAAACATGCTTTGAATTTGCTCCACAATAAAAGAAATGACATTTATTTGCAATCCAATCAAACTCAGTTTTCATATTTCAAAAAAGATATTTCATAAAAATAATTTCATAGCACTTTTAGAGATGGAGACAGACATGCAAACATTGAACAAACATTGAACACCAAACCTGTGACCTAAGCAAGCAAGCGTGTTATGTTGTCCAAGTTATGCACTTGACACCCAAGTTAAGAAAGACAGTAATATACTCAAATTTATGATACCAAATCAGCTTACCAAAAAGGAGCACATGTCAGCTGCTCACAGGTTGTGTAGTCTTTGCCATGCTATTAAAAAGGAGAAAGTTGAGGAGTGTTAGGCTGCTGAATCTGATTCAACTCAATTGAGAGAAAGCTCCATTACAGCACTCACTCCCACTGTATTTAGATTTCTGTTCCAAGAGAATCACATGAAGGATAATTTCAGTTTGGAGATATCAGAAATTGACTGAAAGCAATACGAATGTAGCAGTGATAAAATGAAAAAAATCAATAAAGCAGTGGAGGCAGGCAAAAATGTCAAATATACAACAACAAATGCTAAGAAGATAAGAGAGCAAGGTGGGTTATCAAGCAAGAGGGTCAAGCAAGCAGTCCAATAGAATACAGCATCCAAGAACTGGGCTTCATCCCAGTTTCATGACACCTGAAATGAACAGATACCATCTGGTGCTATTGTAAAGAAGTGGAAAGCTTCTGTAATAGCTTCAGCCTTAAAAAAAAATCTGTCTGGGGCAAGTTTAAATTAGCAGCTAACAAGTAACTCAGCTGATGTACAGTCCAGACTGTGAAGTTAAAAGATACGCCCTGCTCAAATATCATATTGCATGTCTGGATATAAATGTTTAACACATACACTGAACAGTAAGAGATGCTCTTACATTGAAGCAGCTACCCACTGATGCGAGCGCTAATTTGCGGCTAATTCACTGCATGTTCGCGGTCAAATAATTCACAAACTATCGACACATGGGAACCAGAAAATAGAGCATAATTTAAGCTTTCCAATGGTATAAGTTATTTGCCTGTGTGACAAAGCGTCGCTGAGGAAAAAAAGCTTTGAAATGATGTCTGGCTGCTGCTATGTGCTAATTAGCGTTTACGCTAATTCGCGGCTAACTCGCCGCAGTTTCTCAGCCGAAAAACTCTAACTATCCCTCCCATCAACATGCGGAGACCATAAAAATGAATTCATTCGTTCACGTACTAACTCACACAACTAATAGCAAGTCATAACAAGCTGTCTAATATTTTCAGTGATGTTCACCTTACCTCTTTGCTCTCCTCTTCGTATTACCGAAATCCTGGTAATATCTCACAGTGCACATGATGAGATGAGTTCTCATTTTTGTGACCAATATTATTTTGTCCAAGAGAAAAAAATTCTGTCAGGTAAGAGTGGTCATACTTGTAGACTCTATTCCTCCTTCCGCCCCTGGTCATGTGACTCCAGAGGCCCTCTACTCGTGGTGTGTGATACTGCATATTTTGGTATCGATCGATACCAAGTAAATACGGGCCAGTATCGCCGATACCGATACGATACTTTTCAATAAATAAGGTGGATGTGTCATTGAATTGCTAAATCTCAATTAATTTTCATGACCTTAAGTGTTTTTGTGATGTTTCCTTTTTTATTATTATTTGGTATAAATACTATCGATCTTTGGATCGATCCGCCCACCACTGCCCTCTACATGATGGTGAGAGTAACATCTCTCACTGAACTCATTTCATTGGCCATTTTATTGAACAGTAACTGTCTTTAGTATTTGCCATGTCCCTCAGTACCTCTGCAGTTATTGTTGACGACAGCATCACATCAATTTTCATCTTATTTATATTTGTAGTATGAAAGTTCATGTCTTCTTAAGGTGGGTTTAGATAAGTAAAGGACTCATGGGATAGGAACTTATTGGAGAACAGGTTTTGGGGAGAAGAGGTTTAGCACAATCTCTCACGCTGTCTGCTTGCAGTTTTAATGATGTGTACATAAACTTTATGTGCAATAAGACAAGCATCTTGGGTCCATCTCTTAGCTTCCAGTTACAGAACACAATAATTCTTTTTTCATGCTGCTGTGTTAAAAGAAAAACTCATTTTCAGACCATTGTCATACTGATTCTGTTGTTTGAGTATGTGCTCACTTGGTGTTTTCTTTTGAGCATTTTAATGTATTATAAGGTGAATTATGTGGTATTATATGGTATTGTATTATTATATGTATTATAAATGCAAACTCAAACTCCCACTGCTAAGAATCCACAGGCAGGGCCCTGTCAATCACAAACTCCGAAGGGATTTAGGTGCAACAGCAGCATAATAATGAGAAGGCCCACAGGACGGTTAAGGCCTTTCTGTGTCCATATGACAATATGCTTCTGAGAAATTAATCTTCAAATATCTGTCTCTTATCAAATTAAATCTAAAAGAGATCAATACAAAGGGGTGCTCCACATTTCTGAAGTTTTAATGGTTCTGCTGAGCAGCCAATTTCTTTCTGTCGAAAAGTATAGTTTAGGTGCTGATTTGGGGATTGTTATTGTGTGATAGAAGTGAACAGTGAAGGGAACCTTGCTTCTTTCAGTGGAATGATAACCGAACAGTATTTAAGCCCAAGGGACAGAAACTATAAATGTGGACAATATGGAGCTATAGTTAAAGCCTATTTGTACCAAGAGCACAACACAGACCAAAATAAGTCTGTCAACAAGCAGTTTTGCATAAATAAATCACTTATTGTACTGCCTCGCTCTCTCTCATCTTAAAACTGTACTTTCTTTGATTTCCATTACACGTATTGCCTCATTTTATTATCAGTTATCATAAGGATTTGATTTTATTAGTCCATGGAGGTATTTAAAGTATCCCTGGTTTGTAAGGTGAATGGTAATTGAATGGGAATGTAATCAATTCTCTGCAATGGGACAATCCTCTGCAGATACAAATTTAAGTGGATATTCTCCTATTCTGCATGTGAGCCATTATGAAAATAAAATGTGAGATGTGATAGTTATGCCTACATATTTAATTGTTGTGTGCCACAGGAAAAATATGTTTGTTTGTTTTGTTTGTTTTTTTTTTAAAAAAAAAAAACAGTAATTATAGTAAAATACTATCTATAGCTCAGATTATCTATGTTTCTTATAATATACCTCTTATGCACTAATTAGGACTTAGGGGCAGGTGGAGCACTGAATTAGCTAAACCATTCAGTTTGAATCCCTCGTACATGTTTTAAAGCAGCTCTGATTTCTACTTCTTTCCGTCTAGGCAGGGAACTAGTGGCCTTTGTGCCTGAATCAAAGCACTCCCCTGCTATGAATAGTGATTTCTCTGGTTCCCCTCCACACCAGTGCTGGCTGAGAGGTCTTCTCCCCTGAGATTTCCCCCTTTGACCCCAACAAATGGACTCTTGTCAACTGAATAAAAAAGAAACGATTGGCCTTTAGTGATGCCTGGTGTTCAGCCAATGGATGTTTGATGAGTAATCACAATGACAGAAAGGATCCTACAGAGAGACTGGCGGAGCTCAGCACTCAGTGGGATGTCTTGTCTTGTGATAAGACATCAGCATTACAAGCTCTGGAGTTTCATTTTAATGGTTAAATTACAGGGTTATTGCTCAGCACAGTTCATAGCATTAATAACAAACTTTAGTATTTTGCTTATTTGTCACAATAACTAGAAGACAAAAAAGAACAATAAACATCTTCAGCCTTGTGGGTTTCATTTTCAGATGGGTTAATGAAAATATAATGAAATGAAATAGTCTGAGAGAAAGGATAGAGACATGACTAATGATTGATGATTGTCACTGTCATGTGACACTTAAGTATTGTGGATCTCTAGAAGGATAGGAGCTATTCAGTACACTGACAAACGTTATTTAGACCATAAGAGCCCCTGATGTCTCTCTCGGTGGCCCAGGGAGACCGCTTGGTGAGGACAGTGAGAAAATGTAGGTTGTTGCATCCATCTATAAGCCCAGATGAACCCTGCAGCCTGCTCCAATCAGCTCACAAAGGTGATATAATTGCCAGGGCAGGATGGGACAAGGCCACCGCCTTTGGAGTTCTTCAGTCTCCTCCTTTTCCCATTGCACCTATTCTCTCCCACTCTATACTCACTGATTATACTCCCCTCCCTCATTGTCCCATTATCCCCCTTCAACAACAGGCCAATTTGTCCCTCCAGCTTGGCTCCCGCCTCCCCTCCTGCTGCGTTATTTAGCCCCTCTTCTGCACTTCAATGGCAGGTACTGATTAGAGAACTTCCACGACCTCTTCGCTATTCCTCAAAAATCCCTCCTCCCCTTCCCAGCAACCTTTAATCTGATTACAGGCTTTCTGCAGCTTTTCAGAGGAGGCCAGTCCCAGGAGGACAATAGCAGACCAAGTGGTTTCACAAACACTCTCCCCAGGGTCATATGATTCACAAGAGGAGCTGCATCCACTCTCCTCCGGCATCAGGTCCCAGCAAGGCCTGTCTCCACAGCAATTTAAGAGAAACATCTCTGTTATTTTGATACTGTCTCTCACCTTTGGGATCCTTTCTCCAAAAAAAAAAAAATCTCAGAAGACTTTTCTGGACCGGATTTGAGTCAAGATCCCTAACATCTGTGGGTCTTTGTCTGTTTCATAGAGGAAAAAAGACGAGGAGCACACAGACTTATTTGAAGCCTTAAATTAGTGCACACAGACTAACATTCTGACGTGACTGAGCCTTCATCACTGTCAGAATGATTCAGTGTTTTGGCTCTTATTAGAAGCTACAAATCAATCAGTGATCCAGTCTTGTTTTCCCTCAGACGTTTGCTGAGAGGCAGCTGATTTAGCGTCACACTCTGGAGGAAGCACAGAGAACTCCCCTTTCACTTTGTCTATTTTACAGTATGATTCACAGGTTCAGTCTGTATTTTGTCTGGAACCCATGCCACACCTTCTTTCATGATTTCTATGGAAATGTATTCCATATGAGTCCATAAAAGTGTATTAAGGGAAAAAAAAATTATGCAAATGTGATTTTATTAAACATGCTCAAACAGCAGCATGATTATGTCATTGTTAATAAACCCAACACCTTACCATAACCACCTTGCTGCGTAAACATCTAAAAAAGACATTCAAACACACATGACACATTTTGGAAAAGTGACAATCAATGAACAGCTCTGCAGACTATTGAGGGTTGCGATGGGATTTTTAATTTGAGCTGTTTCGTTGTCTTATTTCAGTTTAGGTGATAAGTATCATGAATTACATTTGCATTCACACTAACATTCTCAAAGTCATAAACTATCCAAAAATCCAAACATGCCAAAACCTATGTGTCTCTATACTACGTATATTTCTGAGAAAGAAACAGAGTTATATAGGCCTATAATCTGAATATGGATCTAACACCTGACAATGCGTTACTATGTGCAAATTAATTTTTTATGACTGAGGCCTTAGAGCTGGTACATACTTGCAGTCATTAATAAGAAAGCAGCGCGTCATAAGAAAATGGGGTGCACTTAAATAAGTCTGACAGCACTTAAATTATCTTGTTCCATTGAACTAATAACAGACTCTGAGGCATTTGACCCCCGCAGTGTTTTAACAGATAACCCCACAGTTAACTTGTTTAACATCCCTCTTTAGAGACCTCTTCACTCAATAAAGCTGCTGCCAGCCAACCTGACAAGACAAGCACAAAGCATATGTCCACCCAGTGAATTCAGAGTTCATTAATGTCACAGTGATTGGTCAGGAAATGGCCCTATTGACTGCCCTGTCCAGGCCTCATTACCATCAGAATAAAGGGAGCAGAGAGATCAGAGCCCTGGAAGCAACAAGCAAGCCCATGAAGGCTTCAAGGAGCCAGTTTCACACTGGATGTCCACTGGTCCTTGTTTAACTCCCCAGACTTTCACCTTGAGTCAAGTAAAATTGAAGCTGTAGAGCAGGGGTCACCAACTAAATTTGTTTGAGGGCCAGCTTTTTTCTTCACAGGTGCTGTGGGGCCGGACTTTAAAACAAAAATTTAATTAAGTAAAGTTAAATAAATAAATACATAGCTTTATACATACTGTACATACATACATGCTTTGCTTTGACCTACATATTTTTGTTTTGATATTTTACTCCTCCTCCAAAATGTATGTAGTTTGACGACGGGTAGCAGCCACATCATTGACAGGATGCAGAACTTCATCACAGCTGAGGGAGAATTTCTCCACCACATTTGATGACTTGTCCATCTCCAGGGGTGTTATTGGGTTTGTTCGTGACCCTTTCACTGTCAGCCGAGGTAGTTGTTTTATTTTCGGATTTATCGTTTAATCACAGGCTTCCTGTTGTTTTTATTTTATTTACTTTATTTTTATAGATTTCTTCAGGGTTAAATGTCTTTATATATATCTTATATATCTAGGTTTAAATAACTTTGATAGGTTATTTGAAGTTGAAGGAAATAACGTATAAAACAACAGCTTGTGGAAAAAAACATGCCTGATGCTTGAAAACGATTCGTCGTGAAAAAATGGCATGAACAAAGAAAACTACCAATTTGTCCTCATTCTTAAATGTAGACAGAATAAGTCTACATAAGTATATAAAAGGAAGATTTGTTTTAGTGACTGACTTTGTTTTCTGACTTTGTTGATCGTCAGCGGGACTTTTACCAGAATAAATGTCTTTTACCAGAATAAATTTAAAGCAAATGAGAGTTTTTTCTCCTTCTGCCCTTCACTTCAAAAATTGTTTGTTGCACTCATGCATGTCAGCTGGTGATTGGAGATTAGAGTGTGTTGTATGTCACTAATTCAATAACACAAACACTAATGTTAGGATCATCTTTATGAAAATTACTGGAAGATATCTGTCAGTGTGGTTGTAGTGTCCAGTAGGTGGCCTCATAAGATCAAAAAATAGAAAATACAAATTTTCCTCTACTGTTTGGTTACTGTTTGGTTAGGTCAGCCTCCACACAAAGCTAAATTGCATATTCCACTTTCAAAAATATATATATTACTGTCATTACCTTGGAGTAAATATAGTGTGCATACAAATTTATTTCTTGTTTGTTCTGACTGTCAAAACTCATGTTTTAATGGGAAACCTGTGGAAAAATGCTAAATTGAGGAATATGGGTCATCGACACGCTTTGATGAGGTTCTACTTCTTGGTTGGGTTGAGACATGGTGAGATTAGGATGTTATTGAGCATATATGTTATGTACATTATAACATGAAAATATCTTGTTCTATAACAAAAAAACATCTTGTTATAACTACACATTTTTCATGTTATAACATGATACTTTAGTCTTCACTGACACAATAATTTGTCATGGTCACAGAATAATTATGTCATAAAGACACAACTAACAGAAATAACCAGTCACTGACTTCAACAAATATCATCAGTAACAAAATTAAGATTTTGAAGAATTTAAAAAAGAGTTACGTGAAAGATTTGAAAGACTCCATCTTCCACCTTCATCGAGAGGACCATCATGGCGTAAAAAGAGAACTTTGTTCTTCTTCGCCTCTCGGAGCAGACACTACAGCTGTCATCATTCAGGAGTTTCCCGAGCTCCATCCCTACAAAGGCTGCAAAACTGTTAGCAGCCATGGAGGAACCTGACAAGCAGCAGAGGCTGTACTGGGGCAAGAGGAGGTACTTGTTTTGTGTTGTTTTATGTTTTTGCCCTGACAGATGCAGGGATCTTCAATGTTTTTGTCATTGTGCTGGCAGAAGTTTTCCACATGGAAAAAGCTATAATTTTGATTTTTCTTGCCATGGTGAGAGCAGGAATCTTGAGAGTTCTTGACACAGGGTGTTGGCTGGAGCCAGTTCCAGCTGACTGTGGGCGAGAGGCGGCGGAGTACACACTCAACAGCTCGCCAGTATAACCTAATATGTACACAAGCACGGGGAGGCTAGAAAAGCCCTGGCCAGTGGCTTCAAACCCAGAACCTTCTCGAACCTTCCTGCTGTGAGGCGACAGTGCTAAACAGTGCACCACCATGTTATACAAAGTTGTCACAATTGCAAATGAACCTAATGCTTTTCTGCACATTTGTTCATTTTTTTGTATACACAGAGGAAAATTCTTGCATCATGATTATAATTCATTCTTGTTATTCAAGGTACATGATCACACTATGTACTATGTACTATGACATTATTTTATTTTCATCATAGGTTCCTTCAAATGTCTTGTAAACGTGGGAGCAAAAACAGTTTAAAGACCTTCATTATTTGTGTCAATATTACAACAAGCAGACTGTCGCATACAATCACACATAGTGTACTGGAGGCAACATTCAACACTACAGCAACCAAACTGCTGACAATTGTATCATAGTTACTTTAGTTCCTCAAAACATCCATCAAGAACAAGAAACTGGTGCAACAAACAAATAAAAGGTTGAATCACATACAACTTACAAAGACCTGTACATAATTTGAAAGAAATAACTAAGTAATATATAGAATTCAAAAACTGCCTAATTTGGCAGCACAAATGCCTTTCATTCCTAAATACCTTCTTTTATGTACAACACAATATGTTGTGTTTCATTAGACTCTTTCAAAAAAATAAAATGGCAAACATTATCAACATTATGGTAATATTCATTGCATTTGCATCAAAGAATTCAAGGCTTTGTACAGTCCTTTAAAAAGAAAATAGCTCTCAGTTCTTCTGTGCATTATAATTACCCTACATAACATAAACAGACAGACAAATGTATCAGGTTTAAATGGTGTGAGATAAGAGAGGCAGAGGACGTGCATGTCAAGAAATATTGTTCTTCTCCTGTAGAACTGACCCTTTTTTTTTCAGGGCGGCTCCATCGTTCATTTAGCGTTGTTTCACAGCTGTATCAAGTTCAAAATGATATCACTGGGTTGATCTCCCACTGTGCAGCTCTAACTTTGCTCCACAGAGAAGTTTGACTCAGAGCTGTTGAACAAAAACAAAAGTATAGTTAGAGAGAAATGAATGGGAATGAAGAGTAGATGAGGATGTGTAAGTGAGAGTGAGCTCACATTTCTTGGTGCTTGTGTATCATGTGGTTGTTGTACTCCAAAACAGGAGGGATGGTTTCCTCATCCTCAGGAACCTGAAACCAATACATGGGATCAGATCATGAGCCAGAAACTCACTGACTTCTGGGTGATTTCAGAGTGCACTATTTTTCACTCGTAGCAACGAGAACAAAAAGTCCTCTCCAGTTAAAGGACCAAGAACACCATCTAGTGGTAGAAAAGCACTCTCACCTCCCAGTAAACTTCATCATCATAGCAGTTGTCATCAGCAGGATCTCCCCAGATGGGGAACTTCAGGATGAACCCTTTGAGAGGAGAATAAACAGGCATTAAGCAATACTTCTCACAGACATCAGGTCAGAAGACTCACTGACATCAGAAAAACTAGATATCTTTGGACCTTTCACTGATCAATTGATAGGGAAAGGTTGTTGTTTTGCTGAGTCTCATAGTAATACACAACATAAACTCACCAACAATTGCGCCTCCAACAAGTCCAAATGCAATTGCCACACATGTGCCAGCAGCCTGGTAGCCTCCCTGTGTTCCTGGAGATCTGTCTGCAAACTTGCCTTCAAAGCCAAATACGTTGATCAACCTAAACAGAAAAAAACCCAACAGACTTTAAGCTATGTTTTTCATAAAATGCCTTGCAAGGTCAACATGCTGTGTTTGTCAAAAATCTGAGTAAACAGACAAAGACAAAGCTCTGATATCAATGTCGGTGAGTGCTTTAATTTACTATGCTGGAGTCAATAAACTGGCGGGTTTACTGGAGTGAGTAAAAGGGTGGGTTTTCTGAATTTCATGCTATATGTATGTTTGTGTCAGTCACGTACCCCTCTTTACTATAGACAGATTCAGTGGCTGTTGCGGCGACGATGGCACCTATGAAGCCACCAAGCATCCCTGGCACAGCGTGCAGGTTGTGGATGCCACATGTGTCCTGGATCTTGAAATGTTTCTCCAAGAAGGGCTGAGAATGAGAAAAGCAGTCACGTGTTAATTACTGATCTGTACCCAGAGCCATAGGCATGATTTGATGATCATATTAGTAATTTTACTAATAAAAAAATGCTGGTGTAGAAATTCTTTTATTTTTGTTCTTTCTTTTTGTTGCCTATAACACTGACTCAAAAGAGTATCAGAACCAGCCTATAAAAACTCACCAAGTTTAATGTGTGTATAATCATAGAATGACAAAGTCTTCAGAGGCAGTTAGAACCCCAAATTCCCACAATCACTACTGTTAACCTCAGAGTCAAGGGCCTTCGATATCTATCTAGCTACTTATTTAGCCCTTTTTTAAACTTTATTTTAAGTGTTGCATTGCAAATCCACTTTTTAAAAACAGAGACATGCCTCCTCTAACAAAATAATGATTGGTATCAAGTTCACCCACTGCAACACCTCCATTAACACCTCGCTTCACTTCACTGAACTGTTTCCATTACATTTTATTTTAAAAGGAAATGAGCCATCAGTTCTTGTAACCTTTTTACTTTCCTGGAATACAACCTACAACTTGCTTCAATTTGACTTCCAGTTTCCATTCTGCCTCCCTCATTTATATTTCTGCCTCTTCTTCCTCTTTTACTTTCCATCTGCTACGGTAGCGCCGCAGCGCGGACACCGAAAGTACTCTCAGATCACAAGATAGGAGGTGAAAGACCTCAGGCTCACCGTGACAAACAGGTAGCCAAAGGTGGAGATGATGCCACAGCAGAAACCCACAATGAGCGATCCATAAGGAGTGATCATGAACTCTGCTGCTGTTCCCATGGCAACACCACCAGCCAGCGTGGCATTTTGGATATGCACCTGTCAGGTTAAAACAGCGTGTTAGTCATAAGAAAATGAGAGATAGATGAATGTTACATGACTGGTTCTTGAGCAACTGTCAGGAGATTATGTGCAGCATTACCATATCTAGTTTTCCTCTCTTCTGAGACATGCTGGAGATGGCCACAGTGGTGAGCACAGAGGAGGCCAAGGCGATGTAAGTGTTAATGACTGCTCTGTGTTGTCCGTCACCGTGGTTTGTGATGGCTGAGTTGAAACTGGGCCAGAACATCCACAGAAACAGTGTACCTGAGAGAGGAAGAGGAATTTTTATAATCAATCACACGGATCTGAATCTGAAATATTAGATGTGCCAAACGAACTGTGCCCTAAAGAAAATACTGACATGTGAGGTTAAAAGGCGTTGAAGTGTAAAATACAAAGTGACACTCACCAATCATGGCAAACACATCAGAGTGGTAGACAGATCCACTGAGGCGTTTGCTTAGGTGTAGGTTTGGCCGGTAGAGGACCCAGGAGATGGCCAAACCATAGTACCCTCCAAAAGCGTGAATGACCATGGAGCCACCAGCATCTCTGCACTGTGGAAACATTAAAATTTCATAGTTGTAGATGGAGACACAGCAGCAGCAACAGCACAAAATAGAAAGTGCAAATTCACACTCATTTGACAAGTAAGAATTAAGTTCCCAGTGGAGAGACTCACGTGAAGGAGGTTGAGGATGATGTATTCCTCCACAGCAAACAGCGTGACGCCAAATAAGGTGACAACCATCAGCTGGACAGGGCTTACTTTTCCCAGGAGGGCACCGTAGGCAATCAGAGAGCCCGCACAACAGAAGTCTGCGTTGATCACACTGTTGGGGATGAGGACAAGAACAAGGTCCAAATGAGTGGGAATGACCCAATAGTAACGAGCAACACTGAAATCACTGTGAAGAGTCAAAGTAAGGCTGAACCAGAAAAGCTGGCAACTGCCCCAAGACCCCAGAAAACTCAGAGGTTCACTGGGTGTCAGTTTGATTTGATTTGCTAATTTGTTTTGCTGTGTTCACTGTGCTTAAAAGACTACTCCACTTATTCAGCACTGACACACAATAGACAGATTACGGAGAAAAAAATGGATCCAAATTAATCCAGAAGAACCACAGACATCATCTTCTTTATTCCCTACACTCTTCACCCTTATGAAAACCTGGCGCCTACAATACCCACAACAGCTCAGTCAGAGATAACAGGTCTGTTATAATAGCCTCAAGCAGAGATGAGGAGCAGGCTACAAAGCACCTCGACTGGCTCACTTCTTTCTTTTTCCACACCCAGCCCTCGACTGGTTAAAGAATGTGGTTTCATTTCAGAGTAACATAACACGACCTGCCACTTCTACCGTTTATCAAATTATTTATGATAATGATTTTTCTTGCAGTGAAGAAACTCACTTCTCAATTCCGATGTAGATTTTTCCGGTGGTGTAGTCGAGGGAGTGGAACCAGCCTTGCATGAGAAGAGCCCACTGCAGACCAAAGGCGGCGATCAAGAAGTTGAAGCCCACACCGCCGAAGCTGTAGCGTTTCAGGAAGGTCATGAGGAAACCAAATCCAACAAAGATCATGACGTGGACATCCTGGAAGCCTGGAGAAAGGGCAATAAAGCATAAGAATGACTGTGGTCGAGGTTTAATGGTATGCAGTGAGTTACATCTGTGGAATAATTAAATAGAACAACAGCTGAACACATCAGGCTTTGACAAAAAAAAAAATCTCCTTCATTTTCTACTCTCAATAATTAACTAATTAATTATTTAAATGCTAAATTAAGGTGTAATGGAAAAATCTGATTAATTATAGATTTCCCATTTATGCTTTCATTTAAGGTTGCATGTTAAGACTATGAACTTATTGCAAATTACAATCAAATAATTGCTTAAAAAGTATTTGCAGGTAACATCTTCAGGATGCAGCGATCAAAGATCTTGTGGAAAAAAAACAGCCCATTTATATCATAATTCACAGTTATGACATTTTCAATGCAATATCCTTTTGTGATGTGGCAATGTCTAACCAAGATTCATAATCCATTTTCCAGAAGTGGAAAAATATTAAAAGTCGCACTAAGGATGTACACAGCCAACAGCCCTGACTAGTCATCAATATTTTTTTGTAGCACACATGATCAGCAAAATAACGTCTGCATTTAACTTCTTCTGCGAGGTGAATTTCTTCACAGATTGTCCATTATTGTACTTACTGGGATATCTGAAGTAGAAGTCGTTTTCAATGTCACTAGTGATGTTGTGATCCCTTTTGTATTCCACCCAGTGTGCATCTGACTCCTCATCATACCGGATGAAAACTCCAAACAGCACAATCATCGCAATCTGCCAGACGAAGCAGACAGCCGGCAGACTAACATGCACATTGGTGTTCTTTGGCCGGCCGAAAAAATTATTCACGGAGTCACAACAGTTCCCCATGGCAATGACTCTCTGCTGATGATGCTCTGGTCACTCTTCAGATGGGCTCTCTCTCTGCTGTCATTTCCAGCAGCATCTCAGCAGGTATTTATGGAGTTTTGGAGAGGTGTGAACCTCTTCACCACTCACACGCAAGGGGTGGGGACACCTGACCTGTTAGCAGGAAACCACTCCTCACCTGCAGGTGTCTGCTCCTGCAATTATAACCAAGCCAGATTACATTTGGCAAATTTCCTCCTCCAACAGCAGGAAATAAAAAAAATCACTGCAAGAGAATGAGATGGAAATGGTGCCATGCAGACAGTGCAGTGAGGACTAACTTGACATGGCAGGCAGTCAGCAAAGTCAGAAAACATGGGAGACATCAGGTCTCGGTGTAACACTAAAGATATTCAGCTACAGAATCCAGCATCTGTACCTGCTCTTTAGATAATCACTTGCCACAACTTGGTCCTGTGTTGGAAATTATTTTTGATTGTCAGCTATGTAGTCTGTGAGAGCATTAAACTGGTCTTGGGAGAACGCACCAGTCAGTCAGGCTTAGTGTGCCAACCATCAGGAGAGTTGCATGTTGAATTTATGAGTGTATACATTTGGTTTGAAGACATGCCAGTATTTTGGAATCCGTCTCTGGTGTTTCAACAGCAACTTATTTTTTATGGTTCTATGCTTTAACGAAGGCTCTGTTCACTGAACATGAATGTGCATTTCCAGTCGCAAACTGGACCCACAGTTTTATACCATTAAAACCGCTCCCCTCCATTGGAGCAGCTGGGGATGAAGTGCTTTGCTTGAAGGCGATTTAACAGTGGGTACCAGGGCATGATAAGTGAGTAAAAACCTCTCCATAATACCACAAAGCCCCTGGTTCAATTCCAGGCAGGGACCTTATTTGCTATACTGTTATAGCTCTCTCCTTGTTTCCTGTCCATCTTTGCCTGAAGACAAGAGAATGTGTGTCAGTGCCAGAAAATAAAAGACAGTATGGCCCAAAATGACTGATGGCTCAATATGAACAAATCTGTATAACGTTGCCTCTAAGGCACTGTTTATTATTTTTGGCATTTCAGTTTACATAAAAGCACACCAAACACTGTCTTTCCATAATATTAAATGAGCAAACACATGACCGTCCACTCGGTGCATCACATGCTCGCTCCTCATTCGTGTCCTCCACCTACAAATCATGTGCACTCTGGTTGTGCTTTTCAATCTTGATGATTATCTAACAGTTAAGGATTCATCGTATATTGGATTTGGTGTTCCTTTGTGTCTCTTGTGACACAAAGAACATTCCAGATGATATCTGCTTTCCTTCTTCAACGCACTCCCCTTTTTCAACTTCAACTTCTTCAAGTTACATAACTCACGGCGTATCACTGATTTTTCAAGGTGTGCTCAAGAGTCAAACAATGATCTACAGTATTTTTTCAAGCTCTGCTTAAGTCATGTGACATTGTAATGTTTATTGTACGCATTTCCTAAAATCACATGCAATGTATCACTGTGCTTTGAAACTTAGATAGATGTAAGATACAATATGCCTGATTTTAGTGAGGACAGTGAATTTTCTTTCATTAATTAATTTATCATCTCGAGAATGACACTGCATTTATCAGATTAAAAAAAAAAAATCTGAAAAATATTTGGCATGTATTGTGATTTTAGGACAGCCCACTGTGTTAGGTTGCACTGACTCTTGTTGGAGGGTTTAGCGGCACAGTAAGTGTTTGAATAATACGACTACCTTACCTTAAACAAATTTACCAAACTGAATCAAATGCTGAACCTACAGACTCCCTAAGATTTGTTTGTTTTTGTAATCCTTTATATAAACGTGTAGTCTCACTGAGATCTCTTTTTCTGGAGGGACCTGTGTACAAGAAATAAATATATATGGTTTAAATACAGGCATACGCACAGAAAATTCACACACAAATGTTACACTAGCTTCACTTCAAGAAAAGCAATTACAGAGACCTGCAAATACTTACTATTATAATATACTATTAAAATCATGTGAAATTAGAGATGTTAGTTCCAGTTTTTTGCAGCTTGTTTCTTTTGTTGGGAGCATAGTACCTGAGAACAGTTCTCCCAAGATTAGTTAAAACATGTGGTATATCTAATGTTAATACTACATCTTATGACATTAAATTTTAAATACTGTATTTATGTGACATCAGAGAGCAGAGGTAATGAGGCAGTTTTTTTTGTTTTTTTTTTTGCAGTAGAGCCTTATAGAAAAGTAACATACAATTCTATTGGTTAAGGAGGACCATCCCACCTTTTTGTGTATGACGCAACAGTGAGAGAGGACTTTGTCACCTGTGATACTTGCTTAGTCACAAGGTTGTAATTAAAGCATTGTCACAAGTTCTGCCTTTGGGGGGAACATTTGAATGAATAGATGAGCATAAATTAGCGCTGCAGAAAACACTGCAGGGAATAATTGCATTCTTTCCAGAACACATATATTGGATAGAAATTATGTTCATAAAAGAAATTGCACAATAGTTGGCACGAGTAGCTGCCAGTGAAAAGCTGATGTCTCAACTTAATCGATGCAGAAATGATACAGTTGTCTTAACACATTTCTGCGGTGGAGCGGTTGCACATGTGACAGAGGGACAGTATGGAGGTTTCAGATCTTATCTGTTCAAGGCATTTCAGCGATGTTCTCTGTCACATGGTGTGGTATGCTCTGCCTTGGCTACACAGAGCCCTGGCGCGATGCCGCTGGAGATATTCTGAGCTCCTATCAATCTACGGGTAAGTGAGACACAGATCAGAGCACCCCAGCTATTTAAACAACAAAGCTTTTCATTTTTCTTCGATTTCCTCTGCTCAGGCATTGTCTTGAAAAATACTGTAACTGTGGCATCCCGTCTGGCCTGCCATATGACATCACTTACAGTGCAAGTACAGCAACCAGAGAAAAGGAGTGAAAAGACAGATAAATCATAAATATACATCATTTGGTTGAACTGTACACGTCTGTACATACTGTTTACATATTATGTGCTCAATTCTAGTCACTTTTCCCCAAACATCTACTCAAACAAGCGATTCATCCCTTCTGTCAGTGTAATGTGACGCCACCAACTTCTATCTCTTGAAAACTGAAAAGGCATCAAATAATCGTTTCCTGCTTAGATAACTGAAAACTTTTTTTTAAATCAAGTTGCATCATTCGTCTCAGTTACAACATAATTCTTTTCTGTGCAATCATTGACAGATGTATGAAAGGCGAGTGCATTGTGTGAAATTGATCTTTACAGCACAGTGAAATAATTGCTCTCAAGCTACCTTGTGTTAGTTGAGAGAAATAAAATGTCAATCAAATGCTGTGCACCTTGATGTGATCTGCTTGGAGCAGCCTGAGGAGTGTGACTAACCAGACAAGCATTTCCTAGAACTCTACAGGTACAGCACATAACAGCGCACAGAATCAGATGTCGCAGAGATATGAGAGCGTCAGGCAGTCAGCTGTTTCTTGGTGACAGAAAGCTACTGTGCACTCCTGACGATGATCTGACCTTCAGATAACCCTCAGCCACAGTGTTAAAATCTACAGATGGGACAGAAATTTTACTTTGTCACCACTCACCTTTGTCTCTTGTTCACAAAGCAAGAATGACTGTTTCAAACATATTAACTTCTGGAGTTCACATTAGTTCGCACTGGCACATAACAGGTAATTCATTTTTTCTGGTGCCATATGTTTTTTGCCAGATTTTTCTTGATTAAGTTGCAACTTTCAATGCAATGCGGACAAAATACAGTCTGTCATACGAAATCATGATTTGTTAAATGCTATGACTTACTGAAATGTTAACGCTCTAATTGGCCTGTGACTTGGTAAGAATATACATATTTGAAAGTCTACTTAAAAAAACCAAGTTATGCGGTACACATTCTTAATATCACATTAAGTCATCAACAGCTCAGATATTTAAGAACCTCTAAGATAAAAAAAAAAAACACACATGCGGGTAGAATAAAAAAAAAATGGAGTTGCATTTGTCAAGGAAAGTGATTCTATACCTGTAAGGAAACCGACCTAAAATTAATATTAAATAGAGATATCAATCAAACTGTCTCAGATTAGAGCAAGAACCAGACAAATCAAATTAGCCCAGTTTCTTTGAGGTGTAGAGAAGTATGTACTGTTTACACAATGCCCCAAATTCATGTTTTGTTACCTTGGAGCCAAATACAGACAATTGCAGGCCTCAACATCATGAGACACTCATGAGACAACTAAAAGCTACAGAACGTGCTCGACCGGTGAGGTGGTTTCAATTACAAAATGGTCGAGCACTGAGTCTGAAGCACTAAAACAAATTAATCATTCAGTCATTCCTTACATTGGAAGGGTAATGAGTGACAGGTGCCACACCCTCCTCACTACAGGTGTTTCTCATCTTAGAAAAAAACTGAAACACACATTAAAGTCTTACCGGGTGTGTGTTTGACATACCCATGGCATTACCATGCCAAAGGGAGTGGCTGATCAGGGTCTCCAAACCCACTCTTCTCAGAGTGAGGCCCCAAATTCATTATGGGAAATGTGAGTTCCCTAGTGAATAAAGTGGATGAGCTTGTGCTTGTGCTGACAGAGATAATGTACAGGCCTAATAACTCAGTATTACATGCTTTACTGAGACATGGCTCCATGAACATATTCCACACTCCAACTCCACCCTCACCAGCGTTCAGACTGTGTGAGCCGGAAGGGAAAGCAAAGATGTTTACAGAAATAAAAGATTAAAGAGAGAAACTGGAAGACAAGCCAATAAAACAACGTGAATGACGTCGTCAGGTATGAAGAAAATTACAGGTTTCAAGGCGAAGCGGGAAATCACACTGAGGGAAACCTGAACAGAGTCAACAAGTCGAGCAACATGGAGGCTCCCTCCACCCCCCTCGACTGTCTGTCTGTTTCCAGCAGTCAGATGAAGAAGCATCTGGAGAGACTGCACCAGAACGAGGCCACAGGTCCTGGTTTTATCAGGCCCAGAGTCCTGAAGGCCTGTGCCGACTAGTTGTGGGGGATTCTACACCCTCTCTTTAACGTTAGCCTGGGCCAGGAGAAGGTTCCAGTGCTGTGGAAAACTTCCAGCCTCGTTCCAATCCCAAAGAAGTCATCTCCATTCACCATCAACAACTACAGACTGGTTGCCATCGCATCACACATAATGAAAGTCCTGGAGAGCCACCACCTACTTGCCTCAACGAGTCCTATCTAACCTGGACAATGCAGGCAGCACTGTGAGAATCATGTTCTTTGACTTCCCAATCCTGCTGAGAGAGAAGCTCCAGAAAACACCTCATTGCTTAAATATGAAAAGGATTGTCCATGCTAATGTGAGAGGTAATTTTGACAGTTCAGTGATCCATATTTTTGAAGTAGTTCACTTTATGTGCCACATACCAGTTGATTTAAGTTGTGTGACTAAGCAGCACGCTTAGTCATGCCAGTTTCCCCACCTACTGCCTCTATTAGTGATGTCAGCACATCAGTTAATTATGTTTCTGACAATGATGCTTCTCTGAGAAATGCTGTGCGAGACCTGACTGCTACCGTAAAAGACCTGAACAGACACCTGGGTGCACTGACCTGGGCGCCACCATGAAAAGTACGTGCCCCGGCGCTCACACCGGTCTCCTTCACAGTATGAGAGTAGCCCAGGGAGGTATCCAGACAACTGGGACTCACGTTCACCTCCACGACATTTTCGCAACTCCTCGCCAGAACTCAGCTACTGGCCTACCCCCAGCCACAGTTGGACCTACCCACAAAACAATGACAGGTACCAGCAGCCGGCAGCATCGATCTGATAATGCCTACCTGAGCCCAGAAACACCTCATCAGGGAAACGGATGCTAGCTGTTGATGGGTGCCACTCTGATATGGGAATGCCAGATGGCGATGATGCACCACTCAGATAGCACACCCTCATTAACTGTAACTGAACAGATTGTTGCAACTGTAAGCCAGCCACCTTTCACAGCATATGTACATGGACTTGTTGAGGGACTTGAGACTCACATTATGTTAGATTCAGGTTCTCACATTTCCTTTATTCATTTAAGAATTTTGTGTTGTCAAACGTGGTGACAGGCCACAGTTTAGACAGTTTAGGCACCATTGAGCTGACTCTTAAGTTCCCAAACACTACATCACAACGTACAGGTAATCAGAAATGTTGGCCAAAGCACTCTCTTAGGCTTAGACTTCCTTCAACCACATAAAGTTGTTTTGGATATGGGCAGGAGTCTATGTAGTCTTTATGGTCAGAATCTGCCATTACTTAGAACGACCCAGCTAGCTGTACAGAACGGATAATGGAATGCATGACTGTTCCCCTACGCTGTGAAATGAACTGTAAAGTCTCACTAACTCCCCCTACGGTCACTGCTGGAACCCCAGACAGCTACAACGGCTGCCTTGCCTTGCATTTTGATGGTATTGCAGTGGCACGCACCCTCACTGTCGCAATAAATGGTTTGCTCATGGCACGCCTCATGAATCCAACTGACAGCCCCATCTTCCTACAGCCAGGTATAGACATTGGACAGTTCACTCCTGTGTCAGATGATGATGTAGTATCAGATGCAGTCCCCATAAACAATGTATCTGCCTGTCCTATACCACCAACCAAATCTCACAACCCCTCTGAACACCCCACTAAATTGCCATTTGACGTGATGTGGGTATCTGTCGGACACAGAGAGGTCACAACTGAATGACTTGCTCCTGTGTTACCATGATGTTTTCTGTAAGAACCCTACAGACTTTGGTAGGACTGACATTGTCAAACACAAAATCAACACCAATGATGCACCGCCACTCCGTAAACGTGCTTATCGCACCTCACCACACATGCAGGAAGTGATTCAGGGACGTGTGGATGACATGTTGAAAGCAGGGCTTGTTGAGGTCAGTCACGGCCCCTGGGCGTCAGTGGTAATGGTACAAAAAAAAGATGGCACATGGCATTCCGATGACACTATGGACGCACTGAGGGGTTCATCCGTGTTCAGTGTGTTCATTCCGTGTGCAGCTTGATGAACAAGATAAAGCCAAAATTATTGTGTACAGCCCCAGTTTTGCAGTTCATTTGCACCGTCTGCAAGAGGTGTTTGATCGCCTCAGGGCCGCGAGCCTTCAAGGTGCTGTTATGCCCAGAAGGAAGTGTCATTCTTGGGACATGTTGTCTCGGCAGCAGGCCTCAAACCTGACCCCAAAAACATTCAGAAAGTTAGGGTGGCCCACTCCTGAGAACCCCACTGTCAGAGCATTTCTAGGCTTGTGCTCGTATTACCGGCGTTTCATCCACCAGTACGCCAAACTGTTTGAACCTCTACAAGCATTGACTCAAAAAGGAAACCCTTTTGTCTGGGCTGAGGTGGAACAAAGTGCATTTGACTGTCTTTGTCATGTTCTGACTAACACGCCTGTTACCCAGACTTGGGTAACAGAAACAAGGAAATGACAGAATGACAGAAACAAGGAAAATGTCATTGCGTATGGTAGCCACATTCTGACCCGCACAGATGTTGTATGACCCATACACCATTTCCGACAGTATCTGATTGGTCACCCTTTTCGTATCATTACTGACCACAAGCCCCTCCTCAACTTTTGAAAAATGGCTCTGGACTGTGACTCGACAGGGCAGAGAGCAAGGTGGGCTCTTGAAATAGACCCCTATGACTGGACAGTTGAACACAGGCAGGGAGGGAGACATGCCAATGCAGATTCTCTGTCCCGACGGCCACCAACGGCTGTGAAAACTGTACCTCTGACTACAACCTGTCAGACTGTTCAAACCCAGATTGCGACACAGACGCCAGTCCCTAAGCAGACTTGAAGTCTTGCATCTCCTGCATTAAAGGCAGCAGACTTGATTGTATGTGTGGAGTCTGTTTTACCCGCAATTACTATTGAACATTCTTTTCTGAACAAGGACAGTTCCTACATCACACAAGCACAAAAATACGACCCTGTGTTGACATAGACCAAACTGTCATTGAGTGGGTGTTGACGGACAGCAGGCCACCATTTGCAAGAATCAAAAAGGCTTCCCCAGACACTGCATGGACACTCACTCACTGGACATTTTAATGCTGAAAGGACATTGCAGCATGCTCAGGCTAGATGTTACTGGCCGTACATGGCACGTGATGCGACTGAACGGTGTCTCACATGAATCCCCGGGTACGCACAGAAACTATGCCTGCTTAGTTCTGAAAATGTCTGTGCGACACATTTCACTCTGCTGCAGATAACATAGCTGCTACAGGTGCTCACCAGAAACACTTCTATGATGGCCGGCTAAGACACACTGCTTATGAGCCAGGAGACCTAGTGTGGGTTGACCTTCCTGCACTTGCCAGACATTAGTTGTCTCCTAAATGGACTGGCCCCTTCAAGGTGCTGCAACGGCTGGAGTCAGCTATCAGGTTTTGGACCAGCTCGACCCAAAGGCTCAACCCAAGGTCATTCACTACAATTGTTTCAAGCCTTATCGCTCCTCGTGGTCTTCTGCACAACCTTCACCTACAGCTTCAGGATCGGCTCCTGATCCACACCTTTCACAGAGACCAGGGCTGCCACCACTAACAGCACTCTCGCATCAGGGCTCACCTCCTGCAGTGGTAGCAGCACCAGAGGACCCTCCACTACCAGTTGATTTAAATTGTGTGGAATGTAATGCTCATGTTGGGAGTGCTGTATTTGCTGCATTGTCTTCATGTTCATTGTTAGAGTGATTCAGGCTTTTGTTGTGAAAATCAGGAAGAGAGGACATTCGGGAGGTGAAAGGAAAGAGACAGGAAGTGTATGCTGTGGCGGTTTTGGTTATGATTTCTGGCAGACTAAAAAGTTATGAGAAAGAGCTCTAGTGTCTGCATGTTCTTTTATGAACCCGCACAACTCCACACCCACAATGTTTACACGAATGATTCTAATCCATGTTATATAAGGATTTAAGCACAGAAAATACACATCATTTCAAGAACAATCACAATAATCCCCCAGTATGACTCTGAGAGAGCCAAGGATATTCAAGGCCAGACAGCACCGTCAGGAGCAATGTTTGCAGGGAGCTGTGTAACAAGTCAGTGTAATCCCTCCATGACATTACACACCCACACTACTGTCATGAGGTGGCATGTCAGTGTCACTCAACAATGTCACTTGCCTTGTCTTGACAAAAGTCTGGTGAAGTGAAGTGCATCCAACCATCTTCTACCACTTAATCCGTCAGGGTCGCGAGGGAGCTGGAGCCTATCCCAGCTGACTATGGGCGAGAGGCGGGGTACACCCTGGACTGGTCGCCAGGCAATCGCAGGGCTGACTCACAAAGACAACCACACACGCACACACTCACACCTATGGGTAATTTAGAGTAGACAATTAACCTGTTTTGCCCACCATACAGCAGGAAAAAAAAAACATAGAAAAACACTTTGACTGTTCTGGTAACTATTCTGACAAGACTACTTGACATTTTCAAGTTTTGGTAAAGATCTTTGTCCACACTAAAATGTCTTAGCATTAGGCAAAGTGTTAAATGTCTTCTTCTTGTTCTTTCAGACAACAAACAACATTACTGTGTTAACTAAAGCTATATCTGTTGCCAAACAACAAGCTACAACAGTCATTTGACCACAGATTATAAATGCTACCTGTTAACCAGACGAACAGGAATTCCTGGACTACAATATGTATAGAACCACTACTTTAAAAGCATTCGACAAAATAAACATCAATACAGGTTAAAACATGTGCTGTGTGACTGGCAATACTGACATTTAAAGCAGGTCAGGTCCCAGGAAACAAGCAATCCAGTACATAACCCCCTGTGAAACAACAACTTGTCACTTATCATGTCTTTTTATGGATTAAAGAAATGAGATATAACCTATATAATATAACCATCAGTGAGCTTTAGAGCTGCTGACAGGTGGATTTTGTTACCATCAGACAGAGACTGGTCAGGACACAGCCGCACAGTCGGCTCGACCCTTCACAGTTTGCCACCATTTAACTCAACTATCTCCTTAAGCACTTTGATGGAAAACTCATGCAACACTTTTATTACTTGAGGTTTTTTCTTCTGCTTTTAATACAATTAAACCTTACATTTTAGCTGACAAATGTTTAAAATCTTGATTTTAATACTGACAAATGGATTCCTTACTGTGAAACACAGGCTTGGTGTGGTTGCGAATCTACCCTCTGACTGACTTGTCGGGCTCTTACCTGTCAGACTTGACTCATATTTCATAAGTCGAAAATATCCAGCTGTATTTTGAACTGTATGTTAACATGTCTGCAGTTATCATGTTAACATCCATTGAATGTTAGCACACCAGTGGTTAGCATGAAGGCTAACTGTAGCATTTCAGTTTGATATTCTGTTGAAGTAGCATGTGAAAATGTCAACCGTTGATATTCTTAAATTCAGAAATTCATTCAGTAGCTGTTGAGCTATACCACACAGTTGCTGCTTTCCCCAGAGCTACACTGCTATTAGCTCAAAATACAAAGGACATATGTGTACAGCAAATGTGTTTTCATCTTAGGCCCAGAATGAGTGTGGGGTTACATAAATACATCCTCACCACCTTTTCAGACATCAGTATAATTTAAACACATAAATGTCAGCAGCCTCCGTCAGCCTGTGTGCTGTGAGCTGAGTCGACTGTGCAAGAAATATGTTGTAGAAATCAAAACAAGACCTCTGTTTGTTTAATCTGAGCAGCCTGCTCTCATACTGAGCAGATAACATACTCACAGGATGTAGTTTAATCATGCGTCAAAGAATATATTATATTTTTTATTTAAATTACACAACTGTACTTGTTTCCCCTGTACAAACTGTACTAAAAGTATGATCAACATTAATTATAATTTTGACTTTAATTTGTTACTGTTTATACTGTTATTTCCTGCTTTTGTACAGCGATGGTGGTATAGTGGTGAGCATAGCTGCCTTCCAAGCAGTTGACCTGGGTTCGATTCCCGGCCATCGCAGTAATCTTTTGGTAATTTCCCAGCTTGGGATCAATAAAGTATATCTATCTCTTAATGGGATTCTGACTTCATGGTCAAAAAAGTAAATATTTATGTCAGTCTAACTTGTTAAATAAAATTGATTATCTTGCTTTTCAATAGTAAAGGTAGACAAAGACAAAGCCATGTATTATTGCTGGATTGGGTTAAAAGGAGGGACATCATTTGATTTATTGCTACAAAAGCAGTTTTAAAAAAGTGCTTCTGACTCCTTTTTCACACAGGATATTGAATTAAATAGTGCTGTGCCTTGGCCACTAAAATAAACTTACATAAATAACATTCAGCTTCAAACATAGAACTCCAGTATGTTCACCAGCTACCTGCTCAGTTTGTCTGTCCGGTGTGTGGTGTGCAAAAAAAAAAAAAAGAAAAGAAAAGAAAAATCTGCCTGTTGATGGATGTTTAACAGTTATGCTGACATACCATACAGTACAGTATGTTGTATTTATGTTAGTCCAAATTTGTGCAGTCTCAAAGAGAATAGAGAACCTTCTGTTCTCAGGAGGAGGAATGAAAAACAGTGTTAGAGGCGAAGAAACAAGAATGCTGCCACCAACTGGTCTATATACTGGTTTTCAACACCTGTTCTGAAGGAAAAGCATTCAAACTACCAAACAACCAATCAAACTGATAGAAAAAAAAAACATATCCAGGCTTGTATTATGTAATTTTGTTGTATACAGCACTGAGCTCAGCCCGAAGTTTCTTGAAAGACGGCCTGTTTCTGGGATCATACTGCCAGCAGCTGTTCATAATCCGGGAGATTTCCATGCGGCAGCCGTGAGGAGCAGGCATACGGTATCCTGAAACACATCACAGACAGTCAAAACAGGCACTGAGATAATCTTAGCACACTGCAGATATTTTCCGAAACACAGAATTCAGAAAAGGTGTCAGGATCAAGCACAATGAAGGAGCAGGAATTTTCCTCGGTGGCATGAGTGCCTGATGTGAGCCTTTACCTTTCTCCACTTCATCTCGTGTCTGCTGGTTGGTCATGCTCGTGTAGGGTGTCATTCCCAG
The DNA here is from genome assembly GCA_037833715.1 of Toxotes lorentzi. Classification (NCBI taxonomy): domain Eukaryota; kingdom Metazoa; phylum Chordata; class Actinopteri; family Toxotidae; genus Toxotes; species Toxotes lorentzi. Next base: position 14,961,795 of record JBBMJY010000001.1, read on the forward strand.
GGAGAAGGTCTCCCACAGTAAGACACCAAAGCTCCAGACGTCACTCTCTGTGGTATAACGACCTGAAAACACCAGCAGGGGGCAGCATTGGCAAAGGCACAATCACAGCTCTTTGTCAGTTTTTAATTGACTGTTTGGCAGACGGAAACAGCAGAAGTGTGTCTGGCTGTGACTGCAAGGCAGAGGGAGTTGTGGCATACCGTAGTTCAAGGCCTCAGGAGCCGTCCATTTGACAGGGATCTGTCTGAGGCCGCCCTCTGCAGAGTAGACACCGTCATCTTGTTGACGGGACATCCCAAAGTCACTTATCTTCACCACGTTGTGCTCTGCAACGAGACAGTTTCTTGCTGCCAGGTCCCTAAAGAAAAAAGAAAAAAAAAGAGGGAGCGAGATGTAAGAGGGACTTATACAGAGACACAAAAACACCATGCTCTGTATGAAATAAAACAGTGATGGAACAGACAGCACCAGTGAGAGAACAGGCGTTCTTGTCATTTCTCCGGTGTTGCATGTGAGGCAGTTTGGCATGCAGCGTTACAGGCTGAGCAGCTACCAGCAGCCTGCTCTGATCTGTCCCCGCTGGGCAAATCGTACAGTGGCTCCTGTAATGAGCCGGATGTCACAACCTCATGTCTTCTCCTCTAGAGAACCGACAGCCTCCTCGGATGCCTCACCCTACGCTTCGCAGTCGCTCCCACTCAACAACACATGCCCTTTCCCAAAAAAAAAAAAAAAACACTACAAAAATCATGCATACAACCCCATTTTAGGTTGCATTTAACAGTATTTTCACATTTTTCTTTGGATGCACACTTTGTTTGTAGGCTACTTAAACACCCCCACGTTTGATCTTTGTAACTATGAGATCCACAGTCCTTTGAGTCTGTGTCTGTGTAGGTACAGCCAGGGTTGGCTTGTGAAAAATGATCGAAAAGAACACATTTCAGCATCCTTGCGTCCTTGCTTCTCTTTTACAGCAGATTTTAAAAATCTTATTACCAGTGTACAACAGTGTACAAGGTTTTGAATGGTTTGGCATCTCCATATTAAGCTGACTGTCCCTCCTTGTGAACTCCCTCAAGTCATCAAGTACCCCAGTGTTAAAATATACCAGTTATAGAGGCTGCCTTGTCTTTTTAAAGACCACAGCTGTGACATAGCCTGTCTATTGATATCTAAGAATCTTTTTTTTGTAGGGTTCGTTTCAATATTCTGTTTTGTGTTTATTTTTAAACTCTGTTTTCCACTCTGTTTTATTGTATTTCACTTTCTCTGTATTGTTGCCTCTTGTTAATTTCTTCTTTTATTTGAAATGGGTTTTTGGCACAATATTTTTGTCAAGCCTTTTTTTTTTTTAATGAGTCAGTTGCTGTACAAATAAAACAGTTTATTATATAGAGAAATTTGCAACTAATAAACAGATAATCGTGACGTGCTGCTGGGAAAGTGCTGTTTGGTGAAGTGAATATTGCGGAAGTGAATGAGGTTTTTTATTATAAAGGCTTTGAGATCAGTCTGCCTGCAGCCTCTACCACACTTGTTCTTGTGGAAACTACATTGTACTGTATGTAAAATGAATATGTTATAATATGGAACTAATTCAGTTTCACTGGAACAATCATTTGTCTAACACACTACACTGCACTGTGTTTTATGTGTTTCCTGTGTGATAAATTCATGGTGGTTTTAGCGCCACTACACAATTTGGAGAAATCTAGACTTAAAGCACTCTGTCATCCAATCTAAGGATGCCTTTTTGTATATATATAATATATTTTTGTAATGTCTTACATTTTGTAATGTATTTGTATACTGTATTAAACATGACGTATTCTAGTGTTGCTGCACAATGAAAGTTTTCCCTGTTAAAAAAATTATTGAGAGGCTGAAAATGCATTAGCTGAGGGGCATACAAGCTTTTTTTATATTTTGAATTAATAATTTGAATCTGAAAAATAACTGGTAACTAAAGCCTTCAAGCAAGTGTGCATAGGATTTGCCTACAAAATGATGTGGAGTTTAAAGTCATAAATTATTATAATTGTAAATGAAAATTACTCAATAAAAGTACAAGCACCTCACAACTGCACTCAAGTACAGTACTTGGGTAAATGTTCTATTTCAAAACCATTTTGTGTAAACTCCTTGACACAAGTGTCTCTGATATAAAGTCTTACAAGATTTTGTGATTAACACAGAGCACTGTGAATTGTGTTGTCCCCACAAAGGGGGCTACACAAACTCTGACTGACTGACCAACCTGTGGATACACTTCTTGCTCTCCAGGTACTCCATGCCAGCTGCAACATTTTCTGTCATTTTGACCAACATCTTAGGCTTCAGGCTGTGACCCTCATGCCGCAAGAAGGAGAGAAAATCCCCACCTTATGAAATGTGTACACACGCACACACAAACACACACACACACATAGAGTGATGATGGAGGAACAAAGTGGGGAAGCAATAGTGGTACAATAAATCTCGAAGGTGTAGAGATATAAAGGTGATGGCATTTACCTTGAACAAGCTCCATGATGATGTAGATGGGCTGTTTCTGTGTGCACACACCTATCAGCTTCACAATGTTAGGATGGTTGTACTGCTTCAAGATCCTGGACAGCACAGGAAAGGAGAACAGAGTGTGTGTGCATATATATATATATATGTGTGTGTATATATATATATGCGTGTGCGTGTGTATATATGTGCGTGTGTACTAACCTGGCCTCCATCAGGAACTTACTCTTGTGCTCTGGGGCCAGGTTCTCTTTACAGGATTTTACAGCTACAGGAGTGTTATCAGAGCGTAAACAACCACTGTACACTTCTCCAAAGTTGCCCTGTGTAGTACAAACACCAACATGATCAGTCACAGTTTTTTGACACCATATAATCCAAGATGTGACAGTTAAACACATGGCTTTCTCAAAAAGTCAACCATTTCCTTGGTGAAATGTCACCATATGTGAAATGAAATGACATGAGAGATAAATGAATTCTAATGGTTTCTGTAGCTGTTCCTCCTGTACACACAAAGATATCCCCTCCCAAAGTAATATCAGTGTACACCAGCTGTAGTTAATATGAGATCTCAGTTGTCTGAAACCAATATAATCCATGTCTGAAACCAAGTGGGTACCTTCCACAGTTACAGCTTTTGTCATACAAACTTCCCTCTTTTTATTTATGAGGGCAGCGTTTGCGAGTGATAGCAACAAAAAGGGGAAATTTTGCTCTAAAAAAACTTTCGAGGATACTCACTTTATTTGAATATATTCAAACTGCTGAGGCCTCATAATAGCTTTGGGCCAAACAAATAGAATACAGTTTTTCTTAAAACAAGAACTTTGCATTTTGTCCCCCATCACTTACACTGAAATCATTTTATCTTTTTGTAACCAGCATGGAGAGGAGAAACTATCACAACAAACAATAACACTTCAATAAGTATTAATTTAAGACAGACAATTAAACTGACAGCAAGGTCTCCAGAGCACTCATGTTGTTTGACTAAAAAAATATTGTAGAGGTGGCCTCTTGTTATGTGTACTTACAGGCAAACTGTAACTGTTACTTTTATTTTTTGCTTTTTTTTTTTGTTTGTTTTTGCTTATTTTAAGTGAATTAGTGTGATTTTGAGATTACAAACACACGGACACATTAATCATACCTAACTCTAAACAGGCAGAATAAAAGGCAATTAATAAGAAGAAACCTTTATGTCAACAGATACCAAGCTTACCCACCCGTCCAATGAGCTGTCCCAAGATAATATCATCATGTTCCAGGACCCACTTGTCCTAGTGGGGTTAAAAGAGCATTTGAAGGAAAGATCCTCAGAGAGCAAGTTTAGGCTTACACGTGGAAGCACATGAATCAGCTGTTAGTGTGGTGAAATTGTGTGGAAAAACATGTTGAAAATCATCATCCACAGAGTGGGCCTTGTGTGTTACAGCAGTACCTTCAGTACAGGTTTCTTCAGCACGACTTCAGCCCTCTTGGTGATGTATTGTTGCGAGGTTAGTAAATGATGAACCAACAGCGGGATACTTTGGAAGCCTTGTCCATCCAGACGGTACAGATTCTACTGACACACATAGAAAAACACTTACAGAGGTGAACTGATGTGCAAACACAAAGGCAAGAGGAAAACTTAACATAATCAACAAAATGTATCATACCATAAATATACATTGATGTATTTATATTTAAATTGTTAGATTCTTTAAATGAACTTGTCTTGTATCAGTTTTGTGTTCATTCAAAACATCTGAAATTCAGCTTTCAGATGCAGACATCGTCATGTAGAAAATGGTCTCTTCCTCTTATATAAATATAAAATAGGGAAGGAAATAATACATTTTTTTAAAATAAATATGATTGGCCTTAAACATATTCAAACTATGTTGTGAAGTATGCAGCAACTATGTTGCGATGTGAAGTGCACACAGAAACACAGAGGAACAACATTTTATAAAGTAAAAGATTAACTTACATCTGTGTCCTGAATAAGGAAATGTTTGCAGGATCCCTCCCATTGCACAGAGAGCACGTAACCGTGTTTCTCTTGACTCTTCCTCACCAAAAAGTCACCATCGCTCTTTAGCAGCTGCTGGACCTCCAGTCTGGGAATGGCTCCGTGGTACCAGTCCTGCTGCCCCAGAGGACGATCAACGTCCCGCACAGGGGCAAGGGCAGGAAGCACCTGGAGGCAGGAACAGAGAAAAGCAGATTCTTTAAAGTTGACTTGAATAATGAAACAACAAGAAGTGATAGAGGATGGGTCTGAGGATGATTCTGCAGAGATTATATGGAGATACTTCAAAGAAGAGTCTGTAATACTTTAAAGTCTAACTGCAAAACCCTTCATGCCTCCAGGGTACCACAGAGTTGGGAGCTGGAGAGAGAGAAGTAGTTCACACTTCAAATAATTTAGACTTGAAGTCCAACACATCATAGACATTAAAACATTATTTGCTCAAAATTTCTTTTACAGCATGCAGCAGACATTTTTATCGCTCTGAGAGATTAAAATCTAAAAGAATGACTTGGACAAGGCCTTTTTCCGTTTGTGTGCAGGACGGCTGGGTCGTATCTGCCTGTGCGCTATCATCTGTCACCAGCGATAAAATGATAAAATGCAAACTGGCGGCCTGAGAAGTAAACTTAATTTTAGGTCAGGCAGAATTTCAAAAGTAGTAACTTGACCGACAAAACTGACCTCAATGAGTCCCATGATGCCTTCAGGAGCAGGAGACCCCAAAGGAAGATCATGTGCCTGAGTGAGCTCAGAGGATACACTTTGAAATGATGAATTGTTTGTTGTGTGTCAAGAGGTTTGAGTGTAGAAAAACTGGCGCTGCAGTTAATGCTAAGAGCAGGAAGGCGTTAGATTGAAGAGGGGAAGTGTCCTTCAACTGCAGCAACTGTCCTTCCTGTTAAAGTGTTCTTCAGCGGCTCACAACAGATACTGTGTGTACAGTGTGATGTCATACAGATACATATAACCCCTTATACTCCATCTATCATTGTTTGGTGTGCAATTATTGTAGTTGTTTAACGTACTTCAGATTTGGGTTTAAACAGGCCACTCAGATTGTTTATGATCCCGTCCATGAGGAATTTGGAAGGAGTTTGGCTGTGGTCCTGAAAAAAAAAAAATCAAGCACATCATGCAAAACCTGAGTGTCCTCATTTCTCTCATTCTTTTCAGCTACTGTTACTATCAAAATGAAAGCAAAAAAAATAAAATAAAATACTAACAACTATATTTATTTTCATGGAAAAAAAACCCCTCTGTAGACCATGGATATCCATATGAACTTTCATCTATAAAACAGTTATATTTATATATATTTCAGGACAAAGGTAGGAACAGGCTTTACTCCATGCCTTTCAGTCTAATCTTTTGAAGTGAAGCAATGGCTTAAGCTAAGGTTAACTAGAAGCTGGTGGTAAGGACCATACACCCAGTGTGGTAACGCCTTCTGTTATTGTTGGTTGTCAGTACAATAAGATGTGTCAAATTAGTTCTGTCAGCCAGATCTAAAAAAAAAAACCAACAACCTGACCAACAGAACTAATTTGATCCGGAGCTTAAAAAAAGAACAAAGAAACTACAGCCTCTGGTAGGGAGAACATACATTGCTTGAGGTGGATGAAAGTGAAACTGTGTCGGGGTCCAGTTTCAAAGCAGAAGGAGGTTCTTTGGAGCCCAGCAGGTCCAATTTCTCCTTCAGAATAAGTCTCTGAGCCTCCAGCTTGGCTCTCATGCCCTGAGACAGAGCAACCTGCTGCCGGCACCCCTCCAGTGCATGTCTCTTGCTGAACAGGTAGACCCTGGACAAAACAGAGAGCAGCTGAATGTCAGGGAAGGTAAATTATATTTGTGTAGGTCAAAAGTCAATAAAACAACAGAAGTGACACAATTAGACAGAAGTGCACAAAGACATCAGTTAAAAAAAAAGGCCTGTCTGTGCAAATACATTTGCAGATGCTTCCTATTGACTAAAGCAATCAATAAGAGGGCTTCTTTAACAGGAGCTTAGCCCTGGTGAGCATGTAAGTAAACCTTGAATCTTCAAATAGTCCTTCTGAAGTCCTAAAACAGAGCTTAAAAAAAATAAGCAAGGGCTTGATTGTAGAGGTTGTTTTAGCTAATCAGCACACCAGAACAGGAACAGCCAGAACATGGCTGGATTAATCTGTTAGAGGGCACCAGGGCTTTGCTGTTTGACCCCTGATGACCACCCTGACCTCTTTCTATGCACAGAGTAATGTACCCTGTCACCTCTAAGTCCCTGTACCGACCACACAGCACAGTGCATGCACCACAGTTGCAGCTCCATGATGTGCCCACTTAGTCAATCGCTCCTTGTGGGTTAATTTCATCAGAGCTGAAACAATTAATAAGTTGTCAGGAAATTCCTTAACTATTTGGATAAAAATGACATGTTGCAGTCATTGTAAAGTAAAAAATGCCAAATATTCTCTGATTTCAGCTTCTCAAATGTGAGAATTTACTCCTTTTCCGTAGAAACTGCATTTTTGTTTTTTTGTTGTTGTTTTTTTTGGATGTTTGGTCATAAAACAAGGAATTTAAAGACGGTACCTTGGGCTCTGTGATTCAGTGCGCTGAAAAACAAAAAAACTACTTGTGATGAGGTTGTTATGTCACGTGCTGTTTTCAAGGTCAATTTGAAACTTCATGTTTTGAGTCACTTTGTTTGTGATTAAGAAGCGAGAAATACTGTGGAAATTTCTGAGCTTTGGGGGAGCTGGTCGGCAGATTTGTTTGCTCTCTGGTCCAGGATCCAGGCTAGTTGTTTCCCCATGTTTCCAGTCTTCGTGCCAAGTTAAACTAACTGGTTGCAGCTTCAAATTTAGCATACAGACATGAGAATGATATCAGTCTTCTCATGTAGCTTTCTACCAGAGAGCAAAAAGAATATTTCCCAATATGTCAAACTATTACTTTAACTTTTACACCAACATGGACGAGAAGTCTTTAAAGGACTCAGAAAAAAAGAAAATTTGATCTACATTTCTGAGACAGTCGGGCAAACAAAGGTTAATATTTTAACAAGTGATGTTGTTTAAAAGAAAGGTCCAGGTAAGCAGAACAGATTGTTAACATGCTGTTGCTTGACTAGATTTCCGTGTGCACCAATCAAACTGAAGAAGGCTTCATTAATGCCTTTTGAAATGATCTCAGAGTGATGGTGATTAGTAGCCAGTCTGACTTTTCCTCAGGTTTACACGTTCTCAGCTACAAGAGGTCACACTAAGTCAAGCTAACGCAGTTTGTCACTGTTGATTTATAAAATGTTTCTTCAAACTCCAGACCAAAGGGCAGCATGACCTCCACTCACCTCACTAACACCACCGCCACCATATGTGCTCCCCAGCTTCCCTTACAAGTTATCAACCTTTTTCAAATAAACACAGTTTCCAGTCGTCCTCCAGGAGCTTGTTAATGATTCGATCACTCCCGCAGGACTGTAAACCTCTAACACCTTCAGACAGCCTCATCAACCAAGACAAATGAGGGGATCAAGCTCCATAGCTCCGACCATATCACTGTATTATAATTCATAAGGTACTTACTACCCCCTGAGACCACACTGGTTATTAGCTGCTGCCCAGCCTAAAGCACAGTGAACTCTCCTGACTGCCCACAGACTCTGTAATTTGTCTTCACAGCTACCAGAGACTGTGAGTTTTTATTTTGAGACCTCCTCTGTAACCTCTGTATACAATATCAGAGCATCACTGATTCTGGCTCATGTCTGTGGTCGGCTCACCTCTGGCCTTTTTTGATGCCTTCCCTCTCTGCCTCCAGCTCCAGCTCCAGCTGCTCGACCGAGGTCTGCTGGGAGCCCAGGGTCCGAGCCAGGTCCAGAAGCTCCTCTTCTACTGCAGTCAATCTTGGAGGAAAAGAAGGTAAAATTATGTGGGCAGAAGAACTAATTGTTGCAAAACAATCAGGAAATAGGAGGCAAACAGAACTGGGGCGTGTAAGGAGGAGGAAGTATCGGTGACTTTAAAAAAGGAAATTGAAATTCAGCCATCTGGTTTAAAATGTGTTGTCTGTTCTCACCTATGCTGGACTGTTTCAAGTGTCAGGTCATTCATTTCAATCTCCCTGGGATTTAGCTTCTCAGTGTCCTCCAGAAGGCTACAATCAAACTCTGCACAAGCAGGAATCTCCCCCACAGACCTACAAACAAACACACACACACACTCTGCAGGGTGGGTTGTCTTGATTGCATGGTGGACATCTGACGGGAAACGTTTGTCTCTGTCTACCTGTTCTGGTGAATGAAACTCTCATATTCTCGGCCAGGATCGATGGCCGTTAAAGCAGACGACATCTCTCTGTGGATCCGCACCACTTCATGATGGAGGAGAGTGGAGATGTCGAAATACTCCTGCAGGATCTCCTTTCTGGCGTGTTTTCAGGAAGGGCACATGAAAACATCAGTTACACATGATGCACAGATGTTGGCTGTTTAGCGATGTTTAGTCAAATTCAAACTACATTTACATCACTGCTCTTTTCCAAAGCATAAAGATAAGAATTTCCAGATTGGTTGGCTGCAGGTTCCGATTGCAGATAATTCATTTCACTATTTCACTCTTTGTTTCTCTTCTTCTATCTGGTTTGATTTTCTTACCTTAAACTTTTTGAAAGTATTGTTTTTAGTACACAGCTTTCAAAATGTGGATGTTCGTGTTTTCTTGAATGCAAAAAATATATATATCTCAAAACAGTCACTGCTCTAAACAGCATTGCCAAATATTATTGATGTAAAGTTAGTGGAAAATGAATAGAGCTAAATGTAGACTGTAAAGCATCAGCTCAGGCATATTTCAAATCTACACAAGCTGATTTTGCATAGAGTTCTTATGATACTGAAAACAGATGGCTGTTAGAAAATGTTTGATTGTTGCAATTTATGTGAACAAATGCTTAAAAATGTGGGTAATGGGCAGATTAGTAATTAATGGGTTAACAGTCATACTGTCATTCAAATACACACACACACAGCCACTCGTTCAGTCCACTCTGTGGTATATTTGCTCTTACAGAATGAGCACCATTTCCTGCTGCAGAGACTGCAGCGCGCTGAGCAGGGCGGGCTGGATCTGGCTGTAGTGCTGCTGATGGTAAACTTGAGCAGCTCGCACAGACAGGAGATACTCATTATGCAACTCGTGGAGTCTCACTGAAGCTTTTACGTAGCGCTCTTTAGCCTTATCTCGGTCTTTATCTGCACACAAACACAGGAAGGGGACAACATATTATATGAAGGTGGAAATACACATATCAGCGTTACACTCTGTTCTCAGACCCTCCAAACGTTTAAGGAAAAACTCCCCAAACTGGACTAAAAAAACCACCAAAAAACACCAAACTGTGTTCAAACTGTCTTGTCAGTGTGAAACTGATTCTGTTCAGAGAAGTATGCTATATCAGGAATCCCCACCTTTATTGGCCTCCTGATACTTCCTCTTATTCTGAGCTGCATCTCTCGCTGCCTGTCTGTAGCTGCTCTTCAGCTTCTCCAGCTCTGTTTGTGTCACCTGCAGCATCACACAGACACAAAGGACACATACAGATGAAAAAATATTTGGCGCAAGGGTGACTAAGATTTGAAGAGGCAATTTTGCAGTTATAACATGAAAAAAAATGAGAGCACTACTTGACACAGGAAGTGGACATATGCTATGCAGAGGAACATGAAACATGAGAGAAGACATGAGGAAACGATTTGACCTTTGCTGTGTGGCTAGAGCCAATACTTCACAACTCAACCAGATATCTCTTGAACACTGCTGCTCAGTTGCAATCACAACACAGATGCTGTCTAACCACACAGCGATCTACACAAAAACAAAGCCGTCTGAGCTTCAGCTGCACGGCAAAGTGAGAAAATTCAAACAAACAAAGTGAGTGCCAAACGGCCAAACGGCCAAACGGCCAAACAGCCAAACTGCGACCCAGTATGGATCACTGAAAATGAACACATCATTTGCCTGATGTAATTGGGTAATAAAAACAGTGCGGAGCAGCCACCAGCTTGAGATCGCATCAAAATGCATTTGCACACAGTCTTTCCAGTCTATTGAACCTCATTTCGTTTGACTGGTGTCTGTTTATAAAGCTGCCCCTGCAGAGCTCATCTGCATATAAAGATGATATACTGGAGAAAAAAAAAACAAAAACGGAACAACTTTTTCTAAGAATCATGTCACATACATAAATGCTCCACCGCTATGGCTATCACTGTTTCATTGTCAGCGGTTTCAATGGTCATTTGCATTGTTTGTTTTCATTTTTCTGAAGTCCTTCAGAAAAAGGGACAGGTTGTGATGATTACACTAAACACTGTACAAAAACTGTTTTGAGAGTTCAATATTTTGAGACATTACTGCTTCGTAAAAACTGAGATATGGATGAATTTTTTTCAAATATATCAGTGTTCAGAAAAGTGAATATTATGTTAATATTTCACAAAGTGAACACAGTATCCATCCATAGAACACTGCGAATATGTGGTCACCTGCTCCAACACTATCTGCCTATCAAAAATTCATTCATTCATTCATCTTCTACACAGCTTGATCCGTTAGGGTCACGGGGGAGCTGGAGCCTATCCCAGCTGACTATGGGGGAAACTCAAAAATGTTTGGTTGGTTTAGCTTTTAGTTTAGTTTTTTGTGTGTTGTCTGTCTGAGCCAAACACCTTAAAAAGTGAGTGGTTTCACCATTGTCAGAGGTCTGACCGTACAAAGGTGGCTTTGGCATGAAAGTATAAGTTTGTACATGGTGAGTCTGTGTATTTGTGTGTGTGTGTGTTAGTCACACACCTTGCCTAGCTCCTGCCTCAGTAAATTCCAGTGCTCCGAGTAGGTTTTGCGGAGCTGCTGTTTGTCTCTGATGAGCAGTGTCAATTTGCTGATGGGACCATCCATAAGATCCTCAGAGCGCTTCTTCATCACCTGACTGAGAAAGTCCGTCTGGGAGACCAGCACTTCCCATGACTGACAGACAGGGAGTAAAGGACAGGGAGACAGGGGCATTTAAACAAGAGAAAACGAATAACCCCCCTCCAACTGAAGCACAGTCCTCCACAATCTGGATTTGTGTATTTGTTCCTTGGTTAGCAGCTTATCTCAGAAAACACTCATTAGATTTCAGTGAAATTTGATGAAATACAGACAACGGGCAAAAACAAACAAGTGGGTTTTGGAGAGGATAGATTCGCCAACTGGTCATTTCTAAAACACTGTATGATTTAGCTCATAACTCCTGACCTGTGAGGTGCAGAAATGAAATTCTTTTTTCCGGCATTTTGTTGGTCCAACCTGCATCTATGATCCTCGCCCACTGCTGCCTACACTCATTATCTACCATGAAGATTTCTTTTTTACTACACATTTTCACCATTCCTCTTAGTAATTCTACGCATGGAAAACAGCTGTGGGTTATTAGTTCTTTAAGCACTCTTAACTTAACCTTAATGCTGAAAAATAATTTGAAATAAGACCTCACCTTGTTAAGCTGGCTGATGTAGTCCAGTCCTGCACTGAGCTGAGGTCGGTCCAGCTTCTCCGCCACGGTAGCCATGTGGTGCAGCTGAACTGAAAACTCCCGTTCACTCTTAGCCCGCTGAGCCATCCACTTCTTCATGACCTCCATCAGGTGAAGCTCTGAGTCCAGCAGCCGCATGACTGCTGCATGAGCCTGTGGACATCTCAGGTCCTCCCCAAAACCCATCTCTGAATGTTTAAAGTCTCCTGCCTGTTAAGGATTTATTGGTAGCACTGAATCTTACGGCACCTTTGTCTGCAACATGAGTGGGACAGAAGCAGCTGCTAATGACCAAGAGTAACTGCTTTGTGACCATAGAGGGGTTTCACTTCCCTGTAAAGAAAAAAAAAAGATCAGAGCTTCGTGTGGGGCAGCACTTCCTCATGTCTGTTTGAATGTGGTTATACTTGTAATTGAAAATTTTGCTTTCAATTTAGCAACAACTGTACAAGCCTTAAAAGCTATTGTTGTAAATGTGTGAATATCCAAATAAAAGACACAACACACACACACAAACAGGTGGATGTTGAATGCAACCACTGACCGAGCCTGAAACATGCATCTTACCTGCGTCTTATCTTACACAATGAACACTAACGTTCATTTGTTGCTCTGTGTGCACAAGATATTTTTGTAAGCAAGTACATTTATAAAAAATGTTTTTTATAAATGTACTTGCTTAATGTGCAGACACAGACCAGGATTCAGATAAGCATTTAAAATGGTTGTTTATTAAGACATTAAGTTGTGAGCCAAAGAGCAGACGAAGATGAGGCTGTTTCAGGGGTGAACTGGTGTTTAAATACTGCCACAGGTTGAGGAGTTGATGAGTTGATCCAGAGCAGGTGAACTGGTGGGAGAAGGATCCAGAAGGCCACGCTCTCTCACACACACATACACACACACATACACACACACACACACACACACACACACACACAATTAATTTACACAATTTACGACAGTTTACGACAGTATTCCTGGTGAAGGACAGGGGCCACTGTTCTTCTGTTCTTCTGGTCTTCGTGGTTTTCTAAATATTAAACATCTGGTAAGCAGGTTATTGGAGCAGTGTGGTTTCAAGTTTTCCCCACAGTGACCTGAAAGTCTGATGCAGGCCGGTGAAGGTTTACTGCTGAGCCCAGTACGCTACTGCACATAAAATACAGAAGAATTCATTTTCAGATAGCGCCCAGTGCTATTTAACTTTGAACAATGGCCAGTGTGCTGAAACCTTCCCTGGGTTTTTTTTTTTTTTTTTTTTAACTCAGCTGTTCACAGACTGTAAAAACTGCTGATTTTTGCATGAAATAATAACCAAAAAAAAGCATTTCATTTTCTTTTTACCTCAGTGTGAACCCAGTCTCACTTCATTACTTGTATTTATGACTTAGTTGGTGTTGGGTGCAAACTCTCTGCTGTAAACTCGCTGGCTTAATTACACCAGCCATACATCATCAAATACACTCATTACACAGGCTGGAGAGAAGAAGGAATTAAAAAAAAAAGAAAGAAAAAAAGAAAAAAAATGCAGCACTACTCAGGTTGAGTTCAGAGACCGCAGTGGAAACATCTGCTTTTATGTTTAGGTACAGTTGTAGAGTTTGATGTCCAAAAATATTACAGTCAGAAAAGTTGAGTTAAAGTGTAAAACACTTGTGTGTCACTTCAGCGCTACACTCATATTCATAAAAAAATTTTCCATTACTACACTTCCAGGGATGGTGGTTCTTCTCTGATACATTTCAAATGGAGCATCAGCATGCTAACAGGCTCACAGTAAAAAGGCTAGCATGCCAATGCTAAGCCGATCAAGTTGGCTCTACCTTTTATAACAAACTCATTTGACACCCCAGGATTGACTGTGACATGAACATGGAGCCATAGAGTCTGTAGGATTCATCCTCTGAGCACCATGAATGTCTGTACAACATTTCATGTATAGTTGTGCCGGGTTGCTAAAGACCCGTGTATGTGGGAATGTTTGAAAAAACAAACATGTAATTAAGAGTTAAAAAGTACTTTGCTATTGTTGTTGCTTTAGCAAACTGTGGCTAAATCTACCAAGTGATTGGCTGAAAGGTGAGAGATCAACACTCATGAAAAGTCCCGTTAAGAAATCAAGTGTTGAGAAAGGGTGAAAGTTTCATGGGGGAAATTTGAAAATGAAAACAAAAAATGAACAACTATAAAACTTTGTGTGTATGAAAACAAGAATTATTAAATACATTCTATGACTGAACTTTTTAAATTATTTCACAAAGTGTTTTCAGGTATAAATTTTATCAGCAAAATGTATTGAAAGTGTAAAAAGTAAAAGTACTCATTACTCAGAAAATGGTTTCTTTGATTTTATTAAATAAGTGAGTACTGAAAACTTTATTTGTGAATTCTTTTTTTTTTTAATAAACACTTGTTTAATAATGTTCTCAAATCAGTGTCTGTAGCTTTAAACAAGATAAAATAAAGAAAACGCTGGCCAAAAATGATGAAACATAACTTTGTCTTACATAATATTTGCAACGTGTTAATTTGCATTTTAAAAAATAGGTTGGAATACCCTCACAGCACTGGTGAAAAGAAAATAAGACTAGTACTCAATTAAGGACTAAAATTGTGAAGTGAGATTTAGTGAACTGAACAATGCATCACATTTTAGGTTTTGTATGCAAAATCTTTTGCCTTTAAAATAATTTGTCCTTTCAAGTGTCAAATAAATGCAATGGAGTAAAAAGTGCAACAACTGCCTCTAAGTTATAGAGTAGGAAAATGACACACTAAAGTAAAGTACTAGTACCTCAGATGTTACTTTCCACCACTGTCAAGTGATCACCAAATCAGCAGGATTTATGGACTCAGATCCATGAATGTCTACATAAAAATTTTATGCCATTCCATGCAACAGTTGAAACATTTCAGTCTGAACCGAAGTGGTCGACTGACAGACTGACACTGCCATCCACAGAGTCATGCTGCTGGCATGACTAAGAAATCTGTTTCTACTTGGAGCCTTTCGTCATGTTTCCACCATGAGAGATGTGTTCCCTCTAAATTTGGACCTCAGATGGTTTTTATTTTTAAAAACTGTTCGAGGCCCCAAAAGATCAAATTGTTCCAGTGTTTCAGAAAAATGTTCCCAAAAAAGCAAAGATTAGAGAAAAGTCCCAGGTATCTTTTACTTTAGATTCTTCATGAACATTTTGCTGCTGATACTCATGTACGTAAACAGGATTTTCAATGCAGGACTATGATTTGAAACTGAGTTGTTGTTGTTGTTTTTTTTTAACCTTGTTCTACTGGTTCTTCTAGTTAACTAAAGAAAAAGAGCATTTAAGTGAATAAAAACACATTCAAATTTGCATAGATCTTTATTTTAGTAGAATCTATAATTGACATCAATTAAATAAAAAGGAGAAAAACCAGAGCAAAAAAAAAAAAAAAAAATCTTTAAATTACAAGAAAATTACACTGCACCATTCATATAGTACAAAAATAGGCCTTATTTTAGAGTTATGTCCCACGTAAGATAGTCATTCTTGTACATTAATCATATGTCACAAATCTGTAAGGTACTGTGTGCAGCCACAGGCCAGGAACCTCATGAAAAGGCGGGAGGAGGTCGACAGAGTCGTCTGAGGCTGCTCTACTAACCGCCCCGCCCCCCCCCCCTCCCCATCACAAAGTGTTTTATTTATACTTAAGCATGTGCACACACAATGACGCACGCAGATCTGATTCAGCCCTTAAGTTAATGGAGATGGGATACATTCTACCTCCTCCCTCCACAGCTGCTGAACATAGAGGGTGTCACCGCAGATCTTCAAAAGGGCAGAGACGACAGGATGACATCAATAAAACACTTTGAACACAAGTGAAGGGGTCGATGGACTGTGACAACCTGAACGCAACACGTCTAAAACACTAAACAGACAGCACTGAAAAATGATTGTCTTTGGTTATGCCAAAGATATTGCTCCTATTAACTCCATCCGACTTTCATATCGATCACTTCAGACTACGTCCTAAGGCAGGACTGAAGCAACATCGAGCTCCACATGACATAAATCAGTGGAATAAAGACAAAAGCCTCCATTGTGCCCACAAGCGAGCCTTTTCTTTATAATCAGAGGAGAAAATTTGCAATGAGCAGATTTTTATGTGACATTCCTGTTACTTTCTACATTAAAAGCCTTCACACTTTAGTGCCAGCGAAGTGGTTGCCTTGCAATTAGGAACTTCTTTCCGGCACAATTAGAGAACCTCCTCTTTTTTTTTTAGTGTGTTCTTTCCATCACATTCTTGCGGTGAAAGGAGTAAGCTGGCTGCTAATGGTTTTCTGCAGCTCCCTGTGCTTTGGAAGCACTAGCTACTTAACGCTGCCTGCACTCGCGATTTCCTTAAAAGTTGGGACACCTGAATGCACAGAGCTCCGAGTTCATCAGATTAAAGATTTCTGAGTTTATCAAGCTCTAGTGAATACAACAATCAAGCTAAGATCCGAACATCCCAAAATGCTGCACTTTGGGAGAAACTTTATTCTTTCTGAAAGCAATATAAATCTTTTCTAAGGGAAGATGCAGAATATACAATGTTTACTAGACTGAGAATCAAATATCCATACTAATTGCAACAAATTGGTCAAAGTCCCACAATACAGTCCTCCTAAAAAAACAAACTCTGAGCCTCCAGAGTTTTAGAAAATAGTTTATGGAAGCAATTTTGGCGCCGCATTAGCCCATTATCTGTTGTTTACACACTTCAAACCAAGCTGGGAAGTCAATAACATTTTGTGGCTCAAGTCTGAGGCTGTAGTTATTACATTTTTAAATCAGCACCCTCCTTAAACTGGGGCTAATCGAAGCCTAAGTGGCAGTAGGCACTAATGTACATCACACAAAGCCATGCAGCACACGCTCATTATTCCGTAGCCACATTAGCTTTGTTCCTTTTGAGGGCATTTTCTCTAAAACCACATTCTTGGTTTGGTGTCCAATCCAGTTTAGTGCTTCCTGGCTGAAACTGCTGCGATAAGCCAAATGTGCTACACCTGCACCGGACATCTGAGATGAATTAAGCTTCCCTGGCACAGTGCTGTGTTTGACAGGATGCATACATACATCAGCTCTACGTATTTATGAATAATACCTTCTGAGAAGGCTTCCCAACACAAGTGGTTAAATTAAAATTGATTTGTTTTGTGTGTCTGTACACCTTCCCACCCACAAAACAAGAAAATTGTTTGATTGTCAGTGAAAGAAAAAAAAAAAAAAAAAAAGGTCTTAACCCCAAGTGGAGCCATCTGGGTAGAAACTGTGTGAGAGAGGTGAGCAAAACAAATGCGCCTAACTATTTTTAGGTTGATTTAGCACATAAAATGCTGGCTGACAAAATCTATGGACAATCCCTCTATTTTCAATAACAGGTTTTAAAGCCCAGGTTTGACTGCCCATGAATGCTGATCATAAAGGCAATAAATTTGAGGAGAGATAGGAGTTTCAGGGGACTAGAATATACACAGCAGCTTTACAGTTTCTGAATTGCAATTGCTTGTTTCTCTTCTAAAACATAAATTTGACTTACATGCCTATCCTGCTAAACCTTTCCAGAGAGGCGTTTTCATATCTGACCTACATATAATTTGACCTCTATAATCATTTAACAGCTACTCCGACGGCGTATGAAACCTTGCTGAATGATATGAGAGGTAGATAAAAGGATGAGCAGCTGCAGTTTTGTATGCATGTCATCACCATGACAACCTCTCTCAGCAAGCTCCACTGTTTTTGCACTGGAAATGAAAAAAAAAAAAAAAAATCATAATAATTTCAACATAGTAGAAAAGGAGATCAATGGATTCAAAATGGCTACACTGGATTAAATCATGAGGTGCATATTTTAGATGATAACCAGCCCGGGGGGAGAAATCACTTTAAAACAATCTTCCCTAAAGGTATGATTAAAATCTCTCAGAATAAATAACTTTGCTGCAGTATCATTCAGAGTATAATTAATTGGTAAGTACGCTGAAGAAATAATCTGAAACTCAGATTAGATGAAGACTGGAGGGTAAGTGCAGAGACACTGATGAGACGTGGAGTATCAATGCAGGATTCCTAAACAATATTCCAGATTTGAAAGACAGAGCGGAGACTGTGAGATGAGGGAGGGGAGGAAACCTTCGCTTCAGAGGGCAGATAAACATTTCTCAACCTCGTATGCAATAAACAAACACACTCACACCCACCCATCCACTCAAACACACCTGAACAATGTTGAAGTCATTTTGATATATGTGTATGTGTGTGTAATGTGTGTTTTAAACACTAATATATTCTGACAAAAGGGAACGCCTTGATGTACTGTGAGTGTTTCTGCTGTGTGAAGAAATCAGTCACAGGTAACTCAACACCTGCCAACTGCTTTGAGAAGCTCTTGTGCTCAACAGTCACATATTGTTCTGGGTCCCATCAGCACCTCGACTGCTTCTTGCTCAGCCCCGGGTTGTGAACACATCAGACACAGAAATTAAATATCCCCGGAAGGGACTGTGCCTGAGGGTTGATCAAGTAGCCTATCTGTGAGTGTGAGTGTGTTTTTTCCTTCTTTAATTTATCTTATCTTTTGTGATACCCTTCCATGTGATAGCCGGGTGGTTATGAGGCTGGTGAGAATTTATAGTTTCCAAGCCAGAATAAGTTCAGTCCATCGTGAATCCCAAAGGGCTGGAGGAAGCTTTGTTAGATGTGTGAACCACAGTTTGTTCTGCCAGAGCTGAGAGCGATCCTTCCAGATTGTGTGTACAATAGGAGATCTAAAGCCTCCATCACACCTAGAACAACAACCATACAGATGAAAAGAGGGACTGCATGAAGGATGGATTCTGTTTAAAGTAAATACAATCACTGTCTCGTCATGAAAAGACAGATGACAGAGATGATGTATCCAGAAAGCTCTCAGACAGCTCTGTTTTGTTTCTCTGACTGGTGACACATAATTTTAAAGCATTAAAGTCTGGACATTTCCTTTTCAGTTCTTATGCTTTTGAGTTTTAAAATGCACTTTACAAACGTGAATCACTACAGATACGTAGTGCTTTTCTGAACAGACTCTGGATGTTGATGCCACTAAACGACACTCTGGAGAGACTCAGCATTTGCAAATCAGATTTCTTGCTGTATAATGCAATTTTTTATCATTATTTTTTTTTTTTGGTTAAAGTACTAAATGTGACAGGGCCACCTTTAGCTTATCTGTAAAGGGCACTACACTGTTCATCAGATTTACATATTCACATTCACACACATTCATTTGGACATGCGCACGTACAGACAGACACACATACGTACACACATCTCTACTCTTCACATTCAGCAATCTCGTCTGGCTACTGCACTGAAACTGATGGAAAGAGAAAAAAAGAAAGGAAATAATAATCATTTGTTTACTGTAACAAAAAGGAGCTTGAGCTAGAGGGGAAAATGGACTCTGCACAGACAGACACTGTTAGTGATTGAGGGCAAGAGGAGGGAGAGAGCCAGTTTAATAGAAATGCGCCGAAGTGTGAACAAAGCAAAGCTTGGGCCATCCCGAGCTCTGAGAGACAGCAGCTTCCCATCAGGTCTCCCACAGCAGAGTGGAAGACACGATCCCCAAAGCAGGCCTCAGATGAAAACCCGGTAAGACAGAAAAAGAAAGAATGATAAGTGATAAAACCAGAAAAACTGTGAAAGGACAGTTACCACAGCCCTGAATTATCAGACGAATGGGGCTGAGGGGATTTTAAAAGCAGGAGAGAAGAAGGGATGTGGGGGAGGCATTAAAGAGCACTTTGTGTTTTGATAAAGGCAGTCCTCTCATTTTGGACGTCAAACTCCTCGTTTTCGGAGTCTGTATTTACCCCGTCATCCCCCCACACTGTCGGGATGCCACGGTACGACACCACCCTATTTCCCCCGAGGCTGAAGCTGCCACCGAGACCACCGCCAGCCTCCAGAGAGGGCAGCTTGATGAGCGCGCCTGAGCGCAGCTGCAGCATCAGGAAGATGCCAGCGAAGGTGGCGATAATGGCAATGCAGCTGAGCACGGCAATGGTGATGGGCAGCTGGGAGCTGAGCTGCAATCCCGGGTTCCCGTGGCCCACCATGAAGCTGCCGGGGGACTCACGCATGTACTGGTTGAGGTGCATGCAGGTGCCAGAGATGGGGTCCAGGGAGCTGTGAGGGGGGCAGGACAGGCAGGCCTGAGGGCTGAGGCTGCTGCAGGTCAGGCAGGGCGGTGGGCAGGGCAGGCAGGCTGGGACGGAAGCTGGAGATATAAAGTTTCCCACTGTGTAGTTGAGGGCCTGGGAGCCCACCGAGAAGCCTGCTGGACATTCTTTGACACAGCCCTGCTGAAAGAGGTAGTAGCCGGCGTTGCACTCTGTAATACAGAGTAAGAAAATAACATAAACAACTGCACTCACCTTTTACCTCCTCAAATGAGTCAGACAACCCATAAACAGAGAACCAGGGTTCCTGCCCACAATGTCAAGCCTCAGAGCACAGTTAACACGGTAAAGAACAGAGTCTCTATTTATTCATCAGTGGGTTGTTGCGAGACAAAGTTTCACAATTATGCTTTCAAGTCGCCATTTACACTTTTGTTAGTGCTATTTTTGCTTACTAAAAAAAGAAAAGAAACTGATGACGAATGCTTTGCAATTTATGTGCTGAGAGCAGCATGTTTATGTGAACGGACCCATTTCCATATGCAGCAGGTCCAGATGCAGACCATTGCCTATAATGGCAATTAACAGACTCTGGGTACTGGGGGAAACAGAGCTGAAAACAGGAGTGTGAGCCAACAGAAGGAAGAAAATCTAATTTACTGCAAGATCTTGTCAATTTGTTCAAAAACAGAAAACTATTGCTGTGAGCCTCAAGTCAGAAAGCACTTGTACTATAGGATGCATGATAATCACAACATATGATGATCAAATATATGATAATCACATTCAGTTCACCCTCGAATGATTCTGTAAGTGATCTGGTCTGTCAGTACATAAGTACCTCTGACAGCCTGTAGGGGTCAGACTTTCACTATTTCAGACAACATGTAGGTGGACTTCACACAGTGTTAGTGCTCAGTCCGTGGAATCTTCAGACCTTGCCTACAGCAGTATTTGGATTATGCGGGAGACAGCAGTAGTATGGACAACATTAAATTTAAATGAGATTACTGAAAAAGGGACCTGGAGTAAAATTTAATTGATCTCATCAGAAGTTAGATCTTCATTTAAAATTCATACTTAATTTGAGACTAGTGATATGAGGCTCACAGGACGGGTTTAATAAGACAACTGTGTAAATCAGACGACCCACAGTTGACACAGAGACACACAATGCAAACGGATGCAGCTGAGCATAGGCAGGATAATATTTCATCCTGCTCAGCTCACACTATCCAGGCTACTTCACGTATCACATCTCAACATGACTTAGTAATTACGCCACCACTCCTCATCTGCTGTGTCGGTAACTCCCTGTGAGGACCGAACTGCAGACAAGAGACACCAGTCTTACCGATGCATATCTGCCTCAGGTCCAGGGTCTTACAGCTGCCGTTGCCAGCCTGAGGCTTGTCAGAAGAGCTGGAGGATGTTGAGCCGGTGCCATACAGCACCAGGGTGAACTGGGTCAGAGTGCCTGAGTGGAGAGATAGAGTTGGGGATAAAGAACTGAAATTAACCAGGAGAAAAAGTAGGCCTGTCAAAAAAAAAGCAAGGCTCCGGCACTCCCTAGGGTGAATTTAGTAAGTGTATCCTCTCTGCATTGTAGACTCTTAGATTTTCTGCATAAAATGAAAGAAAATGACTCTGAAATGAGCCGCAATTTCAAGTAGGCATGGTTTCACTGTGCCTAATAAGAGTGTCATAAAGTGCACATATCGCAAGAATCATTAATGTGTGGGGCCTTGTGAGAGTTTCCACTTTAGTAAATCAGTCCTTCGTGAGGAGGGAGGCGTGAGCCATTTATCTACAGGTTTTCTGGGGTTTTCTTTGATTCTGAATATCATTGTTGCGAGGGGAAACCTGCTGTGTCCACATGCAGACAGTTGCTGGTGGATGGTGCAAGAGCAAACATAAAAATCTGAAGTGTTCGCTTTATCATGCTCGCTGCTGTAAGAAAACCCATTGCTGCAGAGCTACACAGAGTCAGCTTCACAGCTCCTATAAAGGGGCACAAAGGCACAGGCACTGTGGATACAGGAGCCACTTGATCCCTAATCTCCTGGCACTGAATTCTTTACCCTTGAGCTCAACTCTAGACTCAACAGATTAAAACATGTTAAATAACACTCAATCATTCATTCGGCTGAGGTCATTTTATGCTGTCCTGGTGGCCGGCTGAAGTACACAACATGACTTCAACATCCCAGTTTAAACCCACCTTTAAATCCACTTTTGTTGCATACCATACCCTCCTCTTACATTAGTGCTGAAACAATTAGACGACTAATAGACTGATCGATTTAACACGTTCACTTCCAGTAACTATCCTGAGAGATTTTCAGCACAATATTGTCATTACTTTGAATAAGAATTAGAATTAGTTATTCTGTTTTATGTCTTGTTTATTTTATTATATAATTGTTGTTGGGCCTGATGTTATAAGAGATATGTTTCTTAATCCATGGCTTTTCAGGTTGGATTTTGTGTGTTTTTGGGCTGTTACGGTTTGTTTTTGTTCTGCTCTTACTTAAAAAAAAAAAAAAAAAAGATAAATCATTTGACTAAAAAATTGACAACTTTTTTAAAGCGCTTTTTTAAAGTTATTTTGCCAAAATGACAAAACGTTTCATATTTTCAGCTTCTCACGTGAGGATTCACTGCTTTCCTCTGCTGAATATCATTTTAAATTTAATAATAATAATAATAATAATAATTTAGTTACAACCCAATTTAAACAAGCAGCAAACTCTAGATATGAACACACAAACATGCATGATTTCTTGAATCTCTCTTATGAACAACGAAGATGCTTTACCGTAGTCACTGGCACCAGCCACGTTCTCAATCTCCAGTGTCCACACCCCCACCGGGTTCTCATCCCAAGAGTGGGTGGTCATGAAAGCCCAGTCATTAAAACCCTCTGATGAGTAGTCGTGGAGCCTGCAGGAAAACAACATACAGGAGTGTGAGCACTTTGTGTTTACCAACAATAACTCTATGTTTGTAGAGTCGTGTGTTTGTACCTGGGGTGGAGCAGCGTGGAGCGTGTGCCGGCAGGACTAATGAGGTGAATAGCCAGGTTTCCCCTCCGGTTGTAGGACAGAGAGAGCCGGGCCTGAACGTGCTCTAATGAGGTCACGTGATTGTCTGTTCCAATGCAGGCGTCCACACTCTTGTTAATCAATAAATGGCTGCCAATATTCCTGTCAAACGGGAGAGACGACATATAACGAAGACGCATTGAGAGAGTGGTGTGTGTTAGCTGTAGGTTGTGGGCTGCTGCAGTCGTTACTGGCTTGTTCTGAGCTCTCGATGAGCTTCCTTCCATACAACTGTGTGACTGACATTTTGCCAGTGTGCAAGTCTGCAAAGGGTGAAGAGTTTGTGGCCTTGAACAGGATTAGTGTCTCACAACCTGTAGCACCAGTGTCCTCTGTGGAAGTAAAGCACTCACCTCTTTTTACTAAACCCCCCACAATCCGCTTAGGAGATTATACGCATCCACAACAATTCGGAGGAGGAGGAGGAGGAAGGCGCAAGGTTTTAGTGACTCTGAGGTGCCCAAATTATACACAAGATGTGCCACTTTCAGACACAGTCCCTCTAGGTCTACCTATCGTTTTTCATGATGCATTAAAAGACTACATAAATGCCTTTGACTTTTGAAGCAGCTTCACATGGCAACAATATCAAATATTAATTTACAGCACTACGCCAACAAATCCTACAGTGACTGTCCACATTACTATGATGCAAACTGACAGCAAAGCATCACTTCAGTATTTGCATGTTTAGGCTACTGCTCTCTCTCTCTTGTGGCGTTTCGGGAGTCAGAACAGGAGGAGAGAAAATGGAAATTTATACAAATGGCTCCAGAAGTTGATTTATCATTGTCAGCTGACCACTGTAGCACGGGCGTCTGTGATTTAAGGCCTGGGAGAAGCAAAATTTGTGGCACTGTTGCAGGCATGGCATCTCTGTTTTTTTTTGTTTTGTTTTTTTTTTTACAGACGCACATTCAGAAAGACAGAGGGAGGGAGAAGCTACAAACCTATAACCAGCACTTCAGTCACCGTGGAAAATCAACGAGTACGTGAGGGCGACTGATGTAGAAAGAAAGATGAGAACTTTGGCCCTTCTTAAGGTCAACATTTCAGTAGCAGCCACAGATGAAAGTCACCTCAAAGACAGCGGTAAAAACTAGATGTGAAAATTTAAAGACGCCTGAGACAAGACAGCTGTTCAGCATCGGCAAAACACAACATGAACCAAAAGAGCAACACTACTAAACACTAATAATATTATCGTATTGTTTTAGTTACCTTCTGTTTGAATTTATTTTTTACTTGGCAATGAGCAGCTCACAGCAAATCTGGTCCAATGCAATACTAAAAAAATCAATCACATACTTATTACATATTGGAATTTAACAATTGTAAAATAGTTTTTAAATTAAATCTGTTTACAGCAATATTCCTAGGGAGGCTGGAATGTGCATTTTAATCTAGTGGGTATAAAGCTTTTCAGACCTGCCAAAAAACATTCTGGGAAGCAGCCAAACCTTAAGAACTACCATCCATTTGGTAGAGTACGTTACGGAGAAATGAAAGAGAGTTTCTGAATCATAAATCACATTTTGAAAAGCTATGTTGGAGCTTCCAGCTCATGGCATACTCCAGTTATTGAATTTTGAGTGATGCAAAATTTTGCAGCCCTGGTGGTAATATGCATTAACACTAGCAAATCCTCTTTTAGAACTATCAAATTTGAAAAATCGTTGATTTTAAACAAAGCCTGTAAGCTCATTTATTCAGTTAAGACACATGCTTAAAAGACCTTTTCTTCTTAGAGGTCGTGCTTTGAGACACAGTCCATTTTCCAAAGTAAACACAAGGGTTGTCTCTCTGATAAAATTTAAGTCACAGAACGGCAAACTTTCATCACTCTGAAATTCACTGAAAATGTCATTCATCATCGCACTGCTACACAAGCCTAAGTAAATGAACAACCATCACTGTAATTGTAATGACAACGTTGATGATGTAGTACAGAGTATGGTAGGGTTGAGAGCCTTTTTGAGAATACCGTCATGATTCTGTACGAATCACGGCAATGAATGGATGTAATTGACAGAGGGAAAGACACTGAGACCGTACCTGCTCACTTATTTCAAATCACTCCGGATAAGTGAGTCAGCTAAACACCTAAAATGTAAATTGAATAACCTGCCCTGACTGCTGCTTCCAGACGCTCGAACCATCTGCTCTGAGCATCTCATAGCTGCAGTAAAAGAGAGAGAAGCCTCAAACCCAGCGAGGGAAGTGACAGGGAGCGCATAATGAAGAGGAGATGTCCGACTTTGTTTAGACTGTGACACCACGAGGAGAAGGAATGAAATGAAAATGAATAAAATGGCTGAGAAGAAATATCGAGCCTTAACAATGAAAGGTTATTATTTCTCTTTTAAATGCTTACTCTCAAGCTGAGCTGACTGGCTGCATCAATGCACGCACGCACGCACGCACACACACAACAACATGGAGCATTTAAACAGGCGCCCAGAGCCAAGCTGAAGATGAAGACATAAAAAGTCACTGCAGCAAAGCTCAGTTATCCACGGGCATCTCCTACACCTATGTTCTGTCATAGACGGGTTTAATGTCAGCTTCTCTTATCACACACTGCATCTAATATATTCAGGATTATCTCATCATGCTGCTTAATCACAGGCTTAGTTTGCATCGGCAACAATGCAAATCAGTGAAATCAAACAATGTATTTATCCCATCTTTTATTCTGCAATTTCTTCCGCTCCAAAAACACTGAAACTTCCATGTCCTATTACTCACAGCACCAGTTCTCTTTTATTAAACCTCCCTTGCCTCGTAACCCGGATGACATCATCAGGGTTATTTATTCAGTTAAGAAAGATTACTCCAGAGCCACAGACAATTTTAACCGACTTTTTATTCCAAATCCAAACTGCTGTTTGAACGTGGGAAAAATTCAATATTTAACCTGTGATGATCTGCTCAAATTCAAAGTGTATGTCTGTGACTTGTATTCCAGCAGGGGGCGCTCTTGAAATACCCTGTCAATCTGAAACGGTGAATGTCCTGTTGCTCTATCAGTATACCAGACTATAGTTGTTCTCTATGCTAATGCAAAATGGAGAAATCTAGCCAGCTGGGCTGAACATGACACCAGCCTATCTGATAGGTAAAGTGAGGCAACAGTTTGGATTTGACACATTGCTGAAAATACTGTAAAGGTGTAAAGGTGAGGCTGATTGCTGAGTTTGTAAAATGTAACTATCTTACAGTAACGTTAGCTTGTCACTTAAGTGAGGCAGTGGAGGCACATTTGGATGAAAGGAACAGCATTAATTCTACAATGGATTAGGCTATGCGGTCTGCATATAAATTAATACAAACTAATTACTTGTTAACTGTAATTACTATGAATGAGATCTTTTTTAAATAGTGTCAGCTGTAATATGTATAGACACTTGTAATCAGGGTCTTGAGATAAATTCAGTGTGTGTGTGTGTGTGCTCTGTGTGTGTGCTCTGTGTGTGTGTGTGTGTGTGTGTGTACTGTACTAACCTTGGCTCACAGACCATGGTGATCACACATTTCCTCTGTGGCCCCACGCTGGTCCATGTCTTTGCCAGAGCTACAATTGCACTGGCATCAAGTAGACCATAACCATATGAATGGCTAACTGCAGAGACCCAGAGAGAAAAGAGGAAACAGACACATGAATGGTGGCCTGCTGTGAGCAGCATCCTCACTCTCCCCGCTCTAACTTTATGGATGATCTACACAGCATGGATCCCATTTGAAGCTCTCACACAACCCTCTCTGTCCAATTCTGGTGCCTTGCATCAATAATGGCAATTTGGTTTATTAGATGCATAACATATTAATGAGCCTCAAAGGCATCTGCAGCTGCAGAGGGCAAAAGGGATCTGGGAAGGAGCTGCTGTACCTTTGCGTCCAACCCCATTGGTTCTCCAGTCGTTGGTGAGCAGGTAGGCAGGGTGAGAAGTTCGTACAACCAGATGTTGCATATCCCTCCAGGTCAGGTTTTTACTGGAACGTGTGTATGCAAGCACACACACAGAGAGACAGCCACATAAAGAGAGAGAAAGGGAAAGAGGCACATGGTAAGATTACGACTTAAAAACCAAGATGAGGCACTCAAACAGATCAAACACATGCCACTGACAATACATCCTATAGTCTAAACCTGTAGGTGGACAGCTGAATAAATACAGAAAACAATAAAGCACCAGTCGCATTCTTTCCTGAATTACACTAAATCTTAAGTAAACATGTGTTTGAAGTCAGTTTCTGCCCTTTGGCAAAATGTCTTGTGAAGAGGAAACCTGAAAAAGTGTTAAGTGATCATTCCGCCTGCAGGCTGGTTTGAACGGAACAGGCAAAAAAAAAGGTTACAGGAGGTCACAGTTGGGTTTGCTTCTCTGCTGTGATTAACTACATGACTAAATTCATAAATCTCACTGTGGATGTGGTAAAATGGGGCATTTTATTAAGTAGTAATGCGCAGTGACTTCCTCATTAAATCCATTCCTAACTGTAAATCTTTTTCTATCGCTTTACTCTGTTTTGTTACACCACAACTCATTTTCAAAACTATTTGTGTTCGTGTTTGTCTCTCCATTTGTGCTATGTGACTGCATAAGAATGATTAATCCTTAAATCAAATTGTGCTGTTTGTAAAGGCACAGTTGACATCTGTCAGGCACAGGGGTTAAAAAGTAATGCATAAATATGCAGCTCCAGCATTTAGACTTTGATTTAGTTCATGAATGCTCCTAAAGCTCCTATAAAATTTACCTGTTGCCACTAAATGACCAATTTGCAGTTAGCACACTTCTGACCACATGCTAGAAACTGATAACAGTGTGGCATTAATTCAAGCAACTTTTCTGAATATTGTAGTGTATATGCAGGTTCTCAAAATGACCAATCATTCTCTCGAATAATTACTCCAGAATCTAATCATGGGCTTGTTCTGTGCAAATTATATTTTTAATGCTTTTCTTTTCCATAGGATTAAATGTTCTTTTTATCAACAATAGTCAGGGAAATATGCAGATAAAGAAGATTAGAATGAGGCTGTAAAGCTGAAGAGAACTCCAAGACAGAGAAATGGTGATAAGCACTTACTTGGCCTCAAGCGCAAGAGCAATGATCCCAGCAGCCAGTGGGGCAGAGGCAGAGGTGCCTGTGTGGGAGTCTGTGCATTTTGATTTGAGGTCTGTAGTCACCTAAGGAAGATGAACATGGTGGGTTTAAATAGACAGCTCTGACAAAGTGGAAAATATTCTCAAAGCATGTCCCTGAAGTTATTCTCTCAAAGTAAAAATAGATTGTCTTGGGGCTTGTATTTCACTTGAAAAAAAACATAAATATACTTAATCTTCCATTAATTCATTTTATAACTGTGGTCCATCCTCACAAAGGATCACAAATCCTAAACTTTTAACAGAGTCGCTCTCAAGCTTTGGCAGTGAAAAATAAAGATATTGGGATATAAAGTGAATTGGACCAAAAGCGAAGCAATCCATCTAGATCACATCACTTTTCCAGCTCATTTATCTGCAACTCCAAGTGTGGGAGAAAGCGGGGCATAAAGTATCTTGAGCTTAATATAATATCTCCTATTGATAAGATATTTGACTTGAATGGCCTTAAACTCTTGAAAACTATTAAAGAAGATCTTAACAGATGGGGAACACTGCCTTTATCTTTATGGGGAAGAGGTGATTAAAATGAATGCTTCTCCTTTTTTGATGTCAGATTCCCTGAGTTCTGCTTTAAGGCAATAAATGAACTGTTTACAATGTTCCTTTAGAAAGATAAAAAAACAAAAAAAAAACAGATTAAATCTTTAAAAATCTAGCATGTTCAGAAGAAAGGAGGGCTTGGGGATACCAGATATTTATACTTATTACTTGTCTTATAATGGTAAATACCCCTTGCACTGGCTCTACAGAAGGCTTTGGGAGGTAGGCAGTGGATGTGACTGGACTTGTGACAGAGGAGAACAGGCATATATCTTCAGCTTCACTGCGGTACCAACCAAAAGACAACAGTGATATTCAGATTAGTTTCACAGGTGATGTTGTTAAACCAATTCACAAGCAATGTAAATTGGTTTGGATTGGTTTTACCCTCATGTCCATTATGGGCGAATCCTTTTACCTGCTGCAAAACATTGTTCCTTTGGGCACAGTTGTAAAGAATGGGGGCTTTTTATTTTTTAAGGAGCTGAAAGTAAATTTTGGTCTCAAGGATTCATGTTTTTTGCAATACATGCAGCCAAAAACTGTGCTGCAGAAATATGTTGTAAAGGGTGTTGGTTCAAGTGTTGATACTGATGACAAACTGAAGGTCCTTAAAAGGCACAGTTTCAAAATTACATAGGCTTTTATCCCCCTCTTTCACTGCTGGCATTGAAAAACATTAAGCACAGAGCATTAAGCATTTCGTTACCCTGTCCTTGTACATGTGTAATGACAATAAAGTTGAATCTAATCTAATCTAATCTAATATGGGTATTTTTCTTTCCACAGGACCGTGGGATTCAATAATGTGTTGAATCCCACTGCTCAAATTATTTATCAAATTGTGTTAGATATAAAAGTATGCAGATGGGGACTATGTTTATAACATAGACAACTTCACAGAAATTGAAGAAACTGAGTCATAATGTAGCAGACCACTGTTGCACTGTGCATAGTTGTGGAAAGAGGGGTTCACTTATACACCTTCTGTGGTATTGGTCAGAAGTAAGAATATTCTGGTGTGGTATTAAAGACATGTTATTTTTTTATATCAAGTGTAAAGATGTCTGTGATGAAGTAGGGTGGATGGAATTAAATGTAAAGTTACACAATGTTTGATTGCTCTAGCTTTTCTTTCAATGTGTTAAACATGTTCAATTTCTGAACTGAAAGGTGAGAAAATATAACAGTTTTTGTTTGGATAATTGGTTAACAGACTATGTAAACCTAATGATGATGGAACGCACAGCCTCAACCCTCCAAAAACTAGACAGTGGCCTGGATGGATGACTTGAATATTTAAAAAGACACAGTTTAATTATTCTGCCGCATGTGTGAGTAACAGATTGTAAAATATACAAGATAAAGGTTTATACTGTATCTTCATTTATGTATTTCTATTTATTTATTATAATTATTATTACTCATCATTTAAGAGCTGTCTGCATTCTGTTTCTGATTTGTGTATGTATTACTTATCTGGGGGTGTTTAAGGTTAATGTTGGTGGGTTATGTGCAGTGTTCTGTGCTGTACACTGTATCTATGACTTAAAAAAAAGCTGGAATCTGCCTCTTTTAAAGTGAGAAAAAAAATCTTTACTCTCCATTGCATCTATTATTATCTCCTATGTATTTGCTGGAGGCAGAAATCGCCTAATGGTAAAAAAAAAAAAAAAAAAAGAGGGGAACTCATGTCCACAGCGTGACTCCCAGGACCAACTGGAAGATCAAAGTGGGGAAATCATATAACTTGTGCTCTACCTCTTTCAACATCTACCAGTGAGGCGTCTTCGAGCAAGACTCTTTTTAGATCGAACTACTCCAGCAGAGATCTCCTCAGTGACCCACAGCAGAGGGCTGAGGTTGCACTGGGCAACTCCCAGGTATGAATTTCTGCAGCTGCATGAAAATAAAGCAAGGTGGTGGAGAACCACAGTATCTGTACTCAGCAAAACCCATCTTGGGAAGGATAAAGGTTACAAAAAGAACTGTTATGACTATAACGTCTGTTCCCTGAAGGAGACGAATGAGGTACAACACATGAAGTACGGAATATCATGCCCTGCTTGGCCTGACTGAACACACCTCTGCTGATGCCTTGAGGCAGGTGACCTGTGACGGCGTATGTAAGCCCCGCCTGCACATCTGTACATCCGTTGTCCTGGTCAACCCACAGTTGGACAGCTGCTCTTCACCAAGTTCAGCTACGCAGCGAGGCAATCAAGTTGTTGTACCTTGCTGCTCTCCTTCACGGAACTCAAGTTATAGTCGTAACAGTTTGTTCTCTTTCAGGCGTCTCACTGGGTCCAACACATAAAGTATGGGACATGTATTCACGCCCTGCAGAGCAGCCACTGAACCAGAGTCAACTCTCCAGCACTCTAGTACATCATACACCCAGCAGAAAGGACAGCATGAGCCACTGAAGGGGCTGCCAGGGTCTGGCTGCCAGCAGACCGATTATCTCGGCATACCACAACTTCACCAGCCACCAAGGGGCCACCAGTATCAGGGACAGACCCTGCCAGCGCACTCTCTCCAGAACAGGCAGTACCACTGGAGGAGATGCATACAAGAGTGTGTTGGACCATGGGTGCACTAGTGCATCTATTCCCAGAAGCATGCTGTGGTCTGTTATGGAGAAGAATAGACGGCAGCAGGTATTTGCCACCGGAGGCAAAGAGATCCACTTCTGCCCTGCCAAAACAATACCATATCTGAGCCACCAACAATGGGTGCATCAGGTGGCTGATGTGAAGCTTGCATTGAGCCGAAGTCCAGACTCCTCTCACCACCCCTCAGGGAGGGGTCTGAGGACACCACTTTGCAAAAAGACACCCTCCCTATAGGGGAGACCGACAGGCTGACTTGCAGCACCAGGTATTTGTAGGGAAAGGGAACACTGCTGTCCAAAAAGCCCCCACGTCATGCGCTATGTAATCCTAAAGGAAAGGTCAATCAACTGAGTATGACTGAAAAGCAGTTGGAATTAAAAAAAAAAAAAAGCTCAATGTGTTGACTGATGCAGAGATTCCAGAAACTGATCTTTTAACAGATTAAACAGAATAATAAATGTACTGACAGAACTGACTTTAATGGTCCAATTATGCATTCAGGAGCTTCCCATATCCCCCTTACTTTAAATTGAAGGAGAAGGATAATTTAAGTGTAATTAAAAAAAAAAAAGATATTCGCTCTTGCAGAACCTGGAGGTCCCACCCTCCCTCTACTGCTCCATCTCTTCATTCCTGAGTTGTTGAGTGACAACACAATTAAATGAGTACAGCACTGAAGCATTAAGGGACCAGCCACATGTCACTGAGATGTCCAGTTGGTCTGGTTGCTTAACTGTATGCTGGAGAAACAAAGTGTGTGTGTGGATTTCATGTGCTGTGACAAGAATGTTAAACAGCAACAGATTGCCAGATGGACTTTCAGGCGTTCATAGTAATTGTAAGACTGGATGAATGGAGCAGGAGACGAGTGAAGAAAAGGAGGAAAGAATGAAGAAGTCATTTAAGTATTGAATAGATCCAAATACTTAACTCCAAACAGCTCTATACTGTATGTACACAGCAATTACTCAGTTAGTCACTCAAAATAAAACTGATCAGCATATTGTGATAACAGATAAATAATTTAAGATTTTTTTAAAGAAAAAATTCACTGGCACCAGGTTCTCAAATGCAAATATTTTCTGATTTTTTTCTGGTTACTATTTTGATAGTAAACTGAAAATCCTTGGGTTTTGGACTGCTCTGAGAGAACAAGATAATTCAAATGCCAAAATATTTTCTGGCTATTTGCAGACCAAAAGATTCAGAAATGGATTAATAAGTTTCTCAAGAAATTAATTATCACTTGCAGCCTGATAAGGTGGCATAAGGTGCATTATATGTTACATAAACACTGCTAATTAGCTAAGGCAGTAATTCAGTATAATTTATTACTAGTATTTCTGAGTATTGAAAAATTACATATCACAGTTTTCACTGTGAAATGTTCAAATTGCTTGTTTTGCCTGGCAAACAGCCCGAAAGCCCAAAATAGTCAATTAACAACGAAAATAAAGTAGAGAAAAGCAGATTTTTTTCAAGAAGCTAGAACGAACGAAAGTTTTTCTCTCATTAAAGCCTCAAAAGATTATTCAGTCAGATCAATAATAAAATTGTTTATCAATTAATAGTCTCTCCATTGATCATTTTATTGATGGTTTGACTGTTTCAGCTCTGATCAT
Source organism: Toxotes lorentzi (assembly GCA_037833715.1). Taxonomy (NCBI): domain Eukaryota; kingdom Metazoa; phylum Chordata; class Actinopteri; family Toxotidae; genus Toxotes; species Toxotes lorentzi. The sequence goes on from JBBMJY010000001.1 coordinate 14,995,153, forward strand.
AATATCATATAGTTCTAAATCTAATGTTTAGCTATAGGAAAAAAAAAATGCAGACTGGATTAGTACCAGCTGGTTCAACATTTTCAGCGGCTACAGTTAAGCACACACTTTGGGTCAACAAAACTTCACTTAGGAAATAAATCAATTGCAATTTTGCAAACAGTTTGTGTGAGAGAAACAAGGAGAAGCAGAGAAAGGAAGAATGACACGAGATACAACGACAACTCACTATCTGTTTCTCATTGAGGTTCCCCGAACTGTAGGTGGTGGCGAGGGTGGAGGAGCAAGCCTCGCTGTACCAGGGGACATTGCCGTTTTGGGTGGAGCTGCTGATGGACAGGGTGTAGATGCTGTTGGTGTAGCCGTCGCAGTTACAGCTGTCCTTCTCCCTCCCACCGTTCCCAGAAGCCCACACAAAGATGGAGCCCAAACCACCACGGCCCTAGAGAACATACAGTACATTCAGACAAACAGAAAAAAAAGACAACCACAATCCCTTTCATTCATTCATGCCTCAGACCACCACTATCCAGAAAAGAACAAAATCTCATTCAATCTTAATGGGAATCCCAATTATAGGAGGGCAAATTCATTTCAGGGCTCGTTTCAAAAAGGCCCCATTAAAACCCAGTGTACATCACAGACGCCAGGGTGGTCACTCAGTAAATTAAGAAGAGCTAAATATCGCATGACAGCAATGCAATACAAAAAGGCACTATATGACAACAGCTCATTGTAATAAATCATCCAACCTCTCAGCCTTTGAAGTGCAATAATTTTCATCTAAGAGCCACTTTATTGTATTGAGTGGCACCGTCTCTCTCTGCATTGATCAAACCCAGCTATGCACCCCCCACACCACCATCTGACAGCACTGTCACTGTGGCAATTATCTTAGTAGTCAGTGTCAGTGGTTCCAATAAGCTTTACGGCACATGCCTTGAATCCTACCGGTCTACAACAAGATTTAGCTTGATGGATGTGTTTATTCATGGAGTGCAGATGCGAGAGCCTGGGGTATGATCTGTATGCTTATTAATCTGCTGACTTGTTCATTTTACATATCTGACATAGTCCCAATGTGCCATATGCATTAAAGCAAGTGCTGCTACCAACATTACATGACAGTGTGGTCCTTTTGGGTCAATATTCAGCTTTTATATGCATATGGTTGGGCATGTGTCTGTATGCCTTTGATTAGAAATGCTTGTCAAGTAATTTAAAGCCCCAGCAACTTTTTGATTGGAATTTTTAAAACAAGCTTGATTTAAAAAAAAAAAAAAAAAACAAACAAAAAAAACACTTCAGTAACACTTGAGGAGACTACATGCTAACTAACTGAAAGAGCTGAGAAATAAAAGATGAGCTGGCAGTTTAAGAAGCGCCCTTCAACTCACAATGAATATGTAAAAAATAAGAACTTTTCCTCCCTGGTGGCTTTTAGAGGACATTCCTCTCCATTCATAATTGTCAGGGTCAAAAACTGCTTTGTTCTTCCCGCTTGTGTCCTCTCATGCTTGAACAGTTCAATTACTGACTGCTGAAAGGAAGCCACACAGAGGCAGTAAATAATTTCTGTTTCACACAAACACAGACATACACACGCACACACCTCTGTAACTCCACGTAGAAAAGCTTCTTTGGCAAGTTTGGCAGGTCCATCGACAGTTTTGCCGTCATCCTCTGGGCCCCAGCTTGCGCTGTAGATGTCGATGTGCTGGGGATTCAGACTGAGAGACTGAGCCTCCACCATGTCAGTCACCTCACCGTCCAGCATACGCACACCTGCAGCCATGTTCCCAAATGCAAACGTACACACACACACACACACACAGCAGATGACAAAAAAGAAAGGTTTATACCAGAACACAAACACAGAATCAAAGCTAAACTCTTACTTGAGAATCAGTCCTGCTAAAGACTGGAAACAAAGCAGGCTTTGGCAGATGGAACAAAAAGCATTTATTTTATTTACATATTTTCAGCAAATCTCCAAAATACTGATGAATCATTTTCTATGCTATTGTTAATGTTAATCTAGTACAAGCTACATTGGATGTATAAAACCCTGTTCATATTGATCTTTCCGTAATCAGTACCCATCACCTCTGACTTTTCAATCAAGCTGTTGGGCATCTACATGAACAGTACTGTGTCATAAGTTGCTACTAGCGTAACACAACTGAACCCCTGATCGAACTGTCTGGTCACACTGTGGAAACTAAATCTTTTTACCACACAAAAAAAAAAGACTACACTGAAAGACGCAGAGTACAGCAGGTTAGGGCAAACTTGCAGGATTCTGTTCCTCTAGTCTGCAGTTTAGTGCTATGGTTCATATTGTAGTTGCTCTGTAGTTTCACCTGACTGTGCTCATGTTCAGCACGGTTTTACATGTGTAGGGACACAGCACTGCTGTTGTGCTGCTCTTTGATTTGCATATTTACACACTTGTTTAAAATGCTGCACATTGTCTGTGTGTGTCTGTGCAGCTCATGCAGTGGTGAAGCACATGGTGCTGGTGTTCATTATCGGTGCATCCACCGTGATGTTATTATGGACCCCACCATGTAAATCAAAGGTCATCTCTATTGATTTGCTTTGGCGCTTGAGCTGGTTTGAAAAAAAAAAAAGAAATGGAATGAGATCAATTGCGTTGTGGGTGAACTGCCTCCTCAAGTGTGAAGCAGATTTCTGAGACTGAAAATTCAGATAAAAAGATCAAAGACAGCATTAGTTGTCTTCCTCTACGTGTCTGGGTGAAATTGGTGTAGATGTCTGAGGGTAAACTGAATCAGACCTGCTCTTATTTTAAGTGAAGCCAACAACTGAGGCAATGTTTAATGGCAGGCTTCAACTGACGCTCATTTAAAACGTAAATTTAAGTGATTGCAAATAAAGTGCTGTGCTGGAGATAAAACAGAAACAAACACGCACATAACAATGCAGGATAGGTATACAGAGAGTGAGCTGTTTGTCTTAACCAATTATTTCTGCTTCAATTTCAGAGGGTTTTCTTGCAACAGAAGTCTTTCTGTCTCAGCAATGTTCTTCCACAGACAGAAAGGTAAGAAATCAAAGACACCTTAAAAACAAACTCATTTCCCACTTTGAAGCATTGCAGCTCAGGTTACTCCATGCTGCAATATATGGGTTAAGGTAACCAAGCACTGGGTCTTTGAAGTTCTCTAAAAGCATCAAACAGGCACTGAGCTGCTAGTGTTTCCATGGCAGCCTGCATTTCTGTGAGAGAGCCATGTGATTCACTGAGGAGACTCCACAATCTCCAAGTCCCTGTCCAAAATATACACCTATGTCAAAAACCAGAGACTAAGACAGGTAGTACATCAAAGTTCACTGCAGTTTTTATTTATATGCATAGTACAGTATTATACTGTAAATATCAATGTTAAGAGGTAAGTTAAGAGTTGCTCTCTGACTTTCAGATTGCACTCTGAATTAGGACAAGCAACGTAAGCAACTTTAAAAAAAACAAAACAAATGTGAACAACTGCTAGTTGAAGATATACTCGGTGGCATCCTGTCTGGGAAATTCTGCCGCTATGATTGAAAGAACAAGGTTTCTTTGTACCATTTCCTGCATCCTTCAGTCAAAAATATAAATCAAGAAATCAGAACTCATTTAATAGGAACAGTCTGACTTTTGAGGAAGTTTGTTTAAATAAGAGATGGTCAACTGACTTACAAGCACTAATTAAAACATTGTATGTCGTTTGCTTAATCCACACAAAAACGACAAGTTGTAGATTCATTTTTAACAAGCAGACACAAAAGTGTTAAGTCTTCTCATCTAACTAACGGCAAGACAGCAAATAAACGTATTTCCCAAAATATTGGAAAATAAAAACTTCCAATAGACTCTGGGCTGAATAATGTGCTAGTGTCCTATAGGTGGCATGAGGTCAGGTGATCTTGTGCAGAGGAGAAAGGTGCTTCTGCACCACTCCCTCTGCACTGTGCCTTTCCAACATATACTCCCTGGCCATCAGAATGAATGAACTTGTCAAAGTTGACTGCTTTGGATTTAAAATGACTATTTCGGTTTCTGCCTGTCAGGCTTTGGGCTATTGTAGGTCTTATGTGTTTCTGTGCAAGTCAGTTTAATGTTCAGTAAATGTTTGGTATGTCACTGCACCTTGTTCCAGGGAAAACGTCATACTTCAACTTTACACCTGTCAATAAAATGTTGGCTTTACCTGAGCTTCACAGTTCTCAAAGTGGTAGTTTCTGATTCTACTGATGGGAAAGAGCCTCAAGTGTGGATAAAAGAACACGAGTAGGTTTTTCACAACACCGGCTGCCTCCTGCTCCACCTACATGACCACACACAGCCCACTTGTTATGACAGAAAACTGAATGCCATGTGGTACATTCCCACTTGCCATCTGGAATGATAATAAAGACTGGAGTTATGGCACTGTTCTGACGGGGTTCACACTTTATTACAGCTGGAAGTAAGCTGGAGGCCACTGAGATAAGAGAGGTAATAGGACAGAGCATACACCCTCATCAGACAGAAGTACCACACACTCTCAGCATGGGAACAAGAAATACGCAATCACCATCAATGTACACATGTACTAGCAATGTGACCATAACAACAACTAACTTTAATCCTAAAAGCCCACTTGATGTAGCTTCAATGTTAGAATCATACTGGGGGAAAAAAAAACTAACATAAAGCATCATGAAATAATAAAGTAAGTTGTTTACAATTAAAAATGTATACAAATCAACTTTGTTGTTTTTTTTTTATATGAGAGAGCCACTGAAGCTGCTTTGAAGAAAGGGAACAGAAACTTAAAAACTGTTCCTCCCTGTAGGCAGAAGCACAACAACTCATCAGGGTGCAAATCCTTTTTAGAACAAACAAATTAATATTTCACAATATTTTTGCCACTCACATCTTTTGTATCTTTTCAGAAATGGGCAGATTCTGCTGCGTGTTTGTGTATCTCTGACACAAACAAATAAACTGTTAATTTTATCATTAAATTATTATGTCTGCAATCAACACCGGCAGAGTCGCAGTGCGGCAGTCAAACGCTGATCCACGATGCCAAATGCCCACTGTTTGGATTTTTCATCTGAATCCATGCCCCATTTGCTGAGTGTGTTTACACATAGACACAAGAACCGTACGCTTACAAAAAAAAATGGTCAGGTAACAAAACAGCACATTAGAAGTACACAGTCTTGTCAAATAAACCATGTCTTAGTTTAGGCAGGATACCTGCCTCTCTCTCTCTGTCTCCATTACCCATCTTACAAAAAAGTAGGGCTGCAAACTAGGACTTAATTTTATTATCTATTAATAGGCCATTTATTTTCTCAATTAATCAATTTCTCACTTATCTAGAAAATGTAGTCTAGAAAGTAGTAAAAAAAAAAAAAAAAGCCAATTACAGTTTCACAAGTGCTTATTTTGTCCAACCAACAAACCAACAGTTTAAAACCCTAAATTATACAATTGCCAACAATTATTTTGGTCTTTGTTTTATTGGAGTAAATTTCTTAAATCAAAATAGGGGGAAGACGAAAGTCAGCATCACTCTGCATGCACATATCAGTGGTGACAAACACTGGATGATGAAATTTCATTGGCCAGAGCGTCACAATCAAGTATCACGCATGGATCGCTCAAGAACAGCGGGGGCCGACATCACAGCAGGGTGGCAACGAGACCTGCCAAATGTCTATTCTGACGATCTGAATTCTGCCTGTGTGTGACGTGACTTCAAAAAAAATCTTACAGTGGATGTTTTGCCTTTGATAAACTATAAAGAGAGTTTTTTTTTTCTGTTTTCTGCAGTCATACTCCGAGGCCCCCCTCTATCTCTTTCTCTCACTTCTTTAGAGACACCACAATGTCTCTACGTACACTGTTTATTAGGTTTATCTGTACAGTCTAACACAATCCAGCACAAGAGCTCTACAATAAGCCTTATTCCTTATAAAGCGTGTAATGACACAGAGTCAGAGAGGTTTTCATTTACCACTACTTTTTGTGGCTGTTGCTAGTGGTTGTTTTGTCCTGAATTTAATTATATTGAAAGGTGTTTATAATGTTTTGTCCACACAGATTAACATCAGCTAAATGAGGGGTCAGAACATTAGCAATAAGTTATATCAGCCATTTTTGTTTAACTTGTGTACAAGCTGTGAGAACAGCAAGTCTGACAGTTAACACGTGTCCTAAAAGCTATAGCACTGTATCATTTCAGAAATTGCATATTACTGCGCATTTTCAATACTGCTCCTCCATGCAAAACCAATACAGTCACAGCGCAATGGCAATCCACATCACAACTGTGAGACTGCTCAAAAAGATTCAGTGGCATGCTGTGCCTGGGAAACAGACTGAAAATAACACTGGCTCTGCAGAACAAGTATTTCACCTATTCTGGCTGTAAAAAAAAAGAAAACTGAGATGAAACTAAGGTTTGCCCCTGTGAGATTAAATCTATAATCCACTTATTTTTATGGCCATACCTCCAATCTTGGCATCGTAGGCCACACCGACTCCACAGATCCCATTGTTGGCTACCGCTGCCACTTCTCCTGCACATCGTGTACCATGCCTAGTGAGGGGGAAGAACGAGAAAATGAGAGGCATGTTTAAGAAAACAACTTATCCTTCATCTAATGACACAGCAATCTACTGTAGGTACAGTATATTATATATATTTTAATTATATATATATATATATTTCCCCACAGGTAGTGTCTAACATTTGATTGTGAAAGAATGTGCTCCCTCCAGTGCCGTGGTTGAGCTGTAGACAGAGACAAAACAAACTGATGGAGACAGGTTCTTGGCTTTGATTTCTTTAAACAAATCTGAATTCCCATTTGTCCAGAAGAAAACATTCAGTCAATGAATAGAGACCGCCGTACATTATCTAGTGCCTTCTTGCATTTATAACTTTGCCTGGAGTGGCTACAGTCAAGGAGAAAGGGAAATAAGACGACATACTACCATCACACATGGGAGGAAATTGTGAATTAGATTTGCCATTTTCACAATGGGTCTTTCATTAAGCCTGAGCCTCTGTAGTAGGATCAAGCTCCAGGCAGTGCAGTGTAGAGATCCAGGAACCCACTACAGAGGGGCTGATCATCACATTCCAGTCAGGTGCATTCCCCCGGTCTGCCAGATGGATATGCACTCTTAATGCCCTTCAAACCATGGCGCAATCCCCACTGGATTGCAGCCATTCCAAGACAGGAATGCTGGAGCCTGGGTAACACTGTGCTACATCAAGAAACAACTGAAACAATGGACGTTGACTACTGAAGGAACCATCTATGCCCCAGGCTTCCATTAAGGCGCCCTGGGTATCCAGCCAAAGTAAAAACACAGCAATCAAAACACCACATCACCAGTGAACACCCTCCCAAAACAATAGACCATGGATATGGTCAGGATATGGACATTTAGGACATGAGGGTAGCCTGCCAAAAGTGCCATTATCAGTTATTTATGAGAATTAAAGAACTTCTTAACCCAACAAATCATGTTACCTGAAGTGCATTTCAAAATGTTCACAAAAGAGTTTCCAGTGATCACAGAGGCCATGGCTGGTTTTTCTTTGACTAATTCTAATAATCCTTAAGATTATCAGTCCCTCATGCGTCACAGGACATGAATTAGATGGAGTCTGAGGCCCAGCTACAGCACTCCCCACCGATGACAAGGACTGCTGGTTAATAAAAACAACTTTATAGACACAAAAGTAAGCACACACACATACAGAACTATTTTCCAACAAACTTTATCTCACCATTCCTGGAAGTGCTAGTCTGTTGACTTTGGAGTCTAATGTCCTACAGCATCCGTGTTTGTGATGCAGCTGATAAGGAGCAGCTCAGGTGTCTGCAATGGGATGCCAGGCATGCACGGACCTATTCCTCCAGTGTTCAACTGAGCCTTTTTCCAACTCTTCCTTTGACACATTCATTACAGTCATTTACGTGGTTGACTGATTCACAGAATACAAGTGCTGTTACAGAGGTAAAGCCCTCTGTTTCTGAACCTGATTACACAAGAACTACTTGCGTAATCAGGTTTTTGGGAGTGATTTTCTTGGGAATGATGAAATGGATACAAGAAGATATCCTTTAACTGCTCCCACTCACTGTTCTGGTCAATAAGAATGTGAGGAAGAGTGCATCTATGCATCAAACACTTGTATGGAGTCTGCTTGTGAAAGCAGCTTGCCTCTTGCTCCTTGCTGTTTATTCTACATGGATCGTCCAACATAAAGGGATTTTCATTCAACTATCAATTTGCAGTTTGTGAGCACAACTGCTCTGTGCTAACCCAATCAACACTGTTTAGTGCAGCAAATGACATTCAAGGTCAAATCTTATTTTATGGTGTATTGGCTTAAAGGGCAAATCTCAAAGATTTTCATTTAAATAAATGTCTATTAAGTCATTATCTGTTGCTAAATGAGGTAATACAATGGTGATTAAGCCTACTGATGAAAGTACTGAGATAAACAGACAGACAGACGGACTAATACTTCATTAGACTCATTACTGTTAGTTTATGATATTAGGAATTTTATAAATAACACCCATAGTTAACATTTCCCTAATTTATAGCCCAAATCCCAAAATGCAAAATTATTCCATATCTACTTTACCATACCTACCATATCTACTGACAGACGACTCTGAGTTCGTCAAAGAGTTGTTTGTCACTATAAGTACATCATTGTTCAATCAGCTGTTAACAAGTCACAGAGACTAATCATCACAGCTGTAAAATCTGCCCGATAGACTCCCTGACAAACTTACACACCTCTTTGTTATTAGATAACAGAGAGGTCTTAACACTCAACTGCACTCAGAAAATCAGCTCCATTAAAGATAGTTACTATTCCTTCTGTTACCTGAAACGATTCAACCACTATTCGACAACTATTGAACTCTAACAGGCTGCAAGAACTATGTCAAGCAGTCTGGCAGGTAAGGCAACGAGAGGATTTATGAGATGATTTAGATCCCATGCAATGACCATTTTTTAACAATCCAATTAATTTAGTTTTTTTGTGTTACTGTTTTGGAAAGAATCTCACTCAACTCTTGGAAAAAGAAATGAAAATGTTTTAAAAAGAAACTTCAAAACACCTTTTATATCTGATACATTGTGCAACAACAATACATTACAATACATTGTGCATATGTAATGACAATAACAGAATATTGTGGTGAACAAAAAAAACAATTCCAGTGAAATCTTGTTCCGATTACAGCGAGAACAACTCAGGTTACAGCAACAGTTACAGTTACAGTTCAGTTGGCTGCAGGCCCACAGCTGGCAGAACCATTATCACTGTGAAAAACCTAAACTGTCTCTCTCTGGAGACCAGCTAAAGAGACATGCTATTGTCATACAGATGTATCCAAACTGGGTCTGAGAACATGATGTGCAAAGATGGGAAAAGTATTCACCCTAACCCTAACAGAGCATGAAGAAAAACAAAAGTAACAGAAGTTGTTTTTTTTGTGGGTTATTATATAAAGATCTACCACTGAGGCTGCAGGTTTTGTTGTGCTGCATGAACACACAGAAAACCTCCATGGTGCCACATGAGATAGGTTATACTTGACAAGCTCTAAATTTGGCTCCTGCAGTTTGTGAAACATACAAATTTGTGTCTTTTAACGAGATGTAATCAAAAATAATGTGAAAAAAAACTGCACAGTTATTAACATATTCTTCCTTTTGGTACCAAAATCTGAAATCCAAACAAAGGTTTCATAAACATTTTGATCAGAAGAATTGCAGGAAGATATCTAAGCTATATATACACTCAACTGGGAGATCTAGCAAAGAATTTGTGAATTTGAGGTTTGGCAGTGCAATGGCATATTGTGAAATATGTACTTGTTCAACATTACATTGATCTTTTTATTTTCAGTCCCAGTCTTCACCCATATTCATAGTCTGGCACACAACATCTTTCAGTCATTTGGTTTTTTTCTATATTGCATTAGCTTAATTGCTTAAAAAAAAAAATCATTGAGGCTCTTGAGGCCGTGGAAAGTGGCATTTGCTGTTCATTAGTCTCTGCGCTGAACTGAACCTCAAAGGTAAATCTGAACAACTGTTTTGCTCTGCTCATTCTTAAGTCTGTTAAGGGTTCTGCCAGTTTACTAATGAGCTGGCCTGCAGGACAAAAGATCTGGTGATGTTTATAGAGCCCAGTAAAGAGAGGAATATGAAGTAAATGTCTGCAGAGAGATTAATGTAAGGTCTGGTAAAAAATGAATCATCCTGCTGTTTAAAGTTCTGTTAGATAGGTCCATTCATCAATCACTGTGCACTGAAGATTTCTGAATTTACATGTACAGTCAATCTAACCTTTATTTAACCAGGAAAATCCCACTGACATCAAGAGCCTCTTTTTCAAGGGAGTCCTGGCCAAGATAGGCAGCAACAAATACAAAACACAGTTACACAAGCAAAGACAAAATAACAGGAAAGAGACTAAATTTACAAACAGATTAATAAAAACAAGTGCATGTTGTGGAGTTAGCATCGAGAACTCTCAATTTGGATTTAAAAGCGCTCAAAGAAATTAACTCGGCCAGTTTCCAGTCTTTCTGCAACATATTCCATGCGTAAGGTGCAGAGTGGGCAAAAGCCCTTTTACCCAATTCAGTACGGGCATATGGAACAGAAAGCAACAAATGATCTTGTGAACGAAGAGAGCAAAGAGTCTGCACTGCATCCCTGTATTGCCAGATAAGTCACTCTCATTTTTTCTTTACTGTGCATCATCATCATTAAGAAAAATTCGGCATGTTTATTCCACATATTGAATAGTGTCATTCTGACGGCCACAGTTCAAATTGCGTGAGCTACCCCTGCACTAAAGGCGCGGAGAGTGAAGTATTTCTGCCAAATCTCTGGCCATCCCTGTGCCAGTTTATCCAGGTTTAATCCAGAAAATTCACATTTGGAAACCGTCCTGATACAGGTCAGAGGGAACCCTGGAAAGAAAAACATCTAGATCCCTTGCTGTCTTAGATAAACAAGAGGGTGAATGGTCACATTGCTACTGAGCCATCCTCAGTGCTGCCCGTATGCTGGGAAAGAAAGACAGCTTTATAGAGGTGAACAGAGTTGTGCTTTCTGCAGGGAACAGACACTTACAGTCTTACACAGCCTTTCGCAGTTTCATGCCCGCCCACAGGTTGTTTACACATGCATCTGCAACAACCCACTGTAAAGTAAGGGCAACAGACACAAACACACACACACGCACACACATGCGCGCATGAGCACACACACACACACACGCGCGCGCACACACACACACACTCCCTCTCAATTGGTCCTGCCACAAGGAAGGCACGGAAAGCTGGGTGGCAAGAGATAAGGGCCGAGGTGAGCAAGGGTTGGAAAGAGGTGCAGCCAAAATGAAGGAAACATCAATAGTAAGTGTCTTAGCTGGGCTCTGGGCCACTGTGAGCCGGCAGAAAAGCTTAAGCGTGCCTTGGCATAGATTGTGGATCTGTGGAGCTGCACCGGAGGGATGTTCTCCCACATTCTTCCACATGAAATTCCATCATTTAGGGTTTTGTTGATGGAGGTGTTGAAAACAGTCTCAGGCACTGGCACAGAATCTTAAAAACACTCATTGGGCTGAATAAGTGAGCAACGGCACATTGTTTACACTGTTTCCATGAATATCCAAACTTCCACTGACAACTGTGTGTGTATGTTAGTAAGTCTATTTTTAGTATGAAAATAGTTACACACCTTCTACAATCAGCTTCCACCTCGTATATGTTCAAGAAAGCCTTTAAGGTGTTGATACAGCATTAACATAGTTACAGTATGTTAGGGCCATTCTGTAGCTCTCTGACTGTAACCCTCTGGTCTCCATGTTGATGGTGCCAGCTCCAGGCCCCTGCCTCAGTTGGGGACATTTGATTTCCATCGATGCTTAACTATATATATCTATATATATCTTCTCTGCCTATCACCAGTAATCATGGTGAGCCTCGGGATAAAAAAGCCTCTCAGTGCAGTGGCCCACAAACAGCAGATTACAGCTAATCAGAAATTAAAGTCAGAAAGGAGGCAGTAGAAATGAAGGAAGAGGAGCAGTGGCCCTCAGGAGCCAAGAGATTTGTTCTGTTTCGTTAATGCTGATGAACCTGATTCAATCAATTCACTGCAAGACATCACTATGGTGGTAAACAACTCCTAATGCCATCTGCAGAGGCCACTGCAATAAAGCTGCTTTCTTCACACACCACCTTAATCCTAGTGTTGATTTACTCTACTTACCCACGCTATACAAATGCCCTGGTGGCACCTGTGTGATTTAAGAGGCTAAAACAAATCCGCAAACTCTTGAGTTGGGGGCAGGACTCGCATTAAGATATAACTGCCCTTTTTTTTTTTTTAAATAAAAAGCAGTAAATGGCAGAAATTTTAAATCTCCTGGAGAAAACAAGCCCTATAGGCTATGGTCTTTAATTAGATTTGTTCCCATATAAGGGCACCATACATGGTGCCCTTAGACTCTACAGTGCCTGGGAAATAGCCATTGGCCTGTTTATATGTCAGCTAGCTGCTATCAGACAGCAAGGGGCATAAATTAATGAACAAGAGTAATTTTTATCCTGACATGTCTGCCCCCTCCCTCCTCCTCCTCCTCCTCCTCCTCCTCCTCCTTCTCCTTCTCCTTCTCCTTCTCCTCCCCACACAGCCGGCATTTAGAGAAACATGAGAGGGTGTTTCCAGGGCAGGCCATAAGACAAAGACAAGAGTGGAAATTAAACTGTTATCTGTGCAGGTTTCTACTCTACCTGTTATCATCAAGCTGCGTGTATCGGGGCTGAGGATCTGGGTCGCCATCATTCACATCGTAGCTGGCGTCCGGATCCTTTAAAGAGACATAATAAGTCAGACAAAGAAACAGCTTTTTCTGAGTGAGTTTGGGGATTCAAATTGGTTTGATGCATTCAAGCATTTTTTTTAAAAATCTGTCTACACAGAAACGATTCTGTCTCAGCAGAACAAAGACACTATGTTAAATTCAAACTCGTATCCTCATTCTGTTTGCAGCTGCAGTAACACAGCTTCTCTGTGGCAATCACAATGTTGCAACTCATTTAGGAGTTATACTCACGTAGTTCTGCATCAGGTCAGGATGATTCTTCTCTATTCCATCATCCAGGATGGACACCACCACTCCTTTACCTGTGTAGCCCAACTGCCACGCAGCTTTGGCATTCAAGTCATGGTGGTTGCTGTTGTACTGAGAATAGAGGAAGCAAAATAACTTAGATGGAATCTAATTATCTGAGAGACACCTAAGTGCTGAGAAGACTGTGCTTTTAACTAAATTTGGAGGAGCTCACTCTCCAAAAAAAAAAAAAAAAGGCAATCATTTAAGACATTTATATGAAGACCGAGCTTCTGACTGAAGAATGTAGGGGAAAAGGTGCTGCTTCTTGAATTTCAATCATTCTTCCCAAACAACAAATTCAGGTTTCTCAATGAGGAGAGGTAGTGTGGCAAGATAACAAGGAGTATCTCTATTTCAACAAAACGGTTGTGCTTGTATTTATTGCATTTATTATTAATACCAATTAAAGCAAAGGACGGCTGGCAATCATTCTGTATGCTTTTTGATTTGCTTTTGACATTCAACTTGACCTTTAGTCCAAAGCCATGTCTGGCTTTCATCTAGTTCAAAGCTCTTCTTTTTAAAGACTATCACTGCTTAAATCTAATGCATCAAATGTACCATCCACCACAGTTTCCTCTTATGTTTCAGACCGTCCTGAGATAGTCTATCACACAGGTGAGAGGTTTGTTCCTCAATCTTACAACATCACTGACACTGAAACCATCAAGAGGAAAATCAATTAAATCTGTTAGTTGTGATCTGCAGTGCTGATTCACAATGAAAAAGGCGTTTTGTGGCATGCCTTTTGTGCAAGGCTTCATTTTGAATATTGCTCACAAGTCCTTTTCCTTCTTCCTTGATGTCAGTGTTTCTCTTGGCACTCTGACATCCTGAGTATGTGAGGATACGCAAAGCTTGAGATCTCTGCTTTGAGGTTTGCTCACGATTTATCAGTGGAGGAAAAAAAATAAAATCGTCTCATCATTTAGATATATCAGAAAAATATCAAATATTCATTGTAACAGCAGATGCTGACCATTAGCATCTGTCCATCAAGGACGCCCTGCCAACAGACCCACCCAAACTCTCCTCTGGCCAACCAGGTTTAATTTTAATGAGGCACAGATTTTGACTGCCAAGAAAGAGAGAAATAATATTACTATCATTACTAAATTTCTAAAATATAATGACTATGATTACCTATTATTTAAAATACATTGAATGTATTTTCATCGTGAGAGCAAATTATGTTTTTTTCTGTAAATCAGCAAGGTATAGTTATTTGGACAGAGTATGACATGTCCACAATCAGCGGCTCCATTTCGAGACAAAATGCTGGTAATTCAAAAACAGCTCTCATGCAGAGACAAATTAGAGGCTAGTAAAATCGCTGTCATATGACCACAACCACGAATGAAACCAGAACCGCTGCATTCATTTTCTTTGAATAGAGTTGTTCAGCAAACTGTTACCAACATTCAGATGTCATAGAGTTGCTTTGTTTTCTTCAGTCATGCAAACAGCACTCCACCAGGGAGGTTACTCAGAAGGTCAGTCCAACACTTAAGCCCACAGTGAAAAATCTTAAGACATAGCGGAACTATTGTCTTTAAAGGTGGTACAGGCATTCATGGTACCCAGACGATGAATCTGGATAACTTTTCATCCACCCAAGATTAATGTTCACTCGATGTGCTAAAATGCTCAAATCCTGGTAACAACTAACAAGTTCACGTTGTTTGTACTCATGCTGACATTTACATTTAGTTCAAAGCTCAGGTGATCCCATTAGTGGAGAGGATCTGAGAATCGCAAAGGTGTTGCTCCAGTTTCCAAATCCTCTAGTGTTTAATGAGCTTTACAACCTCATGAGGTGCCAACAGACCTAAGAATAGAAGTCAGTTTTTATGCGTTCCACTCATACAGGTTCAGCAACTCTTCAAAGGGCCACAAAATGAATCATGTTCACAAACAGCAGCACAGCAGCTTTAGTAACAAACTTTTGCACAGTTTCTTTATCATAATATATTGATTTGTCATTTATCTGCTATTTATTGAATTTATGCTTTATTGGAAATTGCGCCTAAAAAGACAGTAGAGATGCAACATTTAATCAATTAGTTGACTGAAAAAAATATTTTGATAATCATTTAAATAATTTTTTTTATTTTTATTTTTGTCATATGTGATTCTCAATGCAATATCTGTGGTTATTACTAGGACTGGCTGATTAATTGATAAAGTAAAAAGCAGATTAATCACTAATGAAAATAATAATTAGCTGTAGCACCTTTTTTGCACAAGACTATGCCATATCCACATGTATCACAGATATGTTTTACTAGCAGTTAAATTCTCTCTACAGTTGTGAACGTAAGGCAGAATCTATTACATCTAGTAACAATGACACAACCAGGCAGTGGGCTTTTATCTGCTTATTTGCCTGTCAAGGTGCCACTAACTACTCCAACACACCGGGGAACAAAGTCTGTTAAAGTACAGGCATTTTGAACAGCTGGTGATGCAACCAGTATTGCATCACTATGACTCTTCCTCTGGTGCCTGAAGCACCCTCACAGTAATTCAAGAAAGAGTAGAGCCGAGCAGAAAATCGCAGGGGTTGTTACTGCAGCTTTTAACAGGCCAGTGTATCAGTGACATTGTTCATGTCAAATGTGAAAATCAATCAAGTGAAAAACAAGAGAGCTTCAAGATGAATCGCCTCTGTCTCTTTCTCTTGTCTCTCGTTTCCTTTCTGTGTACGGACTAAAGTAAAGCATCAACTTCTAAAGGCGTGCAATTCAGGATTTAAAATGTGCCCTGTATGTGTATGCTATTGTTAAAGCAGAATGCTTAAGTCACTCAGACTTGTACTTCTTGTTCTGCAAACAAGACACACAACACCATTTCACACAAAGACAGTATATTGGATTCATACAGGTTTGTCTTTTGACTCCGGGGAAACATCACAGCCCCAAATTTAATTACCTGTATTGACTTTGGGCGGATAAAAAGCTAAACCAGCGTGCAGGGCAGAATTATGTCCCGCAGACACACACAAATCACTCACAACACAAAAATACTCTTGTTCAGTGAAGCTTCTGCTCATACTCACCAGGTACCACTGATCTCTGAACTTGGGATCTAGGGGTTCCACGAAAGTATCCCTCTTTTTCCTCCGTTTCGACACCTGCTGTTCTGCCCAAGTCACCTAAACATAAAGTACACCAACACATGAAGAGATCAGTAACTCAAACAAAAAGGAGAGGTGATGCTCGGCAAAGAAAAACACTCCAACTGCAAAGCATACTGTTCACTGTGACATGAAAAAAAAAAAAAACGAAAGAAGAAACAATTATGTGCTGGCCATGAGGGTCACCATGTCAAATGCATTAATAGAGATCCCAATTCTCAGCGGGATGACAGCAGACAGATTGAGATTAGAGGTACAGGGGTATGGTGGACTCCTCACTAATGAGACTCGCTGATGAATTCCAGAGCACCCTCAGACTAATTAAAATTTCTGAATTGGTGTAAAATGGGATGGACCAGAATCTATTGTGCTTATGGGTGCACCTAAACATTATACACAGAGAAGGTACAAATTCAGTACAAGTCTGACGACAGAACAGCAACCCAGTCTGCAGCAGGCTTTCATAATGTGCGAGCTCCTGCAGAAAATGTTGACAGAAGCAGATTGCAAACAGTGAAAATAAGCCTGCATCTTACTCCCTGTGCTTGCTGTACAGCAAAATGCCTGGGTAGACGAGAACAGAAAAAAGAAAAAAGAAACTGTCAGAGAGAGAAGACAGAGAACTGCCTGCCGCAAGGACGGAGCACCTGATGTGAAGGACAACCAAATCACAGCGCACCTCTCTGTCTCACTCTCTCTCCGCCTCTGCAGATCGCTAGAGACACAAGAGTGAAAGGGAAAAGTAATGAAGGTCACATTAGCTGCTACACTGAAGCGATGCCAATCCAACACTACCATAATAAAACACCATAATGAAATAATTTCACTTCAAGGAGCAGAGAGGTTTGTGTGCGAGTTCATGTTAGTGTCGCTCCCTTCTCCGGTGAGAAGCTCAATCAGTCTAAGTGGAGGAGACGTTTCCACCAGGGTTCATCCGACTCTTACTGGGAAGATGAGGTCAGCCCTGTGAGGCGCAGCTGTGGCAGTTCACAGTAACACACAGAACTGGGTGACTGCTTTTTGTACTAGTGCCGACAAAGACAGACAGATATAACAGAAAACCTTTGACGACATAAGTTGAAAACACTACATTCAACATTTGACTGTCCGCCAGTGTACATGTGCGTTCAGTGCTCGGGGTGAGAGCAAATAACTGGTAAACTTTCTGTATTTGTACTCCAAAGATCATCGCAGAGAGATGAACAAAACAGAATCACAAACCACTGTCACGCTTTTGTGAATCTGACAGTCTCCTTAGTGTATCTGCTCAGAATATAAATTAAGAATATGTCTTAAAAAAAATGGAAACTTGCATTGTAAACTTTTCCTGTGTGCTAGTGTTGTCAGCCTGTGAACTTTTACTTTTGGAACAGGAAAAGAAATCTTATCTACCACATTCAAAAAAATAAATGTGCCACACTACCTCTGCATTTTATTCTGGCAAATTCTCCTGCAGACAACAATAAGAATATGTCAGGGTGGTACATCATCTTGCAGTACAATGTACAAGTGGTCACAAACTAGTTTCAAAATACAACATAGTATAAAGATTATTAGCTATTGTAATTATTTTTGCCAACATTTATATTTTTACCTTGACAACGTAATGCGCATTATGAGATAAGACTGAAAAAAGAAATTCACTATTGCTTCTCGTAGCACTGAATCAAATAACATTAAAGTACATATACATTATCTAATTAGTTTGAGACAGCATGGGGCTTTGCCAGGACAGTTTAGAGACAGAGAGTCAGTTGTTGACGCTCTGCTCTCAGTCAGACTTTAATATTGGCTTTCTGTTTTAAAGAAAATGGCAGTATTGACTGAAAAAGTATCTCTACAGTCAGTGACAAAGACTCAGTTGTATAGAGACCAAACTCAACTTTATTTCACTAGTTCATGTGATTTTCAGTCAGACAGCAATCTTCCTTCTCTAGCGTCATAACGTGTTATGTAATTTCCCCTCTTCCATTTACTAGTTTGCCTTTCAATTACACTTGAAATCTTGGTTTCACACATACGTAGGTTAGGTCGCTGTCACAGAACATTTCCATGCTGATTCGGCACAAACATGACAGGATTCAAACACAGGAAATTATGCATAATGCACAAAAGCAATGGACTGTTTACTGCACTGCATGGCTTGTGTAGCTTGCACTGCGTCAAATCTGCTCCTTGAACCATCTCATTATTGCTGCAGAGCATGGTGTAACTTTTAATTCCCTTGGTATTGTTTTGCACACTACACACAAAACTATCATATGAAACAACCTTGCAATGTTGTGCATGCCTTTCCTGTATATGTGACAGCTTCTATTCAAACTTGAGCTGCCAAGGAAATGTTACAGAAGTGTTTCTAGGCCAAACTAGACAGACTGGTATGACGCCTTTTACAGAAAAATTATGCCAAGATGTAAAACTACGAGTGTATGGTTAAAATTCAATCCAAGTGCTTGATTTGTTCTTTAAGGGTCTTGTTATTGTTGTGACATGGCCATAAAAAATGCAGTTCAATAATCAACATTAAACATACATTTGTTCCTCAAAAGGGACATTTTTTTACTTTAACCCATGCCCATTAAGGTCAAAACACCTGGTCAGACTTTGACACACGATTCAGAGTACAAGGTAAAAACATGACTGCCCAATAACACTTTTAGCAAACATGCAGAATTATGTCAGTACAGTAGCTACAGTTTCTGCTCCTTTCATCTGCAGACACCTCAGTGACACCAGTTATTTCCCACTAATTTGTTGAGCCAGTCATCTTAATATCACACATACTTCTTGGAAATGTCCATCAAAGCACAGCAAAGACGTAATTTTCCCCCATTTTATGTCCTGGAGAAGATTTCTTTAGTCCTAGTCATGAGTAAATTATGACGCAGATTAGTGGCTTGGGTGTGTTCGTAAACTGTTCACACAATGAGGTTGCTAAATCCGTCAAACCTGAGAAAAATAACTTCCTGACAGCAGCAGACGGGTAGTCGCCTTTATTTCAGTCCTTTTGCTTTTCCATTTGTGGGAAGGAACACATTAGTTCAGTGCACAAACACACTGAAATTAATAACAAAGCACAATGATCAATTTGACCATTTTCCCTCAGTAGTGTCATGTGTTTTCCTACAAATAACAGCTGCAGTCTTTCTTTAATCCATGCACAAAACTGAACAAGAGAGAATATATCTCCTTAATCACTCCCGTCTACTACTTATATATCACTTTCAATATAGCATGTCAGTGATTATCCTGTAATCTGAACTATGGTACTTTGAATATTTAACTGAACTTGAGATCAAAATCCTCATTTCCAACAAAATGTTCACAAAAAAAAACTGAAAAACAAAAAAAAACTGTAAGTCATATTTTTCACCAACAAACTCGTAATTCATACTGAAAAGATTTCCTACTCTTGGCAGGAGTATAACAACAAACATTTCCATTTTCTATTTTGCAATTTTCATGTGAAGAGCCTTTTGAAATGCTTTAAAAGTCTGTGACAGAACACAAAGCCCCAGAAGTTGACAAACAGCATTTTCATTATAAATGGGCTTTGAAAATAGAAAACGGTGTCTATCTCATACGTCCAGGCCAATCCAGTGCAGAACTAATGTTCACAAACAGACTAAAAGGTTCTTGTTTGGGTGCAGAGTGCTATCTGTCCAAGAAATAGATTCCCCACCCTGCTCATTTTGCTCACCCACTGTTTTGTCCTTCTTCATTATACAAACATTGCTTCCTCCCTCTGAGACCCAATGGAAAGCTCAAATAAAGCATCATTACCATAAAGGAACCTAAAAGCCATTACAGTATAGATCAGCAGATTTGTCATTTATATTTGTGTTAAAGCATTTTTTTTGTGTTACAGCTGCTACAATTCCTGCCATAGTAATCAAACTGGAAATAACAGCCTCAACCACAGTCAAACAAATAGTATTTTAATAGTTGAACGGTTAAATTCAATGTTTCTGGAGCCACTCATTGCTCTGTCCTAGTACTTCTCTGCTTTTTAACTAACCAAACAAAAATAATGAAGCAAAGCAAACTGCCCACAACAAACAACAAAGCAAGACAGTAGAAGGCATGGAGGTAGCAGATAGACCCGAGCTTTAAATCTTCAATAGACCCTATTAACAGGGCTCTGTTAGCCAGTCTGTGAGATCTGGCAGAGGTCCAGCTGCTTTTGTCAGTAATTAGACACTCTTCAAAGAGAGTTTACTGAGCCTTTTGTTCAGGCTTCGTCTCCACCAGTTTAAAAACTGCAGGGACAGTCTCTCGAGGATTCAGAATTCTTCCTTTTAGAAATATTTTTGCAGTGTTTTCGGAAAAGCTACGTGGCTCATGCAAACGTGAACCACACTTTCAGAGATAAGCTGGTTTATAAAAGCTGTGATCACACTGTTAATTGCAGCAGAATTACAGAAACGCATTGAGGTTTAGACAGAAGTCTGTGCATACAAACGGAGTGGATTTGATAAATATTGCATGTTATTGCAGCATTTGCAAAGCTTCCTTGCTTACACAAACAAACAAATAAATAAAACAAGATAAAATTCCTGTAGGTACTGACAAGCTGAGCTGACCCCTCCTGAACAGAGAGGAGGGACCTGGAACTGTGAGGCTCCACTTTCTCTGAGGTGCTGTGGGAAAAAAGGAATTCAACAACAGGAAATGGAGCCGCAGTGTTCAAGGAAATCCCAAAGAGGGAGGTGCACCATTTCTAACATGGATGGAAACAAACCCAACAGAAGCTTTTTTTAATCCCGATGTACACCTGCACTATGTAGCAGCACAGCATAACAGCACGGCCAGGGTTCCCTTAAGGAGGGATTCATGAAGGTGCAGATTAGTTTTGACATATGATGCATCTGCAGCTGCGCTTGTATAGATTAAAACTGAGACATTTCTAAATTACTGTGCTACAAAATGTTACAGAAAACCAAGTGAAGCTATGATATGGAAACAATGTCACCATTATATAGTTTGTCCACTAGGGAGTAGAAATTCAATTAATTCTCATTGCTGTGAGCTGTTTAGCAATTTTAAAAGTTAGTTAAGAAGACTCAAAAACAGGAGACTATCCAAATCTTGCCTTTTATAGAGGTATTTTTAAGGTTCAAGGCTTTTCTGATAAAAGATTCTTTAAAAAAGTACTCATATATCCTCTTTCTCAGACGCTCACATACTAGCTGTGTTCTCAAGAGTCCATGAATGTTCATTTCACACTCTTCCCTTTGTCCCTCCCAGTGGAATAGGACACAGACTCATTTTCAAACTAACCTCAAACTCTTGCAAAGCAGGGAGAAAATGCAGAAATGTGAAATTTCAATTTAAATCAGTAAAGGAAGAGGAACCAGTTCCACTGGAGTGCATGTATCTGGGGAGCATCCACATGGAAGCACCAGCTCAAATTCATGCAATGGGCAAAAGGAAAAAGAGCAAGTGTGGATGCTGTGGCTCGGCTGAGACAGCTAAAAAAAAAAAAAGAAGGTGACAAATGAGGGCTAAGGGTTTAGTTCTTTGTGCTGTGACTGTTAGATCACTGTATACCCCTTTGTTTCTATTCTGCTTCTTATCTCTGCTACATACAGTAACAGTGGTGAGAGAATGACCAATTAATTCAGAATCACTTTCAAATTAAGGAGTGGAGAAAAAAAAATCTATTTCATCTCAAAAGCAGCCGCTTTGAGACAAACCGATGACTCCCATACAGTTCTCCTAATAAAGAGAAAATATGGCTTAATAGTTACTGGTTTCATTTGGTTAGGTCCCCACACGTCATGCACTTTCTCCACATAGCATACTCTCAATAATTCTGATTCACATCCATGAACACACAGTTCACCAACTGTAGCCCCAAGAATAAACTACTTACCTTGGGATCTCTCAGTAGACGGACTTGTGTCCCCCTGTGATCTGACAGCGATCTCTTCACCACTGTGCGATGCCGGAAGTGATAATAATCGCCAAATACCTAGAAAGACAAAAAAGATCCGATCAGTTCGTTTAAATTTCTGTCTCAGTAATCTGATAATATCTCTACACATGATAAATGATTCTGTGAAACACCCTGGTCACAATAGTTGTACTTTTCTCTACCACTAAGCCACTAAGCCAAAATTACAGAGTGGTGTAGTGCAGAATAGCAGTCAGTACAAAACAGTGGGTGACACAAAATAACTGCATGAACAAATAAAAAATGCAATGAAAACAAGAGGCCTATCAAATAAGGGCTACCTGACATGATCTGACAGAAATGTATATAAATGTTGGACGTTCACACTAGTTACACCATGAAATTGGGCAATGCTATGTGGAAAACACTGCTCTGATTGAAACCTTTCAAAAATAAATAAATGCATACATACAGAGTTAATCCATTATTTATGAATTTATTTTACTGACACTAAAGTGGTGCTAACCACAGTGCCCTACCTCAGCATCGACTGACCAAAAGCAGCATCAAAGACATTTAGAAGCATCATTTTTGTTTGACAGTAAAGCTCCATGTATAACCTTTTTATTTTTGGACTGACTTTTTCTCTGTATAATGTGTTTAATCAAGGTCCTTGACATCGAGCAGCTACACATTTTACTTAAGACAATATGTTGTCTGAGCAAGGAAAAGCACTTCGCATCATAGGAGAGCAATTTAAGAAGTCTACACCAGTGCTAAAACAGTTAGCCAATTTACTGACTAACAAAAAATCTATTTCAAAAACCCTTCAAGAATTTCAATCAAGCAAGTAAGTAAGCATCAAGTAAAAAAGACCAGTTACAGCCTCTGTTTGCTTTTCTCCTAGTAAATTTACCACAGTAAACTTAAATTCTTTAGGGTGCTGGCTGTAGAATAATTATTCATTTGAAAAAAAGAACAAAGTGCATGAGTGGTTGTCAGACAGGAGAACATGAGCGCAAAGGAACATTTTTACATTCAGAGTTAAACACTTTAGAGCCAACCAATCAAATGATGAAACCATGAAGGCACTTAGGTGGTGTTAACAGCTCCATATGCTATGAAATGTTAATTAATGATTTTGCTAAAGAGAAAATGGGGAAATGTGATTAGACTGAGAGTCATAAATAAAATTACCACTGCACACAGACTTGAGATCAGCAAAAGTTGATGTAGAGCTAAGGTACTGCAATGTGTACTGCAACATTCCTTCGCTCAAAAAGAGGCACATATCAGTCCCCCAACCTCCTCTGCTGCCATTTAATCACAGTAAGCACGCCGATTCCAGCCAGGCTCACACAAAAGGCCCCTGCACCCAAAGCCAGTGGACAATAGGGGGGCAATAACCAAGAGGGAAGACACACTTTACAGTGATATTTAGCTCAGACCACCACCAGGCTGTGTGTGTGTGTGACCAGACCAAGGAGAAAATGCAGGTTTTGAAAAGGGAATAAAATGCTGACATCCAAAAGGCATTAGCAAAGCCAACAGCCCATTCTCTGAAGAAGAGAAGAATAGGAGCAGGTACTGGGTCTATTGTGCTAGCCCAGATAAGAGCCTGGGAGGTGGGACACTGATCAAAGACACAGGTGGAGAGTGGCAGAGTCCATTAAGAAGGTCTAGATAAAACTAACACCAATGAAAAGATATGCTGAAAAACAAAGCATTGATGGTCGATTCATCCATGCAGCCAGTTTTTTGAAGATAACTTATCACAGGTTAAAACAATAACAGCTATTAGTGATGCATTTTGCATATCTGAGCCCATTTTATTATAAGTATAGCCGTCCGATAAGGTGGCAATTCACAAACATCTGGAGGTTGTCAAAAGTAATACTGTGTAATGTAGGAAATCACTGTCTGATGGGAAAATTTGGGTGTAATATTTACTAAGTTAACTAATTTGTGCACATTTACACACCTTTAGAGAAAATAACCTGTCATTAGATTTTAGAATGGACAGAACATTTTGCATGGAGATTTGCAACAACCACCACCACTGCCCTACAAACACAAGTCAAGACAGAGCAACCTCAGACTGGACAGAGCTTTGTCCTGAGGCAGCCAAAAAAAAAAACAAACAAACTTAATTGTACACATGCATAAATGGACACACTTACACGTACGGGGACAGAGGTCACCTCACATTAAAAACAGCTCAACTGTTTCAAACATATGCATAGACACACACAAACACGCACACGCTCCCGCCACTAAACAAAATGAATTCTAGTGCCGCTAAATGTCTACCCTGCAGCTCAGTCATCATCCGGCAATCAGCAACAACACTTAAGAGCGAATGTCTTCAGCTCTGTAATCTCAGGACCATATTGCTTCAGTGGGGTTTAACCTTTTTCCACTGGAAAAAAAAAGGCCATTCACGACAAAAACATTCAGATGGAAAAACGATGTGGAAACAGACGGACGGAAGACTTGTGAGTGACTATTACTGATGCGATAAGCCGGGCACTGATAGAGCAGAACAAGCTTAACCGGTGGCCTCCGAGTAGCCTATTACTGAAGTGAGGCATTAATCCATCAACCTCATTAAAATGCATGGTAACAGACAGTGGAAAATTACTGTCTGCTGGTTTGTTTGCATGTTTGCTCCCTCCCCGACTGCGAAATTTACCTTGTGGGAAAGCACTTATCAAGAGGTCTGGTTTCTAATCTCCAGTGATTGTTGACACAATTATGTTTTACAAAGAGCCAAACAATGTCTGGGGACAAATTGTGAACGAGGTTTGGGGGCTGCAATAAATTGATATGAAACTGTTTTCCATATGGAATTGTGAACGTCAAGAACAAAGCCTGTGGATATAGGAAATTACACTCGAGGAGAAGGCCATTATTGCAGTTAAACTACAGACACATCAATCACGACACATCTCCTTTCAGTTTTGACGTTTAGCTGCGTTTGATTTAGGGGGCATCAGGATGAAATATGTATTACCATCTTTCTTTTGTGCATCAGCGAGTTGAGATAAATTGAGAAAAAGAGACTTGTGTAGGCACAAGCGATATATAAGTCTCCTAAAATAGCCCAGCAACTTGTTCATATAATGAGGCTGGAGTCTAATTACTCACTGCCGTGAATGGGTGGAACAGGGGCACGGACCACCACAGTGGCAGCTGGACATAACTAGCAGTTTCTTTTAAAGCAAGGCAGAGCAGCCTGAGCTTCCCCTCACACCTGAAAATGGGTTTGCACAGCTGGTCTTCCTTTCTGCCAAACTACGCATCTTCCCCCCCGCCGCCCTTTTGCCCAACAGCAGTCATTCGGTTTCTCCTTACTCATTAACCTTCCGTTTTATTTGTTATTTGGCATCTGTTATGTGTGCACTTTATTAGACACATAAGTTCCGACAGTTTCGGTAGCCTCTCCACTGCAGAGAGATACACAGATGTTGCGAAGTGGTGGCTTGTATGCAGGAGATTTGTCCAAATACATGCAGGAATAAACTATTAAGTTCATGAAACCTTATAAGGGAAATTCAAGCTATCTTATTTATCAACATGCTGTCCGTTCCCAACAAGCTACTGGTCACATTCTTCAACTGTTGTTTATACAGTAAACACAGATTGCAATCCTTGGCACAGTCCGCCCCTTACCTCAATTGTTCAGAAGAAGTCGGATTAGTCCAGTTAATGGTGTTGACAAAAACAAGTGGATTGAATAAGATAGTGACATATGGGACATTTGAACAGGGAGGACAAGCCCCAAGGCTTTAATGTCTACAGTGGCTTGTTTCTCTTTGTCATTACTGAGTACAGGTTGATGGGCAACCATTCTTTTTTTGCCACTATACAAGGGGTCAGAAGACTCAGTGATCATTGTTCAGCCAATGTTTTGTAGCTCAGTGAGGGCTACAGTGCACAAAAGCCATGATTTTCTCTTCTCGGGATCATCAAGTATCATGCAATCATCATGTCTCAATCATCAGACACTAAGAAAGACATTCTGAACTTATATGTGCATCTTTTTATGCCTTTGCACAGGGGGGGGGGCGGCCGTGGCGACTTTGGACTGCCCAGAGATCGGAGGGTCACCAGTTCGATTCCTCGACCACACATAATGGATACGCACAACGGATATGGGTGGTGGTGGAGGAGACGTGCCCCCCCCCGCCTCTGCGACCATGGCCGTGGTGCCCCTGAGCAAGGCACCGATCCACCCCAGTTCCCTGGGCACCTCACTAGGAAAGCCCCCTGCCCCAGCGTCTCTAGTGTATGTGCATGCTTGTGTGTGTGTTTTGTTCTCTTGGTGTGGGTAAAATGGAGAATGTAAATTTCTAATAAAGGAATAAACTTAAATCCTTCACTGTGTCCTTAATTTGACAATACTAGATCTCCTTTAGTATGGACTCTTACACCATCTTGTTGATCTGTACAGCAAATAAATTCTTCTGCTTACATCAGATCACCTTCTGCCCTGCGCTCTGTTGTTTGCAGATGATTAGCTCTGCAAACAACAGAGCTAATTTTTATTGGTTATTTTCCCGAGTAAAAATAACCTCTCCCCTTAGGTCAAGACAACAGAGTAGCAAAGCCTGAGGACCTTTATCTCGGAGCAAAACCCTTCACTTCCTCTTATCCTTCTTCTCCTAGTACTTGATCGTGCTCGTCTCACATTCATTCATTTTTTTTTTTATAAAAGGAAACTAAAGAATCCTTTTTAAACTTCATTGTACCACTACAGTTTTGAAACGTTTAGGCATCGTTGTCCTGAAAACACAGAGGCCTTTTCAACAACAATAACTTAACAACATGTAACGTCAGGTGTAGCTGTTAGCACAAGTTTGTTTCCACTGTTCGAGACTGCTCAGGAGGTGATACTAAATCCAACTTCCAGGCACTCTCAGGAGACAGAAATGCAAAACAGCAAAATTAATAACACAGGATGTGCATTTAGATAAGCGCAGTAAGGAAGTTGATTTCAAAATACAGGCAAAATTTTGATTTATTGCCTGTATACTGAAGGGAAAAAAAAACATATACCTTACAGGTTCTTACACGTTCAGGTTATGAGGAAGCCCCAAATTACAGTAATTAAAGTCCCAAAGTGGAAAAGAATGAACTGAATGGTGGTGTTGAGATGGTGTGTGTGTGTGAGGTGGGGTGAGGGTTACACATCTTTGCAGTACTGTTACACTATCAGTCACATCCAATGAAACTCAGAGAGTTTATGCGTCTTTTTAATTACTGGTGAAAGTGTGCCTGCATAATTTCAGGGAAGCATGATGTTTACTTCTTGGAAACACTGGCCCAAATTTAATGTTGACAGACAGCACACTGTGATGTGATGCAATGCTGGCAAAACCCGCTGACATTTTTACTACTTATTAACTTGTCGGTACATAGTAAATGTCCATGTTGTACCAAGACTACGATAAATACACTGATTTAAGTAAACAAAATACTGACTGTTGCTTCTTCTTTACATGGTAAACCTCTGAGTTCACAATGTAATAGTAATAAAACAAAAAAAAACAAAAAAAAACAGATGCTTATTTCTAATTACTAATAAATATAAACAAATGAGCATTACTTCATTGTATGCTCCATCCTCCTGGGCCCTCTGCATTAGTAAATGTGGGGCACAGCACCTCGTCCACTGCAGCACACCTCGACATTATAGAGTGGATGAGTGTGTAAAAAGTTTAGTGTCTCGGCAGAACTGCTACAGGGCTGTTAGCTCACAGGTCGATGAAAGCTGTCCTCAGATGACTAACCCTTCACAGCGAGGTCTTTATGCCGCTGTGAGGATAAAGTCAGATAAGAACAAGACAGCACGCGTTCGCAGTTGGGTAGACCTTAACACCAAACACCCAGTTGTATAAAGTTCACACAGACAGTCATAATCAATTATAAAATAGTCGATAAATTTGAGAAGTAGACACAAAACCACTCAGTGCTCTGTTGTTTCCCACTGTTCCAGAAAGACAACACGCTCACTGAACTGATAAGCTAAATTGTGGATATGTGGTCATGTTCATGGATGTTTCTCCTATAGCTATTTTCTCCACATCCATGTTTCACAAAAGAAAAAAAAATTAAAGTTAAAGGAAAGAATAGCCATGACCCTCGGGCCTATAAGTGCATTCTCACTCCCCCACCCCCGACCCCTGACCCCTGACAGAACTGACTGACTGTATGAGATGTGAACTTTAGTCTCAAGATGGAGTCAGACGTCATTGAAGAGAATTAGTCCATCCCAAGCGCCATTGAAAGGGTTTCTGACCTCTGTCTGAGAAGTATTTTTTGAAAATAACCTCTCAGAGTAAAGACATGCTCTTTTAGACAAGAACGCTTCAGCATTTCGAAATAAAATCAATTTACTTGCCTCAATCTCCTGTGGTGTCTCCAAGGTAAAACTGTGGTATCTTAAAGTTTGAGTCAGATGTTGCTCTTAAGTTGCTTTGTTACGACACAGCAACAGTTAAATGTCTACATAGTCTCGTTAATGGTGCAATCCACTTGTAGACTAATGAGTTTGAATCGTTTCTATGAGCCGCGGCTCTAAATCATTTGAAATATCATTTACATGTCTTCAGACAAAGTTGTTCGAAAGAAAGACAGCCATTCATTTAGAGGCCCTTGCTTCTTTCAGCATAGATAACGCATCCACTCAAGGGAGAAGAATCAGTTCCGCAGCTATCATATGCAATTTGGCGAAGGTCTAATAAGACAGGTGACTCTGTAAAAGGCTAGACAGGTTTTAACCGTCACTGATGCTTTTAAAGAATTACTCCGCTGGTCTTGATATTCATCAGGTTTCTTGTGAAAAAGAAGAAAATCAAGTGTACAATTTGCGCACACAATTTGTGATGCAGACTTCTCCTCCAGCGCTTTCTGAATCTGCAAAGTCAGCTGCTGAAGGTTTGATGTCCAACAGACAGAAGTCTTTACTAGAAACAGAAAAGATAAAGGCAAGTGCAAGATATGAATCATCCACAGTACCTGATTCAGAGGATTTTCTTCTTCACCCAGTCAAAACTACAGTATATCCGTCTTTATACTACAGCCCATCTTTCTCTGTGCATTATTTCATTTATTTAATTCTGACTGCAGTGGTGGCACTGAAGCATCGTTCATTATTCTTCCAGTAACATTTTACTGTCATTAATATTTTAAAACGGTTTAATTTATTTTTCTGTAATCACCTCCCAGGTCACTGCAGTGCCTCTGCCCACTTTGAAAACCATGGCACTAATCCAATACAATGTGCTTCCATGGCATGGTCTTCAGGCACAACCTGCTCTGAAAATGACAGATTCTCTAACTCATGTGGTCTTCAGGAGGGAGCTAATGCATTAAACCTTTCAACTGCTAATAATGGAGCAAAATTTCTGCTCAAACTGGACAAATGATTAATTTATAAATGTACAAATGCATAACGTAGCTGCCTCTGCGTAGCTGGATCTCATTAAAAGTATGCATTTTAAATTAAATTACCTAATAATAAAAAAACCCAACTAATATGCATAGATATACAGATATATACACTTTGAGATATTTTTCAGCATCTTTCATACTTTATTTTTTGCAGATTTCTTTAAAAATCTTTTACACAATTTAATTTCTACAAGCAGAAAAATGTGTGTTTACTCTGAAGGGCTTTCTTATATTGTTTACTATACAGTATGAGATGAGCGCTTACAACACATCTCGGCCTTCAAAGAGCCCGAACCATACTTTTGTACTTACGCAATGACTCGCTGTGGCCTACATTTACAAGATATTCCCACATCTTTAAGTTTAAGTTTCTTTTTTTTTTTTGGAATATCAGTTGAGATTTTCAAGTGTCTTTCATAAAATAAAAAAAATTGAATTCCTGACATATGGAGACAACCCATCGTTAATGAGTCTAAAACCGGGAGGAACTCGTCCAGTGGTCTGTTGTGTGATCAGTGTCACAGGACTTCCAACATGATGAATCTCTAATCACACTCGTCTGGTTAATCTGTTAGAGCTGGAAGCAAACAACTTTTCATGATCAGTCTGCTGGAAATCAAAGATCGCCCCATTAGAGTCATATTAACAGTTGAAAGATAATCTCTCACACATACGTCGTTGACTCTCATGCAGATGCCATGATGAGCTCATCCTCATTAGTGGAGGAATTCGGCTGCATCCATTGCTTGTTACCTTGGTTTTTTTTTTTTTTGTGTGTGTGTGTGTGTGTGTGTGTGTGTGTGTGTGTGTGTGTGT
Source organism: Toxotes lorentzi (assembly GCA_037833715.1). Taxonomy (NCBI): domain Eukaryota; kingdom Metazoa; phylum Chordata; class Actinopteri; family Toxotidae; genus Toxotes; species Toxotes lorentzi. The sequence continues at coordinate 15,025,697 of JBBMJY010000001.1, forward strand.
GTGTGTGTGTGTGTGTGTG
>JBBMJY010000001.1:15028684-15111183 GCA_037833715.1 Toxotes lorentzi
CACACACACACACACACACACACACACACACACACACACACACACACACACACACACACACACACACACACACCTTCTCCTCCTCTTTCCCGAATCAGTTTCAATATCAATTTCACAGATAAACGTGCAGCAATAGGCAAGAAATTGATGTTGGCAAAAACTGATCCTGTGACTGCTCACTCATAAAACTGCTAAAATAAGCTAGAACCAAAAAGGTTTTGAATATATATATTTTTCTATAATAGTACTCCTTAATAACTGGTATACTCTCATTTGCAGTGCACAAACACACATGACAGGCACACCCATTTCCCAGGTACCTGGTTGAGATTACATTCTTGAAGCTCTGCACTGACAGTTTCCCACAAACAAACAGCATCATAGCTGTGAACAGTCCCAGGAAACAGCCATGGACCATTTCTGAAAGCACTTTCAGTATTTATCTTTTGAAAGAAATCAAAGGACGTCCTGTAAGGATCATTTCCTTGAATATCTTTGTCATCTTTAAAGTAGGTATTACAGGCAAAGCCTGTTACACCCAGGCCTTACGTAGCACATAATGACCGGCTGCATCTGATAAGGAAATGTAGAACCTCTTTTTAGACACTGACATTCAAAAGAAGGATAATAAGACATTTGCGAGATAACTTCTCAGGTTGTTGAGAATGTTCCCGCATCTGCTCCATAGCAAAATAGTCTGTTGCTAATGGGTGTCTGCTCATCAGTGAAAGAAGAAACCAGACATGAGACTGTGAAAAGGTTTGTGAAAGAGGAGCATTGGCATTTTTGTGCCACTTGTAGTGCTATGGAGCAATGTTACATATACAATGATTACATGTGGTGTTCTGTTCTGTTCTCATGCATGCACGTACATGCAGGTGGCACCATACACAGAACTGCCAACAGTTTCACACTATCCCTCTGATCGGCCGGTGGCATTTCTGTGCCAAAAGAACGCAGTGATGCGCCAATTAAAGCAAAGAGAAGAAGACTGCAAGCAAGTAAACCTGGATGTAAATGTTGTAAACAATACAGCACTCAAACTTCTAAGAAAAATCAGCATTGTAAATGTTTTATTAGGACGGAAATGCACTCAGGACATCTATAAGACTTCAAGGACAGACACAATGTATTTCTGTGAGAGATACAGAATGTAAAACAGAAATGTTTTGTGTTTACAAGAAAACACCACGGGGCACGTTTAAGTTACTCTCTACAAAATGGACACAGAAACAGATGAGTTAATAAAACATAAGCTGCAGTTCGTCCTTGCAGCTCAAATCAAGGCTATGAGGTGCACTACGCCAGCAATGCCCTACGAATAATGAGCAAACATTAATCAGTATGGTACCCTGATTTACAGTGAAGCAGAGTGAAAATACAGTCAACAGCAATTAAGTAGAATTGAAATTCGTTGTAAGCGGTGAGTCTATTTCTGAGGAGCTGGGTTGAGTTCTCATTTAGTAATCATGGTTTGCTTTATGCTATCTCTAATCTTATGAAAGCAAATCAGCAATGAAGTCACCCGTACACTGGGTCCAGCTACAGCCGCCACTGCTGCTGTAACACTTTGTTCCTCCTGATCTGAAACTAATGTATTCATTTATGTGGGTGAATGTCCATCAACGCAATTATTCACAATTTCCATTCCCTAGGCAGTGTGAACAAACGAGTTCTTCCATCCAAATACTTCAGCAACGGGGGTAAGATATGTTGAATGCAGTTACAACACAGAATTATTCATAGTAGACAGCAGCACAGAGCACAACAGCTTGGGTCTCATCTACATTATGAGAATGAAAAGCAGTCACTGGCTTGTCAGGGAACATTAAACTTATGTGACATGGCTGCCTTTATTTCAGCTCCCTGTCAAATAAAGCTGCGCTGGGTCCGGCATAAAAATAATATCAATCAGACACTCGTTCCAGAGAGTGGGGAGTGTTTAGACATTAAGAAGTGTATTGCTTTGCATATTATATGTGATCCTGGCAGAGAAAATACCACTATCAAGTCCTACATCAATACAGTTTAAGTAAGATAACATGAGTGGAGAGAGCTGTGCGTGCAAGATGAATTACCAAAAGCAATTATGAGCACAGTATCCATCTCTCTCAACTCACTAACTTCAATGTCAGACCACAAGCCCTCTCAAAATGCGAGCTAAGCATGTACCTCTGAAATGAGCCATTTTCATAGCATTTGTGGCTTCTTGCTGTGTATTTCAGTCCAATAAACTTTGGAGCCAGTTGTTTTGGAGGGATAGAGTTTCTCATGAAAGTGAGTGCAGATAATAAATTTTTATAGTTTGGGAGAGGCCTAACGTGATCAATTAAAATGTACAGATGTTCGCTTTCTCAGCTGTTCTGCCAGACTCTGCGCTGTTTGGACTGTCTAATACAGCCTGTTGTCACAAGCTGTTTTCACATATGACCTGGATGAAATCAGATCTGGACATTGTTAGGAGATGACCTTTCACTCATGCAGCACACAACCAGATAATGTCCTGTCAGATGCGTTCACACCTACCACCTGTTTGGTTTTAAGGGTGGAGCTTGGGTAGAGCGTGCAGGAGGCAGGACAGAAATGTCATCAACATGCTCAACTCGCTCGCTGTGAATTATCAAGAGTTATGTACTCTAACATCTGCCGTATTTCACAGACTTTGCACTAGAGAATGGCAGGATAAAGTCTGTCCAGTTCAACTGATTTGGACATTCGCATTCACAGACACAGCTCCTCAAGGTAGTGGCTAGAAAAGTTCTGGGTTTCAGCACATATGAAAGCAGCTACAAAACGTTGCCCCCACCATCCTCAACTGGCAAGGAAAGCTCTGGTAACTTTTTCTGTCCTCACGCTCATGTTCTTTTCCCTTGTAGCCATAGTCTGGCTGATAGATGTTATGTCGAACAAACCTTGAAGGACGAAAGAGCTCAAAAATAACAAAATGAGAAAAGTCTGAAGGTGTTTGGCACAGGTCTAAATGGGACACTGGTAAAGATGGCCAGTAAAGAGCATGGCATGGCAGACAGTACTGTATAACTGGATGAGCCCTCACAGAAATAGGGATGTACTCCATGTTGTCTGAGTGCACAGACACTGAGCCATTCTCTATCCCAACCTCCACCTCAATCTCACTCACAGCAGGCTGGAATGAAAACAACGGAGCCACACATAACACAATGGATGAGTACTGGCAGTGACCTTACGATGCCATCAGTTCATCCTGTGGATATTTCATTTTTTCCCAAAGGGAAGTTGGATTGTCACAGCATCAACAGACGATCCAGACGAACACAACTCAAATCAAAATAAAAAATTAAACTGCTGACAGTTTGATGCTTTTTATTACAGTGGATGAAGGAAAGCAAACATAGCGACTGCGCAGCAGTTCAGTAATAAGACAAGGTGAAACAGAAGTTATCCGGATGTAACCACCATCACTCTGGATCCCAACATAAATGAACAAATGTAGACTCAATCACTGAGAAGGAATTTAATTAAAGCACAATAGGGTCTTGATCATGGACAATAAATGAATCGAGCAACACAGCATTAACATCAACAGGTGAAATCCAACAATGAACTAAACCTGCACCACAGGTATCTGTGGCAATACTCCGATTAAAGGTCAGTCCACACCCATGGTCCACCCACACAGCTCTTTTCACGTATGTTGCCTGATTAGACTCTCCTGTTAGTTTTACTGCACCTGGGAAAATTTACACAGTCACCACTGTTCTCCATTGTTCAAGGTGGCATCTTCATATTTCCCAGCAAAGCTCCAGCCACATTCTATCTGAGCTTGTATAATTAGCCAGACAGGCTTTACAAAATAGGATGTAAATTACCTTAAATAACATACTCGTACTCTGAGGTGTCTGAGTTTGTCATAACAAACCTGGAAAACAACATGATTTGTATTTCAACATAAAAATCAGCCCATACATGAGGTGTGAAGCTAATTAGCAGAGGCTTGATGCAGTCCTCAGTTGACATAGCCACAAAAACAGATGCAACCAAGTGCAGGTTTGGTAGAACCATGATTGTCATAGTGACGCCTACAGGAGTGAACTCACAATAAAACATAAATAAGAAGGGAAAAAACATTGCATCTTTCCTTCAAAATACAAATACTGTGACGTGTACAGTTGATTTTGAATACTAAATCAAATAACTCAACTGACTACTCAGAACATACCACATCAAATCTACTTATGTCCCCGTCTTTGTCCTTTTTATGTGCCCCGTTCTTGATAAGTATATGCATGTGTGTCCTGTGGTGCCATTTCAGGTCACACTAGAGAGGAACATTCCTTTCTCTTAAGTCCGGTCCAGGCTCTGTCCAGCTGACTGCCACAACTGCTGGATTCAGCTTTCTGGTCGCCCAAACCACACCGCTGCTGGGACAATGACAGTAAGGCTAACCGCAACCATTTCCTAGATTCTGAAAACACTCTTCGGTTCATTTCTTCAGTTCTCTGTTCAACGTGTTTATTTTGTTTATGTTATTGTATAGCTCCTTCTGCTTCTTAATCTACATCTGGATCACTTCCCCTCAGCATATAGGGAGGTATTAGCTTTTGTGGGAAAAATTTCATGTTATCAGCATAAAATTACATCAGAGGATTGAAGAAAGTAACTGTAAGGCACACATTAGTTCATGGTTCCCTATAATTTCTCTCTCAGTATATAATTGTTACTGTGCACAAAACAATGCATGTTTCCTGTAACCTAGTCAGACCAGTCTCTGAGATTAGTGTAAGTTGGGACAACAAGGAAGAGAACAGAGAACAGTCCCAAAATAGACGAGCAATTCAACCTGGTGCCAAAATAAGGATAATAAAAGGTTCCACGGTTGTGTAGTGTGTGTGAGGGGGGCAGAAAGAGGGGGAGAGAGATTCTTTCATAAACAGCTAGTATTATAGGTCTGGAGAGCAGTGGGAGGCTGGCTGTTTTCTCTGGACTAAACACTGAACCCACTTGTTGGGAAAGCTCCCTCTGAGCTGAGCTCGGCACGGGAGTCGGCTATTTCCAATGCACCATAATTGCAATTCTCCTGGTTTACTTTGTGTATCAGAAACACAAGGAATGGCTGCACTCGATTCTCAGGGAAACCTGGGAGCTGGCAGATCTCCACTGTGCCACAGCAGTGGGCAGCTGAGCAGACTGAAGGGAACGAGGGCTGAAGTTGTCTGGACTGCTGCCCTGGGAATGAGAGCAAGTCACTGAGGCTCACCAACTATAGCCACCACAGTATCCTGTCCAAAACATTGGTAACATTCCCCGAGCTGAAGCAGCCTTCAGAGAAACAGATCCAAACAGATGGACACTTCTCACAAAACAACCTTTTCAGTGCTTCCTGTGCAGTTGGTTTCCTGTATGTTGTGGTGAATATGGCAGGAGTCTGGGCATTTTGGGGTTGTGAGAGCCCACTTCACGGCTGAGCCTATTTCAACAACAGCTCTTATGGCTCCTATATATTTATATAATAATATTTAGACACACAACTTGATAGATGGACTATGTTCGGGTTATAACGCAGAGCAATAAAGCACGTTTTTCCTAACAATGAGGAGAAACTTCTAAATGAATGTAAATGAATGTAAGGGTAAGGCATGCATGTTCAACAGGAACACGGCCCATAATTCAATGAAATCAAACACTGCTGGAGGAGGTATACAGGCAAAAGAGGCACTTGATTACTCAACAATATCTTGTAAATTAGGACTGGGCAATATTATCATTTATAAACAAAGATTAGCCTTCTAGGATAACAGCTCTTTTTTCCACTTGATCAGTGTCCCAGATAAAAATAAAATAAATTAACTTTCAGTTTTTTTGATGACATAATCATACAATATGGTGCTATCCTTATGTCAGTTTACTCGGCCCAAATTAATTATTCCAACTAATTTTTTATTAAAACTTACTATTGTACACTGACTTTTGCCTGATAAAATGCACAACAATGGAACCCAGTTCATTGGTTTAAATGTCAGTTTGATTCAATATGATCATATCTCATGAATGCCTTAAGGGAGGCGTTCCTGGAATGTGTACCTGAGATATCGCAATTATGAGAATGGGAAGGACGAAAGAACGGACGGACAGCATAATAAGCACAACTAGGTGCTTAATGAATCAGACAAAATAATATGGCAAGAATACTGATAACTAAAATTGACAGACGTTAAGTTAACTGTTAAGCTGAAATCGAAAATGTAAGGAATTGATGCTTTTTTTGGTTTTAACATATTGTAAATTGAATGTTTGCGGGTTTGAGGGCGTTTTGTCAGTCAAAAAAAGTGAAGACAGCAAGGAAATTGTGATTGGCATCTTTCACCATTTTGGACCATTGTATGAATGAATGAAAACAATCACTTATTGCAGCCTTAGAGAGGTGACATCTCAGAATATCATTATCATAATAAATGTAATTATATTGATTTTTAACCATATCACCCAGCCCCAATATAAATGACAAAACAGCATAACCAAACAAGAAACAAGAAACTGTACAGTGTTCCTCACAGCAGTCGAAAACAAGTTATATATTATTACTGTATTATTCCCAATCCAAGAGCCCAGTGGAAGCAAACCACCGCATTTAAAAAACAACTATATAAGGCATCCAATTCAGTCAGCATGGCTTCAGTCAGCAAAATCATCACACACAATAAAGAAGATGAGCTCCGTCTTCAATACCAGGCATCCAGGGATTCAATTTCACAAACACCTGGTGATGCATAGCTTAGATCAGCAATAAAATATTCATGAACACTCGAGCACACGCACCAGCGACTGATACACAGACGCGAAAGAAATCCTGTGTTTTAGAGCTTGTGTCACTCGAATGTCAAGTTCAAACTAGCCAACTTTAAGGACTTCCATGAAAACCGAAGAACACAGAGAGACTTGACAAGGCTGTCACATCAATAAAACAGATGACATAACATCCTAAGAGAATAAACGCTCCTTTTTCAAAGGATATCAGGAAACAAATAAACTCTACCTCTAGCACATTTAGGAACCATTTCTGCCAAGCTGGCAGGTTACCAAAACATTACTGGGAACGTTCCAAAACCAATAAGCACCTACTCAAAGTGCAGTGCTGCAAGGAGGGAATAGCTTGGTGCATGATTGGAAGTGCTGAAAAGCTCTGAAAAATTAATTTAAGATGCAACAAAACACAGGAGAGGGAGAAAGAGAGAGGTGTTTGTTGGCATAATATTTTTATCAGCCACTTTTTCCAAACACTATTTCGACAAGATTTCTTCCAAGACAGATTCAGCATGTGGATAAAAGCAACTGCATCAACATCTTGAGGTCATTCAGGCTAAGGAAGGAAAGGATACAACTGATGAGAGAAACCAGACGTCCCTCAGATTCTAACTCAGTAACACACACTAGCAGGCGCACAAAAACATACCGTGCATGGATTTCTAAACTGTACACTACGTACATCACAACAAGGAACTGTACAATTATAACACATGATGCTAAATTTGATCCTCATGGTGACAAAGAGAAATCTGCTTTTCCATCCCTGTCCTGGGTAGCTAAACTAACTCTGTAAATGAAAACGACAGCTGATCCGCAACCTAAATCCAGCAACTCTGCTACACTGAAGCACAACCAAACATCTAAAAACAGCAGATCTGTTACAACTTAGCAAGAGTCTTGTTACAAAGAGGGGGTAAAAAAAAAAAAATCACTTGCAGCCGTCATAAAAGAGCTCCACCCAAATGCTGCATTCCTCCCACACTGCTGCCTCCATTAGGCCAGTTACAGGCTTTAAAACGTTCACCTCATTGTTTTCATTGTAGAAGGCTTATCAGATCTAAGTTCAGACCCTTTTCAAATTGTACCACAAACAACTGCTCCCCCTCCCAGATCAGCTTGTGTGTGTGTGTGTGTGTGTGTGTGTGTGTGAAAGAGAGAGGAGGTTGGGTCATGCAGTCCTGGTTAGACAGGATCGTTCTGTCCTCGTTAAATGCACCATGACATGAGATCCAAGCCGAAACCAACTAAATCCACAGATAGATCGGTTACCTCTAACACAGTGCTGAGAACAAAATGGCTCACTTCAGCTGCAGCAACTTAACAATTTAACTTTCTCTGTCCGGTTCCCGTTGAGCACGGATGCTGGTTTTCTGTAACAATAAAAGATTCACACCTGGAGGCCACAGTCTTATCTCATGGCCACTGGAGCACATGGGTAAATGCATTGTTTAACGGCCCCATGAATTGTCTTCCTTCCTTAAAGTGATGTGTTCATTTCCCCACCCAGATTTATAGTGTAAGTTCGGGGATCAAATTTGTGATCTTACATTCAAAAGCCTGTTTCTTTCACCTTATATTTTCTTTTGCATACAACATCCTAACTAAGGACACAGAAAACTGACCAGCAGCCTTTATTTCGATAAAATCATAAACACTTTGTAAAGGAATTGTATTGCGTCTAAAACCACCAGGACACAAAGATGCTGCTTTAAATAGTTCTTAATGTTAAAATACTGCTGGCATACTTCAGCACACTTAAGAGAGATCTTGATATTGATAGTTTTATTACATTCAGGTATTACAATAGACAATAGTCTTTAGGTAGTAAACAAGCATTGTAACCTGCAAAGAAAGCAGGAGCTGAACGATCTGAAGAAGCTCTGAAGAAGGCAAGCTGCTGCTGAAATGTTAGCTCGTGGAAAAAAGTCTGCACTGCTCACCTAAAATGCTCCTGCCTTCTTTAAAAGCTGCAGTGCTTTAGGGCAAGTTGTTATTTTCATAAATTAATTAATCTGGGGTTTTTTTTTTTGTTTTTTTTTTGTGATTTTCCAAGTGTGTTATTTTGTACCAAAAGACCAAACCCAAGGATTTCCCCTTTAAAGTGATATAGCAAAGTAAAACAACACACTCTTTCATTTTTTCATTTCAGGTCTCTACTTGTTACCTAGAGTTTACCAAGTCATCTTGACCAGCAGAGTTAAATATTATAATACATTTAACAAGTCGGTACTCTATTTAAGAGGTTGTTTTATGTGTTTAAGTGAAGGCTTGTGATTTCAAACGTTGAGTTTTCTTCGAAAAATACGACAAAAATAGCAAACTACTATAACTGTTCCTGTCATTATCACATATGAACATAAAAAAGCAGTTATTTTCCACTTCAGTACTGACATTCTTCAAATACCTCAACCTCCTCTGAGTGTATGTGTGCGCATGTACGCACATGTGAGCATACTCATATGTAAAAGCCAGAGAGGTGCCTGTCCATGTATTTCCATGTCCCCTCAGCACATCTGGCTCTTGTTACAGCCCCTGTGACCTGTGTGTGGTTCTGCTCCATCCCAGCCCCCATCGCTCCTCTGTGGGAGAGCAAAGTAATGACTGAGTGCTGCTGGGCCTTTGCTGCTGCAGTTCCCAGGACCCCTGGCAACATGGGTGTTCATTCCTTTGCTCTAGGCTGGAGACGGCCTCCTGCTGACCAATCTGTTATTTTTTTTCTTTTTCATCTTTGCCTTCAGAATGATGTTTTTTTTTTTTTTTTTTTTTTAAAAGGAGAATGACCCAACCCAGTGGCGGCTTCATCCAGACATTGATGTCATCCTCAGACTGTCTCCAGACTCATGTGCTGTTTTCGTCTTCTCAGGATGTTGGCCTCGACTACTATTACTTTGTGTCAAAACACTGGCAGTTTTTTTTTTTTTTTGACAAGGCAGGAAATATTGGTTTGACCTGACGTAGAGTCTTTCTCATTAATAGCTGATTCTAAAAGATAAACACATACAGGGCTGCCAAATGTTATCAGTGGTTGAGCTATAATGAAAGTACCAACAAACTGAGCTGAGACAGACAAACAAATCTCTTTGAGTGAAGGGTGTTTCAGATAGTTAGAATCAGATTGTCTTTTCCTAGCATTTGGGGCCAAAACAGAGTTATCAATAGAGAAATGCAGTGTCTACACATGTAGAAGCTTATATCGCAGTTGTGATGCTTTGCACACACTCATGTTGTTGTATCAATATAATGAAGAATTCAAAAGTCTGCTGCCTGAAAATTTTTTTAAATAAAATACCTGGGCAGAAATCTCTTACATCATAACATCTGGTAGGTTCATGGACACAAGCAAATTTTTTGAAAAAGCTTCCTACTTGGACATAATTAAGATCAGATTGGAAGCTTTACCCCACTTGCATAACACCTTCTATGCATAAAAATAGCAAGGTTATAGGTGGATCAAAAGAGCTAAAGGCAATTCTCTAGTTGCCCAGCTTGTTTTGCAGCTGTAAGAAGTGTGTAGGCGTGAGCCTATTTTGTTCCGTGAAGCAGCTACTGAAGAATGATGACTGAAGTTCAGTGCTCAGAACTCGTTTATCTTTATTTTCCTGTTATTAAAAGTATTCCACTGCTGAATCATATTCATACACTTGTTACATTCACACACTTGATTTTCAGTCTCATTCAGTCAAGTCTTATTTTGTTACCCTCAAATTGCAATGAAAGCTGTTATGCTTGCATTCATTCTGTAACAAACTATTCAGATTCATTTGAGAATTTAACAAAAAAATATTCCCGTCTGGAGATTCTAGTGAGACGCCACAATTACGACTACATTTTTAAGCAAATGTAATATCTGCTAATGTAAATACTGCACTGTGTGCTAATATATGGGTTATTCAGGTTCACCTTGTATAGTTATTGGATTTCTGAAATGCAGTGTCATCCTTTTATTTTCTTAAATTATTTACAAAGATTTCCTCTATGAATTACATTACAATGATTCAAGGAATGAGAACACAACATGGAGGTTTGCTGACAGATTTAACAGAGATCAATCCCTTGAAACCACTTTCTCCCTGCCCTCATTTTTGCTGCCATTTTTATAGTTTAGTAGAAATAATAGAAAGATTGATTCATGTAGAAAGTTTTATTTCCCATGAAGTTTAGTTTAACAATTCAGGCACTTACATTTTAGATGATTAACACAATTATTCTAATATACTGTATCAGTTACACGGTTTTATGGAGGTAATGGTTTGGGATTTGATTTCATGTCCATTGGCTCCAAAGTCCTTCCTCTCACTGCAGAAGTCTCAAGCAGAGCAAACAGGATAAGTCCATCTCTGCAGCTCATTAACTTTCAAAGAAGAGCACCTGCACTGAGATGAAGTGAGGGCTGGGTCTAAGCGTGGAATAAAGGGAGGCTCTCTTACTGACAAAACCGCAAGGACCAAAGGCACAAGGCAGCAATACCAAAGACGCTGCAGAGATGTACCACTCTGCCTCTGATAAACCATCCTGAGATGAGAAACCATACATTCCTCTCTGGATGAAAAGCCCGGCCTCTTAATGGGTCCATACCAAACAAGGGCCCAAATCCATCAGTTCTGACTGAACTGTGTTTGCGGCACTATCATTACAGCACTTCAAAGCAGCACCATCTCTAAGGGACATGCTTCACTGACTATATAGTGCTGCACACTCTGCTGTTAGAGCCATCAGCGCTCATTGGCTAAAGTAGGGCAGAGCCACAGTACACAGAGTGGTGTGTTAAAGATTAATGAAGATATTGCACAAGTAAACCAGCTAACAAAACATGCTTAAGCATGATAAAATATTTAGAGGTGGCGATCTATACAGCTGGTGTGTTTGAGCAACATATTCGACTCAAGGACCCTGAAAGGCCCTCAGGGTATTGTAAGTTAGCAACACATCATGGATGAATAGAATCGGGGATGCTGTCACAAAAGCTGGTTTCCATCCAAGTTTGTGTTAGATGTAGACTTTATATCATAAATGATTAAATACGCTGAAAGGAGAGGGCAGACTCAGAAAAAAAGTATTAATACTGCAAACACAATCCTGGGCTCGCACAGGGTGTTCTTTTGTCAATTAAGGAACCATATAGTGACTGAAAAGGCATTTGTCATATTCATTATGATTTTGTGAAGTTTGCACAAAAGGTTGACTTTATATTTAAATTTGTCCTCCACATATTAAAAAGGCTGTGCTGCCTTAGTTTATGCCTCCATTTTGTGTTTACATTAGAATATTGTTACACATCTTTGTTTTCGCCTTCAGAGCATATAATACTGCAAATATTAGCTGACATAAATGAACAATAACCCTCTCAATATTAATTAATCCTAAAAGGCTCTTTCCATTTTTCATGTGGGCATGTACACTGACACAGCTGCATTTTTGTTGAGGAAACCCTATTATTCATCTCAATTCCGCTGCTGGAAAAACACAAATAAGTCAAAGTTTTTGTGACATTTCAAAAGTTCATTTCACACCCCGTTACAAATTCAGATGAAACACATGCCAGCATCGTGGTAGGGAGCTACAGTTTGGTGAAGAAGCAACGAGGTCCTGATAGGGCTTTATGACAGTGTTGAGACCCGTTTCTGGCAGATGATGTGCGGATGTGCAAACTTTGTTCAAAAAGTGGCTGAAAAATGTTTTTGGATTTGCATTGAACCTAGGTAATGGCATATGGACTGTGGTAGCCAAGGGAAATGAATGGTGAATCTCTATGCTTGATTAATGTGTTCTCAGCACCTGCTCAAAATATTCTCGTATATAAATGTGGTCTAAACGCCCCAAAAGTCACATGCAAATTATGTCACACTATGTTGATATTAAGACATTTGAGGAAAGGATACTGACACCATACTAGGAGGTCCTATGAAGAAGGAGTTTTAATTTAAAGCAGGTTGTAAAAAAATATAAGGGAAACCCAACCAAATGTGAAAGGAAGAGATTAGAATTTCATCCCTCTGCCATATCCTTTGAACTAGTAAGAAAACTGTGAACTAGATTAAAGTGAACTTCTTACAGAGCCTGCCTTTAAGTGCACTGCAGTGTTACGAGTTACTGATAGGAGAGTGTCACTTCATGTACTTCATCAGAACTACAGATAATATCCATCTCTTTTGCTCCTCCTTTAATCTTGTGCTGAACAGAATATTAATAATCTTCATGAACGGGTCTAACCTCTTCAGAAAGGAGAAGGAAATCAGCACATTAGATAGCAGAAATAGGCCATGGAGTACAGTGAGGGCACAGTATACCAAACACAATCCTCCCTTACATGCAAAGCCCTGGGGTGGACCAGGAGAACATGTTCTGAAGGCATCTGGTCTCTAAACAGAGCAGCTCAATGAACACAGCCGTATTTATCCACCCCCAGAAACAGAAACCACTGTTCACAAGAGGGGAAGTCACACATTTCTGAGAAACGCTGTATTTTTTTTCTTTGAAGTGAGCATAGGAATAGATGAGTTGTTTATTTATTTTTCACATATTTTCTTCCACCTCTGGTTAAGAAGGAGAATAATAGATTTATTTTGCATCCTCAAAACATTGTGTCTCATAAGCGTTGTTTTTTTTTTCATGAGTGAACACCAGTAACATCTTTCATATTCTAGGAGGAGGAAGCAGGAAGCACAAATACCTTCTTGGAAATGGAGCTATTGACACCTCTTTTATAATACTTTAATTTATTTCATTATGTAAGCACTGAAACACAAGTTGAAAGTTGTCATAACAGCTTCACCTCTCTGTTATGACGGTAATGTACAGTAATAGGTTGACTTTAAACAAGAGGATCAGTGCAGTTAATCCAAAGGCAGTAAATTGCACAACACAAGGCAGAGCCAGAATGTAGTCGTGCAACATTGCAAAGAGCGCATCATCAGTGAGGGAACTTTCATGAGCTGCATACGAGATGGAATAGATGGTGAAAGCCTCAGGCCACAGACAGAAAGGCACAATACTTTGAAACACATGACTGACCTAAAAAATATAAAAAGAATTCCATCTACAGTAGTACTTTAACCAGCTGTCAAGTTTAGCTGATCAAATAAAAAAACAAACTGTTTTCAATTAAGCCTTTGATCTTGTGGCTATTTGATCCTATTCACAGATTACACTGTAATGATTCTTAAGATTTATTTAACTTGTGTCAGTCCTCCTTATGAAATCACATCTTCCTACTAATAGCAATTCCTCTAATCCCATTACACTATTTATTTAAATACCGGTGTAATGGAGGTGCAATGGAACAGGACGAAGCACAAAAATTTAAGTTCCCCTTGAAAAATTACAGTGGAAGTCTGATGACGTGGGCAAGAAAAGGTCTTTAAAATGTAAAATAACCATTCCGGGATGCAAGTTGGCAGTTAATACCCATTTACCACTGAGTGAGTCAGCCATTTTTTAATTTTATTACTTTAACTTAGTTTTAATTATTCCCCTTGTCCTAAAAGGGCCCTGTAATTTAGAGTGAGAGGTATAATCCATTTGCTCATCACATGATCGTAGCAACCTTTTACTTTTAATACAGATAGTTCGCTTCATTTCATGTGCATTAATATTAATATTCCTTACTGGCATCATCTATTGTATCTCTGTTAACAGTGAAGAGGAGAGGAGAGAAAAGGGAAGGACTTTTAAAGCCAGCAGAGAGTTGGTGCTCTTAGTGCATCAGGGTTTTATATAATTTGCTGCTGTCAGACAATGTTACCGTAAAGTTTCCTCACTGACAAGCGACCAACCCCACTGTCACACTGGCTAGTTCGCCCTGATTGATCAGAAGTGACAGAAAAAGGAATGGACTTCAAGTGACTTTTGGCCCCCGACACACCAAACCAGCCTTAAAGTAGTGGCACCAACAAAGAAGGACAGATGCATCATGTCAGTCAGCCACATAACTAGCCAGCTGTCTATGTTCCTGATCTTAAAAACATTATGGAAAAAAACAAACAAAATATGGAGGACAAAACAAATGTTCCATTTCCATGCCCCAGCAAATTCTACTGAACAGTCACTTCATGTGGACAGAAAACAAACAGAGAATGTGTCTGAAATAAGAAAGCTGTCACCGATTCAACATGCGGAATTAAACAAAAGCATCCTGAGGGTCGACCAGAGCCACACAGTGAAAACACAGCCCAACAGCACCCAAGGGACAACTGTTCTACTGATGTGACTGAGCCCCTACATCACTGGGTAAGTAATGGGTCAAACTCAACAAGTTATCTTCATGTATTAAAAGACGAATTCCAGCTATACTTCATTTGACATCAACAGAAACAAACAGAAAACAGTCCCACCACGACCATCTTAAAATATTATTGAATAAATATCCTTAATTCAACCAATGAAGACAATGAGTGAACTTAAAGATATTAATCATTGAATTTTGAGCAGCTCAAACAGTTGATTAGACGATCAACAAAAATTTAATCTGCAAATGTTCTGACAACTGACAGATCTTTCACACATTTTGAAGTAAACACAACAAATATGAGTATTTGCTGCTTTCACTTGTCTTATTATCGTAGTAAAATGATTACTGTCAGGTCATGGACTGTTGGTCAGTCAAAAAAAAAAAAAAAGAAAAGTTATCTGAAGACGACAGCATGTGCTCTAGGAAACACTAATGGACATTTTTCAAAATTGACATTTTATAAAGATTATTCAAGAAAATAACTAATATTATTAGTTGTGACAAGTTGTGCATAGCGGTGCAATTAACGTAAAGACATTTTAGGAGTTATACTGTATCAGTTCTATATCATCAAACAAAATCATTTCGAAAATTATGATCTATTCAATAGGTGCAATGTTTACGGTAACAAGCAGGTTCTTAGATTTGTTGTAAATGGCTGAATTTGCACTGTGCTCTCATCCAAAGCACTTTACAGTTGTGCCTCTCATTCACGCACTCACACACCTGTGGAAGTGAGCTACCACACAGTCTAACCAGTCTGACCATCAGGAGAAATTTAGGGTTCAGTGTCTTTCCCAAGGACACTTCAACACATGAGCAGCAGGCAGCCAGTGATCAAACCACCAACCCTGTGATTAGTGATTAGATTACCTGCTCTGATTAGATTACCCTGAGTCACAGCTTCCCCATTGAAATCAACCGTCTTCAATTACCGGAATTACTGTTGTCAAAATTATCTTTGTCAATATTCAAGTTGCCTGCTGTGGGGACTGAACCCAGAACCTTCTGGATATAATAAGACAGCAGTGCTATGCTTTGAACTCATATGCTGTTACTATTAATTACTGTGTTTACAAAAAATACATGTCTACACAAGCAGTTTGATGGAGGAACATAACAATCTGGCATGTTTATGTAGAGATAGTATGGATACCATAGAGTGAGCAGAATGACTGAATGCGAAATAAAAACAACCATCATCAGAGCTATAAAACCTGCCCAGCTGCAGTCTTTGATCCTCCCCTCAAGCTCTCATGCCTAATTCTAACACCTGCACGCACCAGCAGAGTCAGACTACAGCCCCACAGCGCAGACACACCATGCCTGGCCACACATTTCTCACAAACCAACTCTCATTTCCCATCAGCTGTAGGCAAAAAAAAAGGCTAAACAGATTTGTTTGTTCCCACCTCTGAAGTAATAGTTTCATTTTAATCAGTGAACAGTAACGTTATGCAGTCAGGGCACTGCAGTCCACGAGAGCATCTTCATTTTAGTCATCACTTGTGGTTATAGCTCACCTTCCAAAGTTAATGAACAGAGAGAATTCATCAATAACATGCTGAAGGCTAAACAGATGCGACTGTTCCATATCATTTACTCTAAGGTTTATCATGGCGATGTCATGTTGTCGGTTCTCATGCTATGTGTCCTGAGCAGAAAGCCTCCTGAAACCAGGGTCTAAAGCAGCCAATTTAACTGGAGCTGCAACTAGCAATTATTTTCATTATCAATTAATCAGTCAATTATTTTACCTATTAATCATTTGGCTTAGTAAATGCAGATTGCACAACATACCTGAAAGGTGAATTTTGATGATTATTTATCTAATGATGTATTATTCATTTTTCATTTCAACACTACAGGAGCCTCTTGAAGTAGAGGAATAACTTGCACATGCACAATGTGGTTCTCCTCTTTGGCAGTGAATAGGTATCTGTCTCATGAATTCCTGTTTGATACTTCAAACCGACTTTTTCATCCGCTGTCAGCAGCCTAACGTGTGCACATTAGGACATAGTTAATAGTAAAATGCCAGGCAGTACAACATGGTTGCCATGGTGTTTTCCACAGAGCACTTTTTTTTCCTGTGGATCATAACTGGGTTTTTGTGACCCACCAAAATGTAGCCCAGTTTAGAGATCTATCTCATGAAGCTGGATTAATAAGGGTAACTGCTTCAAGTAGAAACCTGGAATATCTGTTTTTACTCGAATCTGTGTTTCAGATTTGAGAGATCTAAAGGCTTTACTCAGCATCTATCCAACTAACTTTATTAGGCCTGCTTTGTTAGACGGGCCCCTGCTCCGGTGTTTTTCCATCTTAGGGGCTGTGTCAAAATGAACTCTTCAATCTGGCTCTGGTCAGACACAACAGTCCATTTTCTCTCCCTCAAAATATCATAAAATGGTATTAAGCAAGTTGCTGAGATAGGCCAAACCACACAGCTCATCATCTCCAGGGTGAAGTTTTGTTAGTACATGGGCGTAATTGTCTGGATTTCTTGTTGTCCACAGCCATAGTTAAAGGATTTAAGTGTGTAGGATTACTCATGAGTCTGCATGCTGTGATTCAGATCACAAATAACATTCCTGGTCATGACCAGTAAGACCATTTGGCGAAAAACAGAACACTGTTCCCTGGAAAAGTGGTTAGCCTGGGGACTTGAATATCTGCTTGTTCTCTGTCTATTAGACTTTGTGTTTCATTTTGTTTGTAAAAAAAAAAAAACACACAAACAAAAACAAAACGTGTATTTAGCATGACAACTATCCTCAGATTCCTATGATATAGTTTGTACATATACCACAAGTGCTATGCCACACCTACTGTAATTGCCTGAATGTCTAAAGGTATGTTGTGCAATCTGCAAATTACAGCTCTGCTGTTAATGATGGGATGATCCCAAAATGATGCTTGAGTGTCACTGGTGGAAAACAACATGGTATTTGGAGTAGTTGATCTTATCAGTGAGTATTGAATGCACGTCTGCAAGGTTTTCCCAACTATCTGGACAGACTAGGTAAACTGAACAGATATTTAGGTACCTTCCAAGTTCATTTGTACAGGTGGTTACAGCCTCAAGTTTCTGTTATTTTATTGCAAAGAAAGGTACATAAAAGATACCTCACACACTTTTCTTATGGTATTAACATGCTTTTCCATCACTTTCCCTCACTTGAGCACAAGAAAGGCTTGGCTTTTGAACAGTACCCAAGACTAAGAAAACACTGCTTGAGCACCGATGACAAAAACTACTTCTGTAGTCCTGCTGAAGGCAAAATTAATTTAACAAGTCTTACTTTTTTCAGGAGAGGACGTGATGATGTTTAAGGATAACTTGGCTAATTAGTTTCCACTGAGGTCAAACAGGAAACCATAAAAAAAGGAATACGTCACTGAAGAACACAGGAAATGTTTATCCGTAATTCATCACCCACACCTAC
Organism: Toxotes lorentzi; assembly: GCA_037833715.1. Classification (NCBI taxonomy): domain Eukaryota; kingdom Metazoa; phylum Chordata; class Actinopteri; family Toxotidae; genus Toxotes; species Toxotes lorentzi. The sequence goes on from JBBMJY010000001.1 coordinate 15,047,144, forward strand.
TGTGCCTGGAAAACTATGGGCATATTAAGATCTTAATAATTTAAAGTGTTCCCAATATGGAAGAAGAAGTTGCTTAAGAAATTTTTTTTTTTTAATTCTTAATTGGTTCAGCTCCTGTCCAGACTCCAAACAAAGGCTTATTGTGGGCGTTTGTAAATATACAGAGTCACACACAACCACAGCTGAACTAGAAGACTAGGATCCTCAATCTGTAATGAATTGTTTTGCTACAAATTGTGTGTAGGACTGATTATACTGAACAGGGCGGACACATTTTATGATTGTCGGGTCAGTTTTAGTTAAGACTGAGCATCACGACTAATCAGACCATGATGGACGGAGTCTGTTGAAGTCTGAGCAAGTAGTTGTTGTGAGCCAGGAGATAAAAAAGTGTGAGGTGTATGGGATTTTTTTTTTGATCCAGTCACTGTCAGTTTGACTAAGAATATTTTAAATATGACTGAACTGTAAAAATTTTTAAAGAGGGGAAGTACACAACCACAGCTCAACTAAAGTTCACCACCCTTTTCCAAAGTTAACTCACCTCGAGTTATGAGGTATATGTGCTGCCAAGCACCCAGCAAACTTAACATACAGAAAATTCACAAGCATGTTACCAAAAAACTGGGATCGATAAAACCAATGTTGTGACTTGTGTATTTGTCGGCAGAAAAAAATACCCAGCTCCTTGCAGCACATCTGTCGTGACGCAATGTGTATGCAACCACTGATAAGAAAATGTTTAGACTAACAGACTAATCTGATAGGTACGATTTGGAAATATTAATACCTAGTGTTATTCTAGTGTTTTGCTTTTGAATGGATGAAAAGTGGTAAACAAGAGGGAACAAAGAGAAAGACACTGACAAAGATATTCTCCTACTGCAGTTTGCCTGACAACTGGGCAAACGGGAAGGGCCCAATAAACTTTAAAATCATAAAGAAGCATCATAAATAACTCATAATAATAATAAATGAGCATATCTTGATATCGATAGAAAATAAAATCACAGAAATGAATAATTTATCTGATATTAGAGACACAGCAAATGGAAACAGTGCATACAACAGCAGCAGGCTCATTTCTTTATATGCAACCATTTAGAAAGTCGATGAGTCCCACAGTATATTTGCATAGTCAACATGTAGTTAGTTTTATTTTCACTTTTGGTCCTTGCATAACTTTAAAAGTGTCAGCACTTTGCCTTCCTTATTATTTCTCAACTTTATACTGCCAATGCAGGTGGAAAAAAAAAGCCCAAACTGTAGCTTTTTACTCACATGTCCGTAGTTGACGAACCCATGTTTACTGGCAATTCGATCAGCTTCCTCCTGACCTCCAGGTATGTGGACAGCCCATGTGTTGGTGTAGATCTTCTGACCCAGTGCTGGTCCCAGCCCAGAAACCAACAAGACCAACAGAGGCCCAAGCAGCAACTCCAGCAGCCTAAGCCTGCGGCCTTCAGAGGGAAATGGAGGACCAGAAGCCATGGGTTCTCCTAGTGCAGCACAGTCTCTTAGCACAACGCCTCTCCAACAGGCCGGGCTGCCCACGGTACATGCAGGTGCACGGGGAAACTAAGAAGGGTCACAGCTCACCTGACAGGAAACAAAGGAAAAGAAGAAAATAAACCACAATTTCCTTTTCTGCAAAGTTTAAAAAGCCTGGCGATTCCTTCACTGGTGAATCATTCCGTGCGATCCATCATGACCATAAAACTGTGACACAAAAGAAGCCTGTATAACCTCGGCATGTCAGAATTCATGGAGACACTATTCACAAGAGGCCAAACGAGGAAAACTCTGAGGTTTTATTCCTCCCTTTGTAGCTGCTTCCATATTCGGTGCAATAAGAGCAGAAACAAACAGAGGAGTAAACCTGTTGTGACACATTCATTATTCATCAGTTTTTTTTTCCCAATGAGGAAGAACAGCCACCCCAACAGCCATTTTGAGCAGGCATGCTACAGCCCAGTTAAGCGCAGGCATTTGATAATCCCACAGGAAGTAGCGAGCGCGACATCAGGGCCAGACCTGATGTTGTGGTCAAACACACAGCAGCAAATGTTAGCGTTCACACTCCCGTGGGAGGATACGGTAGATGAAGCTTACGAAAAAAAAAATGCTTAGGTATACTGGGTTGGCAGAGGAGGTGGAGAAGTGTGGTTGGAAAGCTAGACTACGCCCTGGATGCTGAGGGATCACAGCAGAGTCAGTCCTGCTACGAGGTGAAATAGCCACTTGAGGGTGGAGTTTAAATGCCTGAAGCAGCGAGGGCAGCCCAGTGAATGGCAGCAGCCAAGGAGAGATAATACACACTTTAAGTGTCAGAGAGAAAATGTTTACCAACGATATACTGATATGACTGTGGGCAGTCCGCTGTAGAATGCTGACTGATATGTTATCACCAAGCCATAAGAAAACTCAAAAACACAATCTTATGAAGAAGACAAAGCAATTCATCATGTGATATATAGCTACGGTAGCCAGAGTGAGCAAAGAAGCAGATCTCAGCTCATGGTGTAATTGTTTGCTGATACAATTTTGCCTCTAAACTGTTGTTTCGAGCCAGCAGGGTCAGCTCCGCCTGTAGTCTGTTAAGACAATTATCCAAAGTGCTAACTCTATTGTAACCCTGAGTTGACTGGACTGCCCTGAATACAGTGCTCCTATTATGTGTTTCCTGCTGTATACTGTGTCAGTCTACTGCGGGGATAGGGTTTCTCCAGTCATTTTGCAGGTGTAATAGCCTGCTTATAATGACCCTGTCTCCAGGGTTAGCCATCCAATGGACAAAATGGAGAGTTTCAAATTGCTGTGCCATCATGCCACATTCCAAATGAACAAACAAGCTCCTCAAAATTTCCCCGGGCACTTTATTGTGAAGCATGAATTATGTGTTTAGAAGTGGCTGGGACATTCTGTTGTGCACTCACAGTTATTTAGTATACCATTACAGAGGCCTTCCACATTAAAAGATACTCGATGCATTGCATTACCAATTCAAGCCATTGTATAAAGATAAGCATTACAGATTTTCCATGTAAATTCAATATATTTTTCAATGCTGCATTGCCTTATTACGGAGTTAGGCTAGAAAATGTTCTGAATTAGCTACTTCAAATTTCTGATTTGTTCTGAAACCATTGACAGTGGAACGTTTAAAAAAAAAAAAAAACTGTGAAAACCACAAAGGAGGCTTTTGGCTTGACTGCAAAATCTTTCACCTGAAGAAAGAAGTCTTGAAAAACTCAAATATAAAAGCATGTGGAATGATGGACTGTGTTGTCCTTTTGCTGTGAGGCTTAATAGCAAAGACACCAAAACATTTAAAGTGAAAAGTTGAGCAACCACAGTGGTGGCAACAAAACCTGTTTTAACAGTCACCTGTTGACTGTTAAAATGTTGTTTGTGGCTTGTTGTGCCTCGCACAAGCAAAACAATGCCTTTTCTGCATAACAAAAGACAATTTGAAAAAACAAAGACAAAGAGGATATGCCAGCGTTACTTCAATACCCTTCTAATTCCTATTTTTTCAAACCAATTTTCTCAGACTAATCAACCACATTTCAAACACGATTCATTTTATAATTTTCGAATCATGTCGCTTATCTTTCAGTTCACTGTTGAAATTCATTTAAAAACTGAAAAAGGGAAGACTGGGAATGAAAATTCTGAAAATGTAATCATAAAAAATGAAAGACCGTTGCGTCAACAGAATGCAATGTGAAACAATGCAAAATCACACAAAGGCATTATTATCATTTACCGATACACAGGGTTTGATGCTGTAGCTCTCTGTGTCATAGTTCATGAAAAAACATTTTTACAGAAACCAAACGTCAAAATACAGCTGTTTTCAGATCAGAAAGCAATCTGACCTCGCTGATGAAATGCCACCAATCACTCTCTACCTTAACTTTTTATACCAGTGAAATGTGATGTTGGAAATGCTCAAAGTCTGCTGCCAACGTCACAAGTAAATAATACGAACCTACTTCCTCCACACAAGCACAAGTCATCCTTCCTGTTTAAACTAAAGGATCTATGAGTAAGCTGTGTGGCTAAAGGCTACATTATCACTATGAAATACAGTATATGGAAAGTGTGCATCGCTGCAAAGTTCCCCACCAGCCCTTAATATCATCAAGTGACGTCCCTGCTAACTCTCACTCTGTCTTTTATATAGAGAGAGGTCATGCAGGGCACTGGAGTGCACATTTATACACCATGTTTTATATAGAAATACATTTATAGTGATGCATTCATCACTGGCTTAGTTTACAGATAGCTGTGGCAGGGATGGTGAGAAGGAATCTATGGATTCACTGTGCGCTAAAATGGGTATAGGAATCGACTTTATTTCTGAAATAGGCACAACACACCTGTCTGCTTTTTACTTCATCTATTAACAGGAATCAAAGATACCAATAGGTCCCTAACAATTAATTTCCTACTGCATAATGATACACTGATTAGCCGCATTACAACCAGCCTGTATATCCATGTAAATGCAGTATAGTAAAAACGTCCGTTTTTGCACAGTTTGTTGGGCTAAAAATATTTTAGTATGAAATGATGGAGAATGTGAAGGATTACTTCAGGACATAGCGCTCCAGCTCATCAATGAGCATATTTGTTCTGATTTTCTTCCTGCTAATATCCAACAGTGCTGTGAAAAACAATAAACTGTGTTGTGTTTTTATAAATACTGTAATGATAATGGTCCAAAATAATGTGAAATGCCATCCACCACAGCGCCTAAGCCCTCCAGAAACCAAAAGAAAACCCCGGGTTGTACCAGTAAGTAGCCCATTTAGCAACAGATTAGTGATGTAGCTAACATAACTGTATCTACTCCAAAGCTTCTCACTCAGTAACTGTTACAGCCATCGCTCAATATGGTATGAGGCAGTTGAAGTCTTGCTTGGTTTCTGACATTAACAGCGTTGTTAAATTAACTCTCGATTGTTAATTTTGCAGATTTGCGGAATTAAACCTATTCACTCACTAGACCGTGATACACAGAGTAATACATATACAAGCCACCTCTGTTCACTGATTTTTATTAGAAGATTTGATTTTGCCTTTACCTAAGGTAAAATCCTAAGGCCACTTTACCTAAGGCCACTTTTGGAAACCTGTTTTACATTATTAAATGTTCTCGTGTAACACATAAGGAAATATGTTTACTCTTATGTATATATTTACATTCAAATAATCAAAACTAGCTTTTTTTTTTTTACATTGAGCTTTGACAAAATGTTCATTAATTCAAGTATATTGAAAAGGCAACATTTCAGACATAGATCTTCATCAGGCATTCAATAATTTGGTACACATGGCCTCAATGGAAGAAATACTCTTGCCACGATAACAATCCCTTTGTTGACTAATTTTCCCATCTGGGGAAAGACTTGATCACCAGTGTATTTTTAAAAGCAATATCCCAAGAAGTCTTCAGAGAAAAGTGACAAGTAAACGTCTGAAAGGCTGAGACAGACTCGTTTCAGACTTGGTTCAGTGTGTTATAAAGCTGCGATACAGGTAACTGCATCATTAGCGATCAGCAAGATTACAGTCTGGCTGTGAGCTGGCATGACAAGCTGCTAATCCATGCCAGGCATTTCAACAGTAGATGTTCCACAGATACGTGGGTAACAGCTAACTTCACATCAGGGGCAGCTATAAAGTATAAAAAACAAGCACCATCTATATTAAACCAAATAAAACAAGTCAGTGCCAAGTCAAGTGTCTCAAAGGAAAGTGGTTTGTAACACCCAAATCTCTTCACCGCCTTTCAGTTCTTCCTTCCTGCTCAGTTACACCTATTTTCTAAACACAAAGAAATCAAGAGGCGAGGATCCACATCCAACACTGATTATGTTTCCTTTTTTTAAATCATTTGTTCAGTTCCAACTAAAACTGTCAAACAACAATTGCTTCCCACCTGGATTTTCCCTCCTCTTGACAAGAAAGGCTTGACTATGGCTATTTAAACCAATATTTACCAAAGCATTTATCAAGATTAAATTCATCAAAATTTTAAAATACAACACACACTAAAATTAAGTTAACAAGTCAGATAAAGAAAGCTAGAGAAAAATCTGGTGGTATCACTCACTCGACTCTGTCTTCTGTCCTCAAGTAAACAGAATGTGAATGTTTCCAAAGCTCCGTTTGATTTTGAGACTCACTCTGATTTTAAGTACAGACGTCTGTGACCTCATCTGGGAGCTCAACCACTCAGTTTTCTTAACGTCAGTGTGAAAACCACTCATCGCAGCGTAACAACTGCCCCAACTACTTTACTGTTCGTGAGAGACAAAGCAGAAGCCAACCGCTGCACTGAGTGGTCTTTAGTGTTTCCTCAGTAAATGATACCATATGTCGGACTGTGATAGCAGAGGTTATAAGAGAAAAAAAAAACTATGCCAAATTATAATTAGCCAAGTATCATTAAACCCAAAGGATAATACCAGCATCATTACCAAACTCATCGGGACATTTTAAAAAGGAAACAGTTTACACCTCATCAGTTTATTATTTACATTTTAATGAGATAAAAACCAATGCACATGCATTTAGCCAATTTGACCCTTGTAATTACCGTCGGTCCTCGCAGTGTGACACACATGAAATCAATATCTCAGTGCAGGCGTAGCCCTCAGAGTCTATTTGGGAAATAAAAAGCTATGTGTGCGGCAAAGAAATAAAATGACGATAACGATGCTGATTGTAAGTTAATTCATTAATATGACATAAACAACAATCATTTAATCAATTTAATTCAATTACACTGGTGCTCCCTAAGAAATAGTGCAAGATATCACTAGACTACTGAACTGCCACCTAAGATGTTCATTTGAGATGCAGCGAGGTGTTCTCATGACAGATCATCAATATAACACAGGGTTTGTCACTATAGCGCCAACAACATGGCCCTTACACAGTGAGCAGTAGACTACGTAATATCTGCAAAAGTCATTGCTGTAGGGTGTAGACACAAACAGAGCTGTCCACAAAGTATTAAGTAGGTGTGTTTTGCTCTTATCTTTGCAAGTAAGCTATAATTTTTTATTAGGAATTTTTATTGCAAAACCCATTTGAAGTTTAATGGGTAGACTCTCCACTAACTCCCCCATTATCTTTGTGTTTTACCAAGCGTTGTCAACCACTTCATCAGACTTCCTGCAACAATGTCAGCATTAATGCTTCACACAAACACTTTCATAATACTTTCTGCGACACAGTTATCTATAGAGTCTTTGCCTTTTTGAGTTCAATTTCCCAGAGATAAGAACACGAACACAGAACATATTCAAGAATTTCCTTGCCATACAAGCTCCTTAATGGGTGAATTCCATTAAGGAGCTTGTATGGCAAGGAAATTCTTGAACAGCATTAAGGCACGACTACATGTTATCATTCTGTACACGGAAGCCACCTGGAAAACATTTACATTGGCGAGAATATGCTTTGTATATTTGAGAAGCATTGTTTTCATGTGGTACATGTAACTGCATGCAAGGAGCTCCATAACCTTGCTCTAGTGTTTATCCATAATAACCAGCAGCTCAATATTGCCTCACCAGTGGGATAAAATTACAGTGTTAGATTTACATGGAAAGCAAACAACACAAGCAGGTCAGGTCCCATAATATCTCGCTGTAACATCTGCTATGACAATGAATATCCAGTGTTCGGTTACACTTTAACTGAAATTAAACCTCCTACCAAAGAAAACCTGCTTCTCACATAAAGTTAGTATTCATACCAATCCAGGTTATGTTTCACCAGACTAGGAGGGTACAAGAATGAAATGCAGATCAGAGCCAATCAGCCAGAGAGGTTAATAACTTCACCCCAATACAATAACGCCCATTAAACAACCTATATTTATATTCTGAATGGCACATTTACAGCTACAGCTGTGTTTTACAGATCTGCATTGATTACTTCTGATGTCAAAGTTCACTCCTAATGAATCTACCTGCCACAGCCTCCATAATCACTGGCCTATCAAGAGTATAGTATTAAAAGTAAAGCGAAAGTGTCCACAACACGAGCAGTACTATTTAAAAAAACAAAACACAGATATCGTAGAGTGTTTGCAGGGAACAGAGATTAGCAGCACAACAGCAGGAGGAAAACTTCTCCCCCTCAGGCCTGTAGCGCCCAACACTTTATGAGCTGAAGTTAAGGGGTTTAAATACATCAGCTGACAGGAGCAACGCTGTGAGTTTGCGGTCGGTGGACTCACCTCACAAGTTAAGTCCGTGACAACAACGCGTGGTCATAATGTGGCTCGGAGCAGCGGCTGGAGCGGATCCGATGATGACTCCTCCGCTTGACAAATATGTCTGAAACTGAACCGCGCCGTGATTAACGCAAACTTGACACCGCGGTAGGCTGACCTGCCCCGTCTCACAGGTGCCTCCCCTTTTACCCTCTCCTCTCATCCACCCCTGACGAACATTTCCGACCCTGGCTTTTCTCACATTTTACTACTCGTTACCACCGAGTAGGTACGAATCACGAACACCGCGATTTTTTTTTCACCACTCCGCAGGAGCAACCACAGAAACCGGACGCGGCGTAGTCGACGTCAGCTCGGTATGTATGTGTGTAAGACCCCCCCCCCTACTCACACACACACAAATACACACACTTCGAGCCGAAACACACAAACTAACTGCTACCTGGATCAATAAGACAACATGCCGTCCTGTCCTGTACTGTCCCGTCCTGTCCTGTGTTAGGTTCCCGATGGTACCGAAGCCGAGAGCACGGTAAACTCGCCAGCCACGCAACCCAAACAAGTAAAAATACAAGCTGGAGCAAACGGGAAACTTACAAACGGCTCAATTTACCAGCTTCCTTCTACATCCTGCTCGACCCGGCTCGTTGTTGTCTCACACCGCGGCGTTACAACCGACGACGGCACGGTGAAGCGACAGAAGAATTGATAACAGAGAATAGCTGGTTATAAATAGTCATGATAGCCCTCCGGTGTACCGATGAGTGGTCCGTACAAGCCCCAGGAAATACGTCACGGCCGCGGACAAAGTGGAGACGTTTGAGGAACACCTACTCACCGAGCAGCAGCGCTGCTGCACCGCCACCTGCTGGTCACAGGCTGCGTAGCACCTCCTCAGTCTGAGGCTGGCAGCTGCCAAAACCGTCTATTTATACCCAGATGGAAAATTTATTATAGTGAAAAAAGCGCGTGATAGATGGCCAGGATAAAGCCGGCTGCATGCCAAGAAATGCCAGCCTGACTGAGGGAAGCGCTGCTGGCACAGACACAGTAAATGACCAGTTTTCTTTGGGTCATATTAAGCTGTTTCAGGGCCGCTGTTTTGATTTCATAAACTTAAAGAATAGAGGAAAATAAAACAGTAATGGGGCTTGTACCAAGGTTTGGACAACCTATCAACCCCCCTCCTCTGGCAGATATCACAGCTTGTAAACACTTTTTGTAGCCAGCTAAGAGTGTTTTTATTCTTGGAATGTTCACCCACTTTTCTCGCAGATCACTTCAGGGTCTGAGATGTTTTATGCTCTTGCATAGAATATTTTAAAAAATGGCAGCTTGTATTCAATAAAATGTACAAGAAATGTAAAAGAGAACAGCAAGACAGGTACTGTACTTTGAAAAGATTCATACATCAAATCTGAAGCACTTTTGTAATGAAATTTGCAAACTTGCACTAGAAGGAGGAAGAATCCCATAGAGGTAGATGTTATTGAGCCAACAGTAAATAAATGGGGAAGATTTCAAAGGTCTTTTATAGACCCCATTATCTGTGATTTAAGGGAGAAGATTCAAGATATTTGAATTTTATCATCCTTTGAGGAAACACAAAATGTTTTCACGAGGTTCATGGTGCCATTATTATTCAGACCACATATTATAGATCTGTGTCTGCCCAATGGTGTGTAGTTAATGCAACAAAAAATCATTTCAAGTTTCTTTGCTTGATCAGACATTCTCTAAATTTTGTTCCTCTGTCAAATAAATATCAATCATTGCATTGCGTCCTTTGATTGCTCTAACAAAGAAATATTATACACAGTACAGCTACATACAGTGATTTACATTCTCCCAGGCTAATAACTCACATAAAAGTGAAAGATGTGCAACAGAGCACAGTCTAAGGACCAACAGAAAAAAAGAACAGACCAGTTCAAAATATTTATTTGAAGTACAAATATGATGATACCAAGAGAGGTCAATGGACAATTACATGTGTTCAAGCATTTTAAATTAGTTGCCATAACAAGAGGCACAGAGCCAGTGAGTGGAAAGCGAGGCGGTCTGTGGTCAGAGCTGCTGGAGCTGAGTTTCTCCCTGTGGATGCAGAGGAACAGAGTGTTTATCATTACCTCATAACCTCAACATAAAAATCATATTGGCTGCTTAGTAATATAAAGTGTATGTGCTCACAAATACTTTCTCATATAGATAAAATAACAGTCACAGATTCACAGTGAAAATTAAAAACCTAAAATTAGGTTTTGTCATTACGATTTTTCCGAAGACGCACCTCTCAGTTCCAGCAGGGCGTCTCCTTCATATCGAGCTAGTCCAACTGCATGTCTCTGATCAGTGTCCAGCTCAGTCCACTGCTCCTCAGTGATAGCCCAGGCTTGCTCCGCACTCAGCCAAGACAGCTGAAGTGCATTGAACACCACCTGTCAGACACACAACACAATCCAACACAAAGTTGCGACAAACACAAGAAACTCTGTCACTGCTTTTGGTATCATTTTCTTGATCTCCATATGAAAATTAAACAAATTAATAAATGACATACCATGACGAGTACATATATAGTAACACAACTATGTCAGATGGGAGGGGTTTACTGTCGACAGTCATGCTCTTTCTCATTACTGATAATTTATGTCTATGTATGTGTCCACAATTCATTATGTCCAGTATGATGTTGTTGGAGTCCAAAGCAGCTTGCTCCAGTCCATTTGCTTTTTGAGCCTGTTATCTATAACAACAGCCCTTTGTCTGTCTTTTCCAAGTCATTAAGATTCTCCTTTTTTAGTGCCAGAAATGCAGATGTAATATGGCACTGCGTTTGCTTTTGGTTTACATTCTGAAGTTGTTTTCTGAGTGAGCCAGCTTCATTAAAGTCCTTCCCCACTCCAAAATGTGTTTTGCTTAGTGTTAATTTGCTTGGATGTTTAAGTTTCACTGTGCAGAATGATGCATGTGCACAGTTTGACAAGTAATATGTATGCAAATTACACTGAGAATGGGCTTTTCAGTTCAGTAGGAGGCGTTTTGTGTCCAGTAGTTTTGAAACTTTTGAAATGAAAAACGTTTGTGTACTTATAGATCCTGATTTTCTAATAAACTATAAAAAGCAGATGTGTTTTCAAGAATAATATGTTTAGGTTGCAATTTTTTAAATAGTCTTTTTTTTTTCCAAAATGTCTTAAAAGATATTTGGAGGAGGACCAGGACCCTGAAACTGAAGCAGCTAAATGGAATTCATCCATCATTCTTTTTATTATTTACACCTACACTGTTCTTGATGAGACCTGGGAAAAAGATGCAGTGTTTGCTCTATTTTACAATTAATGAGCCACGTATACAGTATATGTACATCTATCTGCACACTGTTCTGTTAATTAGTCTGAATATATAATCCTAAAATCATGGGTGAAACTCACCGCCATCTTCTTTGGTGACATCAGGGAGATGGCTTCAGGGGTGATTCCCCCCACTTGTTCTTGTACCAGAGCTGACAGCACCATATCCTCCAAGCCAGCTGAACAGAGAGACAGAGACAGTAGTCAGATAATTAATGTTTCTCATATCAAATCAGGGGAAAAGTTTAAAGAAAAAAAAAAATCCCGTTTCACCCTCAAGTCTGTACCCGAAGGGCTATTTTTAATTGTAACTATCCATCCAAGAGCTGTCATTTCCTTCTCCCATCCTCCTCACTATTTGAAAAAGCAATAAAAAAAAAAGCTGATCAGAGGAAAGTTTATACCTCCAGGGATACTGTGTTCTACGGTACCTGCCAATGTCCCAATTTCAGTGAAAACCTCTGGTCCCCAAGCACTGACTGGACCAAAGGCCTCTGGTCTGGACAAACGGCTTGCCAACACTTCCATCTGCTGTTCTGTGCACGGCAGGGACATCTCCCGCAGGAACAGGACAGCCACACTGCAGTTTGAGGAAGAATATTCAGGACTTTATACTCCTCCGAGGGTACGTAAAATGTTTTCAGGAGGTTTGTGTTGCTAAGAAATGTGCACACTGTATCTGTTCGCAGGCGTATGTGATACCAATTAATGTCTCTCTAAAACTACAAGCAAGTCATTCTCTAATGCCGCAGGAAGGAGTTTCATAACTATACTTTAACAAAGTAAAAAAATTTGCATTCCCCGTCAACTCCCTTTTACTGTGTATGTTCATCTATGTTCGTATTCCTTTTAATCTGTGCCATTTGCCTGTGTTTGACCTATGTTAGGATTTTTGTGATTGCTTCCTTGGAAATATTGGATGATTTGGCTATGTTTTCAATGTGGCTCACATATGATTAGGCCTCTTTTAAGCAGTTGTCTAAAAAAAAGTGCTGCATTTGTGTAGGCATATGAACAATCATACATCAAGTATTTGACTGACCTGAGGTTGTATGGGTTCAGTCTCTTAATCTCTGAGGGATACAGACCACAGATCAGATGGCCAAATGTTGCCAGATCAACGACTTCTAACTGCTCCACTTTCAGTTTGCGTTTCCGCATCACACCTAAAATCACAGCTCTCATCTGAAGAGTCGAACAGCAGCATTCACCACAAAGTATTCAAGTTGAGTTTCTGTCATTTTCACAAACTTTTACATCAGAATGAAAAATTCAGACGTTCACCTTTTTAGGGCTCCAGTCTGTCAGCGTCCCCAGATGTGCCAACACACCTGGGTCGGTGAGGTCTGTGTCCTGCAGCTCTTTCTCTCCCATCTCCGTCACCACTGAGCCCAGAGCCAGCACCTGATCCGCTCTCAGCTCTCTCACCGGGCTGAAGGACTGGATTGAGTGAAGAACCAGAGCATGGGTCAATCATACAGTATTATGCTGATATTAAAACACAACTCATTAGACTGCCTATTTACTGCTCTTCTTACTATTTATCTTCAACCAACCATTTCACAGCTATAAAAAAAAGAAAAAACAGGAATTCTTAGACACCAATTGTCAAATTTTGATTACATTTTTTGGGATGATGTATTTATCTGTTATTTAAATACATCTGAGAGTGAAAATAAAATTAAACAAATACAAAAAATTAATGAGCTGAGAAAATTCTAAACTTTGCATGGTCTGATGGTCAGGCAGAGTTTTACTGACCTGCCTGAGTTTCACCCACAGTGACCGGCGCTGCTCAGCGCTCAGCGAAGCGTCCTGACCAAACACTTCTACACACTGTTTCAGATCCACCTGAGACATACGGCTAAGCTGAGTGGATGTCCAAGCTGAAGGAAACGTCCCTCTGATGTCTGCACAGCTTGGTACCGGCACTACTCAAAGAAATACAGGTGGATTCGCTGTAATACTATCAATAGAAACTTCCACTGACATTTATCTACTGTGTAGTTCACAAGCAGTGGAGTGGTGCACTAATAACAGTAGATAGAACAGTAGATCCTGTAGTTGAAATGCATTAGACACAGTGTAACAACAGCTCTAAAAGTTAAAGGAACTATTCCTTGAACCTTTTGCCCTCCTGCTTCTTGCTTTGACAATCCCACGGAGGAGACTCTCAGTCTGCTGTCTCTGGCGATGCTGGTCCATACACTGAGCAGAACAGACGCCACCCACCTCACTGTCCTCCCAGCGCCTTTGACCCTCCAGGACCTGCTCCACTGTGTCTTTATTCAACACTGTCTGCACAGGAGCAACACACAATATTGTCAGGATGAATCTCAGAAAACCAGTTGAAGTGCAGCGAAAGTAATTATTTACACTGGATGGTGTCTTTGGGTGCTTACCAGTGGGATGGCGTTAATCTGCTTTGTTGAGAGAGAAAACACCAGCCTGCCCAAATGTTCGACATCCCCAATTTCCCATTTGGAAGGCTCCCTGCCAGATATGCACACATAGCAGAATATAATGTCTCAGAAAGGTAGACGTTATACTGTAGGTTCATGAAACACCCTAGAAATAAGCATTTTTGTTTCATATTGTTGTCATATTGTTGCCAGTAAAATGCTGTTTTATGTCTTTTTTTCTAAAGATTTTTGCTTACATGTCAAGATTTTGATATTAATAATCTCTTATATTACTGAACCATGTGCCATAAATAGGACCCTCTAGTGTTTTCTCCAGTGGATGTGTTCCTTTACCCCAGCAGGTCTTTCTGAGTGAGCAGGGCGCTAATATCTCTCAGAGCCTTTTTAGGAAGGCAGAAACTTCTCATCTCCTCCAGCCGCAGAGACAGAGCTCCTCTGTCCACCAGAGCTAAACTGTCCCGGTCCAAGAAAGGGAGTAAAGGCCCCAAGGCATCCAGAGTGGTGCCATCAATCTCCTCCTCAGCCTGAGAAGAACCCTGCAGAGCATCACATGGGTCTGGATTACAAGGATTTCACACTGTTATGACTTCACTTTTGTGAAAAGCTGTTGCGAGGATGAGGCAAGTTATGGTCTGAATCTCTCTCTATGTGTTTCTCTCCCTACATTTGTTGGTTCAGGCTTCTCAAGTGAGCACACACAGACACACATACTGTTTGTTCTTTCTGCCCCATTACTGTGTTAATACTAATCAAATACATGACTCACCATCACTGACGCAAGCCCTGATTTAATTTAACCAGAAATAGTATCTCGACTTATCTTCGACTTTGCTCTGGATGCTCATGGTTAGGGATTATTATTTTCATTACCCTAAGGTTAATTTAGGATTTCTATTTTATCTTAATGATTTTTATAAATTACATTCAGCAGCTGGTCTCGGATCACAGTTGTCATATGAGGACATGCAGTGAATGCAGTATTTGTATAGTTCATTTTGGTGTTTTACCAGCTCGGTTATGGCCTTCTCAGCCAAATTCATCTGCTTGTAATGTGGGAGTCTGAGGAAGTCAGCAAAGTGTGCATGGATGTGGTCCAAAATGGCTCGGATGGATGCATTAGTTAGGTTCTCTATCATCGACACTCTGGAGTAAAACAGAGCAGAGGTGCAAATGTAGCAACCTGTGGACAAACTGTGAAACACTTTTGAAAAGAGTAAAACACAGTGTTTAATAGGGAGATACGTACGGTAATGCTGCAGCAAACCCAGAGCTCAAAACACTGAGGTCAAGCTCAGGTTGTTTCCTCATTTCCTCTACAATACATTTCCGCTGGTAACAGAGTCAAAACACATCTGAACTTGTTAGTATGGAACATAACTTTTAATTTGTTATAGCAAAATTCATTTTATGAACATGTAGCAAATCTGTCTAATGGTTTATGGCTGCGTATCAGCTATCATGATAGAGATTTTGAGCTGTGTTGTTGAAGTGTTTGTTCCTCACCAGAGCAGGTCTCATGCCTCCAGGCAGCTCACTAACAAACTGAAGCAGCTCTGCAAAATCTGTATCGTTAGTCCAAAGCCTCAAAAAGTCACAGCTCATTCCTCCAGCTATATGACCCAGGGCCCTGCGAGTGAAAGACAGGTTATTATTCAAATTGTTTACTGAGGGAGAATTTGACCTGAAAATGACTGTGAATGGGTCTGTTCGCTTTGAGTTTTTAATGCAATAAAAACTATTTGTTGATTAAAATAATGGGTATGGATGTTTCAAACTCACCTCACTGACTTCCTGGTAGTGTTTTTAAATTCAAAGGTTTTTTTGAACAGAAACTGAGCCTATACAGACAGAAAAAAATGTCAGTCAGGTATTTTTTCTGTGGTTTACCTTAAAATCAATAACATTTTAAGAACCTAAATCAACTTGTAGTTACTTTGAGGGGTTTTGGCAGCACACAGAAGATTGATCCTGTTGTTCACAGCTGTTTTTGATGATCCTATCACCCTTCTTTCTTTGTCAACATTAGGCTCAAAGATTCCTGTTTCACAAAGGTTGAGCCCTTTCTATTTTGAACACACTGTGAGCTTTCCTTTTGTGCCACTCTCAAAACAGGACTAGGTCTTGAACTTAAAGGTAGAATGTAACAGGCAGGTTAACGTGAGGTTTGACACATTGGGGATCCCTTGATGACAGCAGGGGCTTTAAACTTTTAGTTTTGTTAAAAAGCAGTTCAGCTGCTGTACCATATTAAATATACTGTACTGGTATGTACAGTATGTACAGTGGGATCAGTTTCAGGCCCAGAATCTGTCTAATCTATTGGTCATAACACAGAAATAACACTGACCACAGAGCCATTCAGTTCTACAGTTATTTAAATAGAATCGTTTAGGCTTCATTTGCAGTGTCACAGTACATTTCAGTGCAGCCCCTAAGTGAAAAGGGTAATCTTTATTGATTTGAGGTCTTGTTAGGCTGAGAACAGGTGGTGAAAGAAGGCTAATACACTCTTGGCTGTGACAAAATCCCTTTAAGGTAGCCATTATTAATTTATGCTACACTCCTCTACACCATTGTACTACATCCAAACTAATTAGCTTGATGGCGGCTGATGTGTATGGAGTATTAATATCCTGAAAGGCTCCTGTGAAGCATATCCAGTGAGCTGCAGATTAAAGGGAGCGAAGACCGAAGCTGGTACCATTTTCTTCTTTAGTCAGAGAACTGGCAACCTATTGTTGTCATATCAGTGCAAAGTTAAACAGCACACAGAAGCAGATTAAAGTAAAATGTGTGCACCTGCTGTGGCGACCAGCGTACGTCTCTGTACAGGCTGATATCCCTCTGCATTGTCTCTCCAATTGCGGCCTGTATTAGCTTCCTCAGAGGGACAAATGGTAAAAGACAGTTTGCCTGCTGTGTCATGTTCTGCAGGTCTCTGTGTAAAGCCTGTTGACATACAACCAAAAAAAAAAAAAAACACTGTAAATTTAAACCTAGAAGCCTTTAAAGGACCTTTAGGAGGCACAAAGCACCCACTGGAAACTGTAGTGTCAGATGAACCAGATCAATGTTCCTGAGGCCACAGTTTTGTTTGTTTGATTGTTTGTTTATATCTTAATGTGATAGTTTCCATTACGTTTGAGGCTGTAAAACAGCTGGAGCTGTTGAATTATATCACTTGTCACCACCTCCAGTCTGTATTTTATTCAACATGTGATAGCAACATAGGAGTCGCAGCAAATTATACAGAGGGATGAAAAGATAAGAGAAGTGATGTACTTAAGAAAGAAAGCACCGTTACCTCCTGCACTGCATTGTACAACATGGCTCTGTGGCCAGGCTTAAGCTCAGTTAGCAATGATCTCCAGCACTGACAGTGAGCAGTTTCACTGATCTCAGGCCACTGGAGGTCTCTGAGCACAGCAGGGGTGAGACCAGAGTGTAACGGCTTCAGTCTGCACAGTTTTTCCACAGTGAGCTGGCAGGCGGAGAGAAACACGCTGGTGAGTATGCAGTGGGTTGAAAATCACCAGAAGTATTTTGAAAATGTCTACTTACGTTGGTGTCCTTTGAAATCTCAGATAACATTTGAAATGCCTGAAGAAAGTATTAAAAAAGTAATGAGTGTGCATGCAAAATACACAAGTGTTCACATTTTTAGACAGCTGCAGTATTTCAAGTAAAGGTCACATATTTCATCAATGTTTTTCCTCTTCTCTCTTCTTTCCCTGGAGATTTGGTGGCCAATTAAGAGATCTACATTTACACTTAAAGCCTATGGCAGGAAGAAGACAAGTGAAACTTATTCATATCTATTACTGCAAAATGGCAGAGATCATTTAAACAGATAACAATGACAAGAAGCTACATATGAAAAGAAAAACACATTTCCTGCTGACCTGTGCTGGGGAATAGTTGAGCAGTCCTGGTTGTGAGAGGACTTCCAGGAGCTGCTGAGAGGGGAGAGACAGCAGGAAGGAAGCTCCTAACTGGGGTAGCAGACCACTGAGAGCAGACAGCTCTGGAGGAGCCATGCTACTGACATTCAGGGTCTGAACTGCTGGTATCAACCAAGAGGACAACTATCCATGAGACACAGTTAAACAGAGTTAGTCAGACATTGTGTAGAACAACGCATAAAACAGAACGGTGGCTGAGGACAATAGTGGCTCAAAGAAGATTTTCCTTTAGAGCTCTGCACATACAGTAGATGTCAATGAGAACATGTGCCCCTCACCCTTCCGCTGGCACTGACGAACCCCTTAGACATGCACTGAGCCAGCTGCTGCCAGAGAGCAGTGGACAGAGCGGAGTCCTGAACATATGAACCCAGGTCTACTGGATCCAGGTAACATGCAAGGACTCCTAACCTGCAAAAGACATGATCCCTCACTCTCTGTGATCATCAAATCAACTTCACACATGCAATACTTTCCTTTGTCAATGCAGCCTGAAAGTTTCTAAACATTGAGGTATATAAAATATAAAACAATGACAAAGACTACATCTATAATATAAAGGAGAATTAGATGTACAGTTCCATACCTGGTAAAGGGACATACATTAATGTCAACACTAACAAATCAATTAAAAATTTTAAATTAAAAAAGAGTTTTCAAAGAGTCAAATTCTTAGGTGATCTGCATTTTCAATACTTAAAGTTAAAATACCACTCATGGCCAAACACACAGCAACACCCAGTGCAGGACTGAAACTCTGTATCAATATGAATATGAAGTGTGACCACTGTTAATGCTATGGAGCAACATGTTTTTTATGCTACAGGATACTTCATGTTTGTAAATGTTGGCCCCACCTCAGTATGTCATCACTGGTCAGATTCTTCTTCTTGCTGAAGAGGGTCCGGAGAACATGACGCCCCCTTACACTATCCAGATTGCCGGTGCCTAGCAACTCTACCAGAGGAGCAAGCTGAAAAGAAAATTCACCAACTTTATACAGAAGGACTACAGATTAAAAGATATATTAACATAAAGCGTCTGTTAAGGTGATGGTTTGATATTTGATGATGGTGGTGGAAAGCACTTTTCTCCAAAGTGTCCCATAAGAGTTTTATTGAATCGAGCTCTGTTGACTGTGAAGGCCTCAACATATGATTTAAATATTGTTTTATACTTGCAAAACCACTCTGTGGTCCTTGTGCCCTGTATGGAAGCATTTCTCTACTCATTTATTTAGGTTTTCCCTTTAATTTGTAATCTGTACATATGTAAGAACCTCAGACTAGCAGCAGAGATAGAGCAGTTATGTAAAGAGCTTAAAATTTGTGAAATGGTCTCTAACCTGCTGTGATGTTAGTTGCTTAAAATGACTGACTGGGAGGTAAGGCAGAAGCGGGAGGATGGAACTGAGGAAGTACGGTGGCCATGTAGGGACATCACCCACCACACTTGACTGTAGGAGTCGTTTCACAAAAGCCTTTTTCTGCAGCGACTTCATCCCTGAGCTGTGGTCGCGAATGGCTGTCAAGCTAAAGAGCAACACAGAAGCGGTTAGCATCGGGACAGGAAGATATATCAAACTAAATATTTGTTTGGTTCAGTAACTCACACACTGTCGTTGACAATCAGGGAGGTGGGGAAGCTCATAATATCAGAGACAGACATGAAGGGTATGAACTGAGACAGGTCCACAAACAGTTCTGGGGTCACCCGGGGGAACTTATGAATGAAAGCAGCAGTCATTGTTTCCATGGCTTGCAACTCTTTTTGAGAGGCCTGACATAGAAAACAAAAGAGCAGGACAGTAACTGGCATGTATTGAATCTGACTGTCTTTAACTATGCATGGGCCATGACATAGATTCAAATAAAATAGATACAGCACAAGAGAGCAATAGAAGAAAACTGCAGTCAGCAGAACTGTACATTGTAATAAGGGATGAGAGCTTTTACCTGCACAATTAGCTTTGTAAAAAATGTCACTAATAGTACATTGACTGTTTTGTTGGGAGTTTTAGAACAAACCTGGCTAGTTTTAACTTGTAGCTGGTCCCAGCTTTGGTGCATATGGGAGAGAAATCTCTTAACCGCATCTTTTTCGGCAGACATCACTAGAGTGCGAATGCTGTCTCTCGGCATCTGGAGGTACTCCTGGTGAGATACAGTCATTAAATCAAATGTAAAGTTCAGTGAGCTGGGCTGTATAACAATAATAACAAATGTGCATATAGCAGCACATGCCAGTACCTGCAGCAGCACTCTGAGAGCAGATGAGTTGTCATCCCGCTGGATGAGGTCCCACAAGACAGGCTGAAAGCAGAAAGTTATTCACTCTTTGATATGTGTGTTAGTTAGTGTGTTTGCGTGTTAGTGTGTCACTTAGCTATCTTACACTGAAGCAGCTCAGCAGGTCCTCTTTCAGAGTGGCGTTCTGCTCCCTGCGCAGGAAGACTCCCACAGTGTGAAGGACGCTCATGGAAGCTTCTGGCTGCAGCGTGGCCCAGGATGTGTTATCAAGGAGACTGGAGAGGAGGATGGCCTGACCCAAACCTTGTCTTGCCTCTCTTTCCCCCTCATCCAGACCTGTAGAGAGGCCCACCATGACATCCAGCACTCGCAGAATATATCCCAGCCCCACTAAAAACCTCTCACTGTCCCTTCCCTCAACCTCACACACACTCAGCTTGTGAAGGAAGTCAACCAGCAGTGGGGCCGGGTCCACACACAGCTGTGATGTGTCGAACTCATATGGCGCTGGAAGCATGTCAAAAAATCTCTGCAGGAAGCATTTCTTGCCCTCGAGTTCTGCCTGCAGATCAGCACAGAAATCGGTAAATTGGGACATTGATCTTAGCAGCTGATTGTAGAGTGTGGTGTTCAGACAAATGTACTCTTTCAACCCATGCGTCTGCCCACAGAGCTCCAGGAGGGTGGTGTTGGTGAAATGATACACAGCCCACTTCTTGTACTGACAAGTCTCCTCAATGGTGTCACCATGGGAGAAGTTGAGTATTTTGGAGCAGTACGCTGCGGCCCAGCTGCCCTCTGGCAAGGATCGGTACAGGTCAGGGGATTCGCTGCCGCACAAAGCTGATATCAGGACGGAGCTGTTCGGCAGGAAGCAGTGTCTGAAAACCTGGGCGCTGAGCGATCTGCTGCCCAACTGCGCCAAACAGTTATCATCGAGTCCTGGACTTCCTATCGCCTCACCCGACAGCTGCACACACAGGTCGTCTATGTTTGTCTGGTTAAAATAATGGTAGTCCTTTGTCACTGCAGCCTGCAAACATTAGAATACCAATAAGCTAACATGAAGTAAGAGAAACTGCGAGTAAAAAGTACCACAGTCACATGCGTTTGTGAAAAAGTTCCCAGAAAACAGTCAAATGCTCACTCATCAGAAAAGTAATCCATTACCTGATGTGCCCTCTGCAGCCAGAACGAGGAGTTGGCACACACGGTATTGTTGAATTCATGGGCGAAGAACTCACTACAGACATGGACCCAAAGGAAGTCGTCCTCAGCAGCAGACAGGTACCAAGCTGCATCAGAGCACGTGGCATGCAGGTCGAGCCCCATCTGAGCCACCACAGGGTCAAGTGACCCGTTCTCCCCCTCAAAAAGTTTACAGTAGAGAAACACGGTGAAGTTGGAGACACCCGTCAAGCCTGGGATGGATTCATTACAAGCTGCCTCCAGGATTTCTGTAGAGCTGGGGTACTCCGTACTCTCTTTCAGCTGGTCATTGCTCCCTCTCGTTCTCCCTGTTTGTGGCTGGTTGAACTGGGAGCGATGAGGCGCACTAGGAAGTTCATGAAGTCGGTTTTGTTTGGAGATTGTTCGTGAAGAAGGGGCTGATTTAGGAGATGAATGGGCTGGTGTTTGTTGTGATGGTTTTCCATCTCCTTCAGTGGAGGGGCATGACAGGAATGGGAGTGAGCTCGGGAGACCTTGGGAATTTACGCCCAAAGCCTTGATGTTCCACGTCACATTATGTCTTATCCCCCTACATTTCCATGGACAGATGGTAGAAATGGGATTTTTTTTTTTTGTTATATCCAATAATTTAATGTCAAACATGTGAAATGCAATGAGTCATGCTCCTAAAATATCTTACCATAAGATCAGCTGTCTCAGGTCACCTTCAAGTAGACAAATAAAAGCAAATATTAATTGAAAATCAAAGTGAATGAGTGGTGGAAAAAGCAACTGGAAGCTCCTGCTCTACACAACTAGGCCTTATGTAACAGTGCAGCTCAACTAACAAAGCCTGAGGTATAATGTTACTGACATCAATGAGAGGATAAAGAGATTAGCCAAGCCAACAACAGGTGCTTTCAGTGACGAGGATGATTATAAAGATTTTAAAACAGTGTCAGTCACTGTCACGTTCCCTCCTGTATCTTTCAGGTGAAACCAGGGCCAAAAGTGTGAGTCTCTTAAAAAGAGTAGGGACAGTCTGAACAGCTTATTGTTGCATTTTTTGCCTTAAATGTGTTTGAATGAACCTGTTATTTTATTTATCCATTTGTTGCATTATAGTTTATCTCATAATCATCCTCTAAAACAAAGCATTCAAATCTGGGCATGCATCCACATAATGTTTGCCATGTAAAATATTTCTTCATATCATATCATAATTCTATCATACGTTTGTTTGTATGAATGCATGTACCTTAAATGTGACTGAGAGCACTACAATGTTCTGTGAAAACAGCCAACAGGTTGATGTCTTGGAAGGCTGCACACTTCATTCAAATTATTTCTGCTCAGCTTTTTGTCTAATGTTAATGAGTCATCGCTTATGATTGTGGAAACAGCCTCTGAGGCCAGCTGCTCTACAAACTCACCAACTGAGCACCGGCCCTGAGCGTTGGGATGTGGCACGTCCACCAGGCTGCTGACATCATCAAGCAGGGCCATGGTAACTCGTGACACTTTCTTCCTCAGGTTACCATAAACAGAACTACCCACCCTGTGCAGGAGGACCCTCCTCAGCCCATCCAAACTCTGCACAAGAGCTAAATTTTTCTGTGCTAGGTGGCCTCCTCGCTCTCCTCCACCTGAACGTGATAACGCCTGCAGCAGTAAACTGTGCATGGAGTCTGCATCCTCCTCTGTGGTCACTGTGTCTTCCAGAGACACATTGCCAAGCAACCCATCCTGCCTCATGGCCTCAGGAGGCAAGCTGAAGGGCTTCAAACGTCCAAAAGCACTTGAGCCCTTACTGTGTTCAGCTCCTTCTCCTGCTGGGTGTAAACTGACCACAGGCTTCCAGTTGCGTGTTTCTAAGAAACGCAGCAGCTGCTGAAGCCAACTAACACTGAAAGCACAGTCACTACGACCCTTTAGAGCACAGATGAAGCCCTGCAGGCCTGCGCTGGCCTGGCCATAGGTTCCACTGACCAGAGCCTGCAGCGCAACTTCCAGCACAGCACTCACTGTCCTCCAATTCTGAGATAAGAAAGTCAAGAAAGGCTTGTGGGGCTGACGCTCTGATAGAGTGATCAGACTCTGCAACAGCCCCAGGAGCCAGTCCCAGTGAGGACTGCCCCTCAAGGACAAAAACCAGTCCTGCACTTTGACGCTGGGTCGGGGTGGCACCCGGCCGTTCAACTGGTTCAGTGCAGCACTACCTTCGGACTGGAGAAAGAAATGCAGCACCTTCTCCCACAGCTGCTCCTCATCTGGCTCTGCTGGCGCTTCCTCCAGCTCAGCACCCATCTCTTGGAGGTACAGAGAGATGTTGTAAAGGAAGCCAGAGAGCCGGTGTCTGTCAATTGGCTTGCTGAGTGAAGGCAGGTTTTTGCTGTGAAGAAGACCAAGTGTTTTTAGGCTCCCCATGATATTCCTCACCCAAGGGTGCACAGGTGGGTCCTTGTCTGTTTCTGGAGGAGCTTTCTGAGGATTCCAGCCACCTCCTTTACTCCATTTTGAAATTATTTCCTTAAGAAAGGCATCTCTCTGGTCCTCTTTACCACCTCCTGGAAGAGTCCCATTACAGACAGCTTGAGTGAGCATCATGTAATAAGCACATGTTCTAACAAAACAAAAACGGCTGATGTGTTTTGGTGACACACTCACCTGTCTTCTCGGGGGATCCTTGTCCCAGTAAAACGGCACAAACTACAATGCTTGTGAATCTAAGCGCGGCCATCCCTGGCCCTTTCTCTGCCATCTTCATCTCATGCCAGCGTGCACAGTGACACAGTGGTGTCACATCCTTCTCCTCGGGCTAAAGATTTCACAAAACGCTGTTTAAAATCATGTTGTTTTGTTCTTGAGTTTTTTCTTTTTCAGTGATGAGATGGACTCAAGGAGTAAAGTGTCTCAGCGGAGAGGGGATATTAAACCTTAATGACTAGCTGCCACTTCACCTTACCACTTTCACTGCGTGGTTACAAAACCAGTTATCAGTAATGTAATTAACTTTTAAAACCTATAAGACTGTGAACTACTAAATGAGTGTCCAAAGAAAAAGCAATGAATACATGGTTAAATACACAGTTTTAATTCTTCAAAAAATTGAAGACAGATTTGACACAGAGTAGAAAAGGATACTTACAATGAATAGTTTCTACTGAAACTATTCATTGTAAATTTTATCAGTGATCATTCACAATGAAAAAAAAAAGAGGTAAAAAACATTTTCAGAACTCACCAACAGCTACAATCCATTCACGTCTTCAAGTATCCTCTTAAGCATTTGCCAGCATCTCCAACTAAGCGGTGTCAGCAGACTGGGACTGACCTCTTTCTGAGTGGCACTCTCTGTTTCACCATCACTCCGACTTTCTCTACCTTTCATGCTCCTTCTGCACCCCTCCCACCACTGCCCTCTATCTCTCTCTCTGTTCTTTAAACTGGAGAATTTGCTTTTAGTTTTTTTGTCTCTGGGGTTGAGGTTTCTTTGTCATCCTACATAATGGTTGACCAAACAGAGGTCTCAGTTTTTTTAGGGTCAGCACTTATATTTAGATGTACAATATATTGATATATTGTTTTTGTTTTCCCAGTTCATTATTTTTGGACCTTCATGAGGCTACAGGAAGGTCACGGGACTCAGCTAGGTGCTCAAACAAGGTGAAAATCTGGATCATGTTAATCACACCCATGATATCTATCCAGTTCTCTAACTGTCTGATGTCTCCCCCTGACTAATTCTCTATTGAGCTGTCTCTCAGCTGGGACTCATCTTGTGACTCAGGGTTTATTGGGGGTGTAGTCTTACTGACGGGGCCCAGCCAGCAGGACTGTAGAGGCTGTCACTGTTTAGACACATTTATCCCTCGGTCAGGCAGACTTACAATTGAGCCCTGTGCAAGGGCAAAGCAGCAGGCTCCCCAGAGTCAGACCACTGTCTGCAGGCCCTGAAACCCAAGAGGGCTGAGTGAAAGGACCATCCCCTCCCTCCACTTGCTTTAGCTGTATGATACTGTGGCCTGCACGGGGACAATAACTTCCTCCTGTATTATTGATACCACAGGGAACAGCGATCACTCACTGCAGCAGGGCTCGATTCACCACAGGAATATTCAATGAGAAACCGGATCCACCCCATATGTTCCTCTTCTCTCTGCTGGAAACTCAGTCATGGCAGTGGGGAAATCAGCTGGTGAAACTAGCTGTTCAGATTGGAATACTTGGTCTGAGTCCAACTTTTGTTCCCATCTTCCAGTAGAAGTATAAAAGCATAAATACGTCAAATGTCCCCTACACTTATTTGGTCTTTGCCTTAATTTACTGGCATGAAGTTGAGAAACAATTTTTTTTCCACTTGCTCTTTTAACTTTGATAAATTTATTTAAATTTCAGCCAATGTCAAATATTAGTGGGACTTTGTGCCATAGTTTATGTCACATGATGTTGAGAACGACCTTTAGCTTGTCTGGTGTTCAGAGTGGGACAATAAAGGACAGTAAATGTCTAACAAACTGTCCACCACAGGTTGGTTACACAACTTGGATCATGTCCTTGTAGCTGTAAACCCATAACTTCATTGTACAAATGACCTGAACGGAACAGAATCACTGCATCAGTCAAAGGACGAAACTTATCTTAAGAATATTTTGTCTTTTTATCAAAACATATATATTAACATGATGCAACTTTAATATTAACTATATAGATGAACTGCTATATTTGACAGTGAAGAGCTCATGCATGCCTTTCCCAGCACTAAAAACAGCCAATGCTCCAACCTAAGTGTAACCAGCCTCAGGTAGGAAAGAGAGAAGGAAGTTTTGCAGATGTTGAATCTGCTGCTGTGAGCCGCATTTTAAGAGCAGCATGTGACCCAGTTAGCTGCCAAAAAAAAAATAGACTGCAAAGATTGGTGTTTGTGGCTTTTAGTTAATTAAGCAGCAATAAACTCCCATCAAGTATAGTCATTTTAAAACTATTAACAAAGTGCTGAATAAACAAAGCACCTGCAAGGTGCCCCGCAAGGACCAGAATACATTTTCTGAATAGTAACCATGACCTCTACAGGACAACCACTGCATTGTTCTGTGGCTTCTACAGGAGCTAACATCTGGATTTCTCACTCCAATTAGCTCTTCCACAGTCACGGTCACAATTCTAGATTTACTTAATTGATCAATTTCAACAAAAATCTTAATAATGTAGACAGACACAACAAAGATACATTTAATCTCTCATTTTCTTAAACAGACAAACAGAATAAAACAATTGGATCAACGCATACTGTGTTTTCTCTGAGGACTGTCATAGGTAGATTTATGTTTGGTCTAGGACAATAATGTTAGGGGTTAAATAATTAGCCTTAAAAGGTATAAACTGAGGCATTACAATCTGAAAACTTTAAATCCTATTTCCTAAACTTAACTGCTACCTGTAGTTGTTTATCACAGCCTTTGGAGGGCAGCCTGATTCATGAAGGGCAGGATGCCATTTTATTCTAAACTCCCCGACCATTGTTTTTAAGATTGTTATGATAGAGATAACAGTATTTCATGTTAATTTCTTTGTGTTATTGAACATCAACATTTTTATCAGAGGAAACTATGAGAAACATGTGAGATCCTAATTAGATAAGATGTAAAAAAAAAAAAAAAAAAAGTGAGAGCTGCTGTAAATGGTGCGGTTCTTGGATTCACCGCTTCTCATTTTTTGGCAAAGTAAAGATCCAAGTCCGGTCCCAGACTTTTCCCAGTGAGACTGCTTTCAAAGGGCTTTGCACAAAGTTCCTCCACTGGGACACCAAGAGCCCTTTGCTTTGCTTTGTAAGTCAGCAGCAAATCCTTATGCGCCTGCCAAACAGAATTATTTAACATAAGTATGAGCATCACTATAAATAGTTTAAACATCCTCATTAGTTAAACAAATGCGTAAATGAACAACTAACCTTGGAAATCTGAGCTTTTTTAAACTGTAGGATCTTGATGGCATTATTACTGGAGTCCAGATTTTCCTGTAAGTAAAAACCAGTTTTTGTCATGTACAAACACAGCACAACAACATGCACAAAATAAATCTATGATCAAGAATACGAATGACTACAGGGGAGGAAAACAAGAGACACACAATAGTACCTCCGTTTTGTTAGTGATCCCACTAAGGGCAGTGTGGTCCATGTTGGAGGCAGAAAGC
Organism: Toxotes lorentzi; assembly: GCA_037833715.1. NCBI lineage: Eukaryota > Metazoa > Chordata > Actinopteri > Toxotidae > Toxotes > Toxotes lorentzi. The sequence continues at coordinate 15,074,756 of JBBMJY010000001.1, forward strand.
ACAGAGTGGAGCTGAGCCTGCGTCTTCTCCAGGCTGTCTGTCAGGGCGTTCAGTTTCCTTTCCAGAACAATATTCTTCAGACCTGCTTTATGCTGCACCTTCTGAATATTCTCAGAGTATGTCTGGTATAGCTCGTTCCTTTCCAGCTGCAGCTGTGTGACATGCACGCACATACACACACAAAAACAGGTGCAAAAACATTCACCTAAATAACCACAAATACACACAACATCGCACTCATATCTAAGGTGTACATGAATCAAGCTAACATTTGAGCAACACGATGCTGTGCAACTTAACTTTTACCTTGTGGAATTTCTGTTCCAGTGCTTCATAATCCAATTTGAGATCCCTCAGCTCCTTTTCTTTGACCTTTTCGCTCATGTCCTGTCATAAACAGTATCACAAATAAATATCTGCCAAGCAAAGAACCAATTAAGGGACTGGTAGAAACAAATATGTGTGCAAGTTGGAATGTTAAGTTCAATTTTATATAAAAAAAAAACAACAAAAACACAACACAACCTTTTTCAGTGGTTTGTATTTCATTTTTTTCTCGTTTCCAGCAATTTCCTCCTTGACTTTCAAGAGAAGCTCAGTGAGACGTTTATTATCCTGCAAAACAGGGATCAGTTCTTTTGCCTCCTTCTCCTGTTTCATCCTCATTTCTTCAATTTGCACCTGAGAAAAGCCAACAAAACGTGCAATGTGAAAAAATATAACCGGATCAAACACTGTGCAGGAACAATTAGTCAAACAACAAAATTTATTATCAACAATTTTGAGTCATTTATCAAAATATATATTTTAAAAAAAAAATATATATATATAAATATATATATATATATGAAGTCATTTATCAAAAAAAATATATATATAGTCATTAATCAATTGATTGCAAATGTAATCACCAGACTCATCAATAACAAAAACTATCAGGAAATGCAGGCCTAAACAAACCATCTGAATTTTTGTTGTGTTTATTCTGACACGGATGCCAAATGTGAGCACTTATACCCTCAGTGAGTTGTTCACATCCGCATTCTGATGCATGTGATTAACAAGGGCATTAACATCACTGAAAGCTTTGTTGTGGTCTTCTATAAGGCCATTGATGTGGCTGTTCCAGTGATCTTCTCTCTCAATGATTGCATTTTTCCTCATGTTGTCCAGCTCTTGTGGCAGCACCTTCATCTTCTTCTCATACCTGGTTGCAATTTCTACAAACAGCAACACAAAGTTATGACGCCGACTTGGTTTTTGGCAGCACACAGTGTTGAATTCACCTTAAAACGAGATCACTTATTTACCTGTGAGTTGTTTCTCCCACATGTCCCTCGTTTTAGTCATTTCTTCATCATGTTTCTGCAGAGATAACAACCAAACTGGTGTTTGAAGCCTTATTGCTTACTTGTTGAAATATATCAAGGTAAAAAGAAACATTAAAACCACAGATCTTTTAAGTTTAGATACAAAATAGACTTAGGTGTGCACTACAAACCACTTCAAGCTCCTTGATGAGATTTTCATTGTCGAGCTCCTGCACGTCCACCATGATGGCCCTCATTTCCTTATGAAGCTCACTTTCTAATTGTTCCTGCTCTTTCTGCACCGCCTCAGCGGAGACTAAGCCATCTGCTTTCAACTCAGAGATTGTGTTCTGGTGTTCACACAGGAGGTGCTTCATCTTCTGCTTATAAACCTAGTAGGGGACAGAATTTAGTCAAATGTGCAACATAAAATTAATTCAGCCATTTAAGTGCTCCGTAGATATACTTTGCTTGCCTGTTATCAATACACAGCAAAATGTGCTGTAAGTGTACCTATCAGTAGGCCCTGCAGTGGGTATCAGCCTGTACTGTCACAAACTGACCGGGCCCCAGGACAGACAACACCATTCTGTAGCTGTGACATAATGTACTTTTAAACTGCTTCTTTTCTGCTCCCACCAAAGCAAACAGCAGACAACACCCTCTCAGAGTGTCGCTGAGATTCTAAATTTCACCTGAGAAAAGCTAATGCAAGGATCAGTATATCTTCATAATGCCTCCTCTTGACGAAAATAACTCAAAACGGCCTCCATTTTTTTCCCTGACTATTAAAGAAGACAACCTGCACAAGCCACTAAAGAAATGACAATTGTACAAGGGACTGAGGGATACTGGAGATAGCAAAGCTTATACTGGTTGAGTTCTCCAAATTCAGTCAAACAAAGGTTGCATCTATTGACTGCAAATGAAGAGCCCTTCAAATGGAACAGCCTTCTTACCTGTTCCAACATATTCTGGATTCAATTTCACACTTGGTAAAATCCAGCCCCTGAATTTGGGTGCAGTTTGACTGTGTAGCTAGAGCATAATGTAGTAACCTTACCTTGACTTCTACTTGATGGCGCCCCTCATCATCTTCTATGTCCCTGTCTAAGTTTTTCTGTTCAGCCTTGACCTCCTCTAGTTGTCTGTCTGTGGCCTCCCAGAAGGTGCGGATTCTGTCCCTCTCCAGCTGAAAGTAGTTTCTCTCCTCCCTCTCTCTATCCAGCTCCTCTCGAAGGCGCACAATGTGCTCCTCAAGCTGAAACATTGAGAAACACATTTCAATGTGGCCACATCTGAGCCACACACTGTTTGTGCACCCACTGTACATCTAAAAAGTTAAGTTACTGTTCACAGAGGGGATGTTTTTACAGGATACTCAGCTGGTAAAAAAAAAAAAAGAAAAAAAAAACATTATCTAAAAGTCAGAATATCTTCTAATCTACACAGATTCTGAGTGAGTCCCTCTTTTACAGAACTAATCACTTTGAACAGGAAATTGTTCTTTCCCTCCTGATGTTAAACATGAAAGCATCACTCCAAACATTTAAACACACACTGACACTCCAGCTCTGACCTGCTCCTTGGACATCTCCTCTTTGGTGAGGCCATCTATCAACGTGGGCGTCCGTGCCTTTGCAGGCTTTTTACTTGCTCCTTTGTTTTTGGGAGGCTGGGCGGGAGTCAAAATAATAGAAGAAGGTTAAAATAGCTTCCTACGGCAATCTAGCGTGATTCCTTTAACACTGTTATTGCGGAGAAGTAGCTATTCTCAACACACCAACCGAGCGTTAGCTGCTATAGTTAGCCCACTATGAAGCTGTATTTAATTCATGCTAATAACGTTTTGCTCACCATCGTATATACAGCCAAAAACAACCCGGAGAGACGGGCAATGTTTCGATCGTTTTGAGGAGCTGGTGCAGCAGATACAACTTCAATGAGTCCTCTTGAATGTCAAGCGTTTCAAAACGCTTGTGGATGGCCAAATGTGTTGCTGCTGGTTGCCCCAAGCAACGCATGTCGCCACCGGTTGCGTAGCAACACATGTGTCGGTGGAAAGTAACTAAGTATATTTACTCAAGTACTGTGTTTGAGAACTGGTGTTAAGTTCATCTGTATAGTTCTATTTTATGACTTACAACTCAATCTGAAAACTAGTTACTTTTACTTTAATAGCTGCTTTTCAGATTGAGATTTCACATCTAATATTACACAACATGAAATCCAGTGATTTAAAGGCACCGTTAACGTTGAATAATGTGAACAGAATTCGCCCCAAAATATATACAGGGATTTAAAAAAAAAAAAAAAAAGTTTATTTCATTCCTTCCTCGAAGTCTGTAAAACCTATTCAGTTTCTCTGTGGGAACTTTCCTGATTTCATCTCTGATTTTGATCACATGGAACAGCAGCAAACCCAACACTGCAAAATTTACATGTACTGAATGATGTATAAATATTATTTTTGCACTATTTCTCCCTAGTCAGATCCCTCGTGCATTCACACCCACACTGTGCTGTTGAATACGTACATGTACGTCTGTGCTACACCTCCAAACAGGCAAACATTTCCTAACATAAAGGTCAACAGTTTCAGACATACTCATCTCATAAATATACTTTATGTACAAGATGTTTCATAACTAGTTTATATATATATATATATATACACTAGTCAAATTCTTGGCAACTAGCAGTAAAAACACGTTTGGTATTTTTTATCATGCTCGGGTCATGATAACACAGCAAGGCTGAAGAAAATATTCAAGTAAGGGACCATAATTTAAAATTATGTGTACTGTAATCCAATCCATTTAATCAAGTCCTAAATGCCATAAAAAACTTTATTATCCCTGATAAAAGGAGCTGTCAAGGAGCTCTTGATTTATCTCTGAGGTTGCAGTTTGTGGTGATGTGTTGGACTGTTATGTTGCATATACAGTATGAACGGGGTGCACACAATATTTGAAATCACTGGTTTATTATTTGTTTAAAGCAAATAACTACTTAAAAACAGGCTGCTATGTACATATCCAGAGGAAAATCTTTACATTTGAAGTCTTAACACAAGAGTTCATGGTCAAACATTGAGCGCGGGTATGTCAAACAGGTCACACAGGCCTTCACTCTCATCCAGATTATAGATGTATTCATTTTCAGATGGTGGCGGCGATAGACGGAGGAGTGGAGAAAAAACTGAGGAGCAGAGGTATCCATGTCATTAATAGAAATATTCTACAAATACCAATTTATGATCGATATGAAGTCAGAAACTAATGCTGACTTACCTTTAGAGGCCATAAGCTTTGTGATTAGATCTGCATTCATTATTTCTAGAGAAACAAGGGAAAACATACTTAATCATTTACTAGTATACAGTCAAATTAAATGACTTTAAAGATTTAATGACCATAATTCAGAGATACATCAACAAGGTCACTACCTTTGGATGGGTCAAGCAGATCCTTCAGTTCCTTTGATAAATCTGGAACTGGAAACGAGATTTTAAAAAGTTCATGTAAAAATCCTTCACACTAAAAAAATATGCATGAGACATGAGGACATTATTGTATGAGTGTAAGTTTTTTGATTTACGGTAGTAAATTATACGCACAGTCACATTTTCTACTGCCCAATTAAACGATTCTGGTCAAAATCATTGCAACAGCAGTTCTTTGCCTTTTTCAAAAGAAATTAAGTCTAAATGTGACTAAATCTGTGGTGCCGCGTTGTTCGTGCCCCTGAAGTTAAAGGTAAACTAATTTTCTCTGATCTAAACTTTAGATCATATGACACGGGGTCGAGTTCAAGCTGAAATGGAAAGCTAGGTTTCTCTTTCAGTGGCCTATCAACATACAACACACTTCAGAAAAAGCACAAACTAAAATACTCACACTTAGGCGCATCAGTTCTCTCAGTGTCTATAAACGACGATGCTTGAAGAGGCTGAGTGTCCTCCGTGGCCGTCTGTCTTGATTTAGAGCAATGTTTGGTATCAGCTGAAGCCTGACAAAGCGCAGTACTGCTCTCCGTCTCATCAGAGGTGGACATGGCTAACTTGGCGTTCCGTAAAATGTCTTCAGGCGGTGGGACTGGCAGTACAACAGGAACAGAGCTGGCAGAGTGTTTATTAAGAAGTAGGACATCTATGGGTCCACTGACGCTTTTCAGATGGATCTGGTACTTTGCTGGGCTGTTCTGGACCTGAAGGAAGATGTATGCGCACACTAAGTCATCCCATCTGAATTAAAAGCAGCAAGAAAGAAGACAGTACAGTAGGTTCCAGTGATGCAGGACTTACAGCTTTGGGAATGGGAACATCTAACTGTGTGCCAGATGGTGCTCGTACTGCCAAGAGTGTGTGGCCTGAAAAGACATGGAACACTGAAAAGTCAAAGGACAATCATTTTCATCTGATCCTGAGCTGCAATCTATTTTGATGAAGCTTAAAAATCTCATGTAACACAACTCTCTCCATACTGCATCTTTTGTGGCTGGTACAGAAATCTAGTAAGGGAAATCAACGAGACATAAAAAGTTTAAACTTGAATTTACCTCATAGGTAGACTTTATGAAAAGTGCCTAATGTCACAACTGTTTTACAAGTTGTTCTACGCTGTTGGTTTTTAATCTTGAATCTCTCAGTTTTCCTACAAAAACATCAATCAGTGCAACTCCACTGCAGCAGATATGAGGGAGGAAGAAATGTGCCAAGGAGATTTTTGCTTTTATATTCCTCAAAAAGCAAGGCCAGGATTTGTATTTCACTCTAAGGAATAAAATGTATCAACAATAAAAAGCGGATAGAACTGGCTTTGGCTCACTGTCTCTCTACTTTTTTCAAAGATATGTTGACACAGAAACGTACACAAGAGTAATCGCTGAACGACAAGAGAGTGAATATACTTTACCACTGAAGCAATTGCAGATATCTTCATGATTCACATAGGTCAGAGTTGATCTGAGTTAAGGTTCAACTTAAAATATAACTTCTACATTAATAGAAGTACAAATAGAAGCACACAGAATAGAATACAAATGACAAATGTTGGAAATCAATGTGTTCCAGTTTAAACAGGCATAAAAAGGATATTTGCTGCAGTCTTCTGTTGTGTTCCTGATGCTTTGTTCAACCCAGAGTCTCTGCTGGTCCAACATCAATTCTTTCTGCTCCAAGTCCTCCAGCTCAGACTTCAACCGTGTCAGTCTGTTTGTTAATTCGCATGCATTTTCTCCTGGCACTGTGCCCCTTATTTAGGAAAAAACATATGTATTATATTTTGCACTACACTCTTAACGCGCACACACACACACTTTCCCAAAGGCACATAAAGCAGGGTTAAAAACTTACATCCACTTTACAATGCTCTTGGATATTTTCACAATCAGACCGATGCCCTCCAGCACATTCGTGATGTCGTAGATTCGTCGCTTCTGTTCGACAGCCAGGACCCTCACGGCCTGAAAGAAAGCAAACAAAAACTTTATCCCCCACAGGCTCCTCAGCCTCGTCCTCAGAGAATTTTTGTTTCACAAATGTCTAAATGTTTTCACAGTCTACAATCTGAGTCTCTCAGGCAGTGGTAACTGATCCCCTTAAACTATCTGACATCTTTGATTGAAAAGTGAAATTATCTTTAAACGATTTTCAATTAATTTTCAGTCGACTAATTGTTGCAGCTTTGATGATTTTTAAGGTAACTGTCATCCACTTGTTAAGCTAAGTTAGTTTGTTAAGTGTGCCACTGAAGTCCAGGTGAAGAGCCCTACTGTCACTTATCTGACATCACAGACACAGAGAGTTAGACTAATTTGAAGAAGAAAGCTTTGTCTCCAGTGATGGGATCAGCGTTTGTTGTGCTGTGTGACTGACTTTCCCAGTCCACTTACGTCTTTGAGGTCCAGCTCTCCTCCTTCAGCTTCTTGTAGTAACTTGACAAACCTGGTAGCCAGCATATGAAGACTCCGCAGACTCCTCTGGTTCTTTGGGTTCTGGTCTGACATGGCGGTCTCCCCACCTGGACTGTGTGGGCTCCACTCTGGATTCATGCTGCTGCACAGGGAAGGGAAACAAATAAACCCGGGAACCTCCCTGTTGTTTGAATCAGCTGCGTCGGGCCCGCCTCACACAACCGGAAAAATAATTCTTTCGAAATAAAATGTTCTCAGAGTTTCCTGTAAGAGATCTCTTTTGTAGTTTTATGTGGATCTGAACACATATTGGGTAAATAAAGCGTTTAGGACAACAATACTGTCATGCAATTTTCTTCTGTACTTTAACCGCTCGTTAGCGCTCACTAGGTCAGCTTTACTATGAAAAGCTTGAACCGGAAACACCAACATTTCTTCTAACTAGTCACTCGTGAACAGCAAACATTTATACCAAGTGTTTAATTACTTGTTGTACTTGCTTGAAAGGCCGCTGATACACGCACCTGATCAGGTTGTCGAAATAAGTTCAGTGACGAACGTGGAAATTACAAACAGCTGTTTTTACCTCAGTCGTTATCGGGAACAGACTTGCTGGGCTAACGCTAGCAGTACTGCCGGCGACAGCATACAGTAGTTTAACTTGTGATACAAGTTTTAGCGGACAGCTACTGCTTAATTCCAACCCACAGCAAATGTTTTCCACATTGTACCAACTCCAGTGATACTCCACCCCCACTGTTGTGGAGTTAGGCGCGTATTTTTCCGGTAACCGTATATACCTGCCTTCACAATAAAAGTTCACACGTTTGACTGATCCTCTTACTAAAATAATACTTTTTATGGCTTCCTGAGGGATTTATTATTTCATGTGTATTCCAACTACATTAAGTCTGAGAACTAGGCCAACACAGAGAACACTGTTTGGTACTGTGTTACTTTCTGAAGTGTTAACTTAATGGGGCAGGGAAGGGGAACTGACCCATCACCTACGCCTATCATTTATTGAAATGTGTCTCATGTAGTGATGTGTCGGTCGCGAACGAAACGGCTCTTAGAGTCGGCTCTCTGAAGTGAACGATGGGCGCCGACTCCTGTCTGGGAGGCGGAGCCGGTAACTGGTGTGAGGTGTGTTCGTACTGAGCAGGAGGGGGAGGGAGGAGCGGGGGTTACAGACACAGGGAGACACGAGAGAAGGGGGTGGGGGGGGGGGGGTGACCGCAGGAAACGCAGTAAAATTTGGATGCATTTCAATTACATGGATATACATCTAAATACAATAAGCCATATAAATAATAATAAATAAATAATAATATTGTGTATATTTTGTACATTAGTAATTCATTTTATTTTATATTATTTTGGTAATAAATTAATTTAAGAAACGAAAAACTCTGAGGAGCAACTTGGGAGCTGAAAGAGCCGGCTCTTTTTAGTGAGCCGAGCCAAAGGAACCGGCTCTCTTAAAAGAGCCGGAATTCCCATCACTAGTCTCATGTAGCCTCGAAGTTCCCATTAAGTAGGAGACTATACTATATGATTCAAACTCAGAAGCCAACCGCTGCGCCTGTGCGAGAAGAACGCTACAAGGCCATGGCCAAAAATTCTAATTATTTGTCCAGAATTAGTCAAATTCGTATTTCAGCCTGTAAGTAATATGCCATATATGCAGCATATGAGCTCTTCCCAGGTTGCTATTAAAAAAAGTAAAGAAAAAAATAAAAAAAAAATACCAAGGTTATGACCTCAGTATCTTAATGGCAGCTACAGCATCTAAACACCATCTGTGCTCAGGTGTGAGAACAATATACAGTAAAAATCTTAAAAATATATAGCTGATAATACCAAAGAAGGCCCCAAAATTAGCTAATTATGTCATCAGTATAAAAATGCTTTGAAGAACCTTTGTGGACATAGAAATTGAGGCTAATATCCCAACAAATTTCATGTTGTTGTTCAGGACTTCCGGATAGAGTCAGGCGCTGGTCACGTGGCCCACCGGACCAGTCATATGACGCACCTTGCCGTTTCTGTTCATGCGGAGCTGGAGTGGAGGAGGCTAGAGGAAGTTAGGGCTGCAAATCAGCTTCGTCTTCTCTCTTTTGTTATAAGCAAGTGAGTTTCGGCGATGTTCGCCGGAGGTTTGCTGGTGTGTTTGCTGGCCGTGTTGCAGCTCGGCTCCCGGGCTCAGTACGCTCCGGATGAGGTGACCCACCTCCCAGGTATGACGTTCAAACCCAACTATCAGCAGTGGTCTGGGTACCTCCAGGCTCGGCCAGGGAAGTTTCTCCATTACTGGTAAGAAACTGTGGTGGGGGAAGTATTCGGTTCTTTTATTTCAGTGAAAGTATCAATGCAACAGTACAAAAACCTGCTACAGTAAAAGTACAGAAGTATTGTGATCAAAATATATTTAAAGTATAAAATGTTCTGCAGTATCGTACTGTACTGTATCATAATTTATTACTTTATATACAGTTGGCTAGTTTAGTCCTGTGATTCTGAGGGGTCAGGTTCTGAGGTGAAGAAAAGAAGAAAAGACAAAGTTTCTCAAAATTGTACTTAAGTACACTACTTCAGTTAATATACTTATTTACCTTCTACCACTGGATAAAAAACCCTAACCGCCTTGTATGTGGGAAAGGGCTGGACGGGCTTTCTGCAGCTTCTCGGTTTGCCATCATATTTGCATGTAGTAAGATGTTCATTCCTAGGATGTCAACCATGACAGTGAAACAACATAGAGGCACACAGGCAATGAACACTGGGATTTTATTTTCTCTTTGTCAAAAAGTTAACCGTGTCGGGTTCTTGTAGCCTAATGACACTATGCCTGTTTTTGGAAAGTTTTGAATAAGGCTTATGTTGTTTCCTCTGTTTGGATTTTTAATGTGGTACAGCAGGTGTACAGGTTTGTGTGTCCTTTCTGTGTACATTTGTCTACAGATGTTTGGACAACCCCAGGCAAAGTCCAAATTCCACTGCTACTTTTTATGTCATACATTTAAAAAAAATAGTCATAAAAAAGTAATTGTGGCATGTGCAAAAGTCAGTGCTTAGTGAACCCAAAGGTTTGCATTCAACTGTATCATACAGTAAGGAGTTTCTAACCCTGGCTCTGATCTGCTACAGGTTTGTGACCTCTCAGAGGGACCCAGCCAAAGACCCTCTGGTGCTGTGGCTGAACGGAGGCCCGGGCTGCAGCTCGCTGGATGGATTCCTGTCAGAGAACGGACCATTTCATGTGAGCATGCTCACTGTGTGCAGAACTATACCTGTGTGCTGAATTAAACTGACTCTGAATAGGCACTGTTGGCTTTCCTTTACAGGTGAATGATAACGGGGCCACTCTGTATGAGAACGCATTCAGCTGGAACAAGATTGCCAACATGCTGTATCTAGAATCTCCTGCAGGAGTGGGATATTCCTACTCTGATGACCACAAATATGCAACCGATGATGACCAGGTGAGTTCAGTCTGTTAAATGAATAATAACAAAGCTTAGAAACAGCCAGAGACCATGCTGGATAAGAAACCATGTCATATGTTTTTCTCTTAGGTAGCTGAGGACAATTATATGGCCTTACAGAGTTTCTTCACCAAGTTCCCAAATTTCACTCAAAATGAGTTCTTCATCTTTGGAGAAAGTTATGGTGGAATTTATGCACCAACCCTCAGCCTGCGTGTGGCTACAGGAGCTGCCAAAATCAACTTCAAGGTGAGGTGCTTCATATGTTTTGCTCATCAGCACCATCAGCTGCTCACTTTCAGTATCAGAATACAGTTTCATGGTGAAAGTGATGTTATTCTGCCCCTCAGAGGCACTAAGTATCTAAAACGCCCTAACATTTATTCTCTTGTTTTCAGGGCTTTGCAGTGGGAAATGGTCTCAGCAGCTTCGCTCTCAATGACCAAAGTCTGATCTACTTTGGTTACTACCACGGCCTCTTTGGAGAAGAGTAAGTGGCACTTTGTAAAGGAAGCTTGTTTGCTTTTACTATGAGGGAAAATGTTTCAAAAAGCAAAGCCATATAATGCAAGTGTGTTCTCCTCCACACATGTAACTTCATATTAAATAAATTGTGGCCGGGCATGCTGCATTAAAAATGGCCCTCTGCTCATGTCAGTGGAACTTTGGGACAAGCATGTGGTTTCAGAGGGCAATTGTCAAGTCACAAGTTGCAGATCTTGCATGTGTGACTTTTTGCTGTAACATGCAAGAGCTACAGTTCTGCAGAATACAGCTTGTTCATTCATTCTTCTATTCATAGGAACAGAAGAGTTGCTTCTTTTTTTTCCCCTTTTTTTATACTAACAGCCAAAAAAGTATGCAAGTATATAAGACTGTAACAATATAGTACATAGAGTACATTTAGTTTGTGGTATGGAATTGGGACACACTGCTTTTCTTCCCTAAATGCCAGAAAGCCAAATTAAAAACATCAAAATGTACCTCTGGGGTTGTTTTTGGATCAATATAGAGGTATGACAGAATTAATGACATCAAGCCAAGACGTAAGTAACACTCTGGACGACGCAGACATTGTCATTTTAATGATATGTTTTCTGTGCAGCCTGTGGCGTGATCTGAACATTAATTGCTGTGAGAAAAGGATCTGTAACTTTTACAACTCCAGTTCGAAGACCTGCCGAGTGATGGTATGTGCGCACTATTTATAGAAGTATTCAGCTGTGACTTTTCGGTGCTGCAAATTTTACTTTGTCCTTGTCTCCCTTCAGGTGGCTATCGCATTTGGTATCGTGTATAATAGCGGACTTAATACGTATGCCCTCTACTTGGATTGTGAAGGTCGCAGAGGTTTCCACAGAGGCTATGAGCGGACCATGACTCATCTGTTTAAGAACTACAGGAATCATCCACACACCCACAAAGTGAGTGTTTCCCCTGTTTGAACAAATGCCACTTGGCCTGAAGCACCTGCGCTTCAAATACTTCTTGTCTTAACGATAAACGTCTTTTTTTAAAAGTTTTTAGATAAAGTGAACCACTCCATGTCTCTGGGTGAAGTGCCTCCCTGCATCAACAGTACGGCTCAGATGAACTGGCTGAACAGAGGTGATGTGAGGAAAGCTTTACACATTCCAGATACACTGCCACCATGGGACATCTGCAGGTGTGTTACAGTGAAATAATGAATGTGATAATTTGGTTATGACGTCACTGATCAGTACGGCGCGTCCCTCCAGTCCTTCAGTGTTTCACTAATCATATTACATGGAGCTGCGATTCCACTCTCACCTGACCACCCAAAGACAAATCCAAATCACTTTTGTACTTTGGTACTGTCATCAGTGCATTGGTTTGACTTACAAATTGAATATAGCCCTTGACTCTTTTGTACTGCAACACACATCTTAAAATACAACTGCAACTGTATTTATTCAACTGTGTGTGTACGTACGTGTACACACAGTGGCATGCTTATTATGATGATAACAAATTCTTCATTGCAGTGACGATGTGGGAGAGCATTACACCACCCTGTATGAAACAGTGAAGGACGTGTATCTGAAGCTGCTCTCTCTGGGCCTGCGGGCGCTCGTCTACAACGGAGACACCGACATGGCCTGTAACTTCCTGGGAGATCAGTGGTTTGTGGAGGGCCTTGGCCTGGAGGTAGGAACTTTAATTTAAGGGAGGATTATAAAAAAAGGCTTATCTATTTATCAGGGTTTTTTCTCTACCCAAACTACAACCAGATATACTGCCTAATTCTACCCCAATTAATGTTCTCAGGCAACCACTAAGTATCAGAGCTGGATTCATGAAGACCAGATTGCGGGTTTCTACCAACAGTTTGGAAACATAACCTTCCTTACAGTCAAGGTAACCACCAGCGTGTTGTTTAGTGTCTGTCACAGAAGCACGGCTGTCCTGTTTTAGGTTGGCGATGTGGTGCCGTTATGGTGAAATATCACTGTCCTGTGTTTCAGGGTGCTGGTCACATGGTTCCCCAGTGGGCTCCAGGTCCGGCTTTCCACATGTTCCAGTCTTTCATAACAAATGGTTACTACTGAGCCGCGATGGGGACTGCTGTATATACATACACCTGTACTCATCACGTGTTAGATGGTACATTTTTTCTCAGGGAACGTATTCTTATCATTTTAATTATTGTTGCTGTACTTGCAGTGTGTTGAGTTTTTGGACACTGACACTTTCAGTGTTGACTCTCCTCTGCCTCACAGTGGATTTCAGCTTTGAGGAAGTTTATATCTTCATTGGGTGAGCATTTATATATAATGTTCCTCCATTTTAGAGAATCAAAACTAACTGGACATATAAACGAACCTGAGTAAAATAATTAGGTCTGGTCTTTAGCAGAAGTGAAACACTTGCTAAGTAGGACTGAGGTTAACCCAATTCACCCAATAGTGAGGTGAAAACCTTTTACATCACTGTTTCACTGCAAATCCCAGGAGATGAATACAGAGCCAGAACAGAACATGCTTGTCCAGAAACACAGAAACAATATAGGCCTACCTAACATGATAAAATGAAGCTAGTGTCAATATATCATTTTTCATATCAATGATATTTTCAGCTAAAGTTAAGTAAATGAAGTGATACAAAGTGATTGCTTATCGACAATGTTCAAACTGTTTTGACAAAAACTGCAACTTCACTCCTCATTTGTCTTTTTATTAAATTTTTTGTTGAACTGCCACTGACACATGGATTGTCAGATTTATTCACATGCCTTGATTGTAGTTAATTGATTGGAGTCTCATACGTAGGTTCTTAAAACATTTCCATTAAAAACTTCCCAATGAATGTCATTAGAAAAAGGTGCACATCCTTCCAACCTGCAAACACTACATCATTGATCACAAAGGCAGTTTTCGTCCACTCGTCTGCAGCGCCAAAAGAGTAAGAAAAAAAAATCTTAAAAATTACTCTAATGGTTGGAAACAATTTGTATTTCAAGAATGATTGAAAGAATTGTTATAAAATAAAAACATGGTGATGCTCAGTAGTTATTGTACTGGTCCCACTCATCATTAATGTTTTGACTGCAGCTTCTTCTTTCCCTTTCTCTAAATTATATGTTGTTGTATTTAGTCCACCAGTGTGACTAATACAACATAACTGTTAATGCAAAAAAAAAATCCCTTTTACCATTTCTGTCCCTCTCATCCAAAAGTAAAACACCTTATTGCTGTGTTTCATAAAACCTGGATAAACTACAAAAACAAAGGGCTGTCAGTCCTTGAATTATGGATCATAACAAGCTTAACATTTCTCAGTTTAGTTTTGATCATTGTACCATCGTAAAACATTTAAATGTAATGTAAAATTAGTTTAACTTGCAGTCCAACTGAATGTGTGCACTTGTGCTCTATACATCTTTAGTGTCAAATTATTTTTTTCAATGCTGGGTTAAAAACTTTGGTTTTAGCAAAAAAAAAAAAAAATAAGGGAACAAATTGTTTCTAATTCTTTGTTCTTGAGCTCGAATCTCGAAGTCTGCAATGGTGTCAGCTGATTCGACTAAATTGAACCTCACACTCTGCTACGCTAGTTGACTTCTACACATAGCACGCTCTGTCAGTAGTCAGTATCAACTTCAAACCCCATGTTGTGAGGAACTGGCAGTCCTGAAAGAGTCTGAGTTTTCATATCCTGAAAATGGAAATGCTGCTCTTCTTGCACACCCTTCCCTTGACACGTAATTGTTTTGCACACTGAAGTAACCATACCTCTTTTTAAAGGCCCACAGGCTTAAGTGATTGTAGTTCTGTATGAGGGGTGATTGATAAGTTTGTGGCCTAAGGTAGAACCAGATGAGTTATACAGCTCTTGTTACATGCAGTTCAACTCTTCAAGTAATTATGCAGAGGGTTTGAAGTTAATAACTTTAGTTGTACTTCTGTTTTGGGTGACAAAAAAATTACAAGTCAGCACTGTCTGAGAAAATGTGCAGTCATCTACTGCAGTGGTCTCAAAGGTTTATCACCCAAGGAGGTCCTTCGCCTGATTTGACTGGATTTTGCCCCTCAGACTACTGACTCTTCCCCAAGATCCATATGCTCCACAATCGCTGGACTGAAACTGTAAATGTAGGACGATGTTGAAAAATATGCTAGGTTTTCTGAACTTGACTCCTTCTGCCTTAGGCCACAAACTCATCAATCACCCATTTATAACTTTATGAAATATATAAGAAAATATTAAACCAACAAATAAAACTAAACTAAAAAAATAAATACCTCAGATGGCTTCCTAAATCCGTTCTTATACTCTTATAAAATCTTATACGATTAGTTTGCTGAAAACCTGAAAACCTCATTCAGAGGTACTGACTGGAAGTGAACAAATCAACAAGACTTGAACGCTGCATGCAGACCGATCACTCAGTTCAATCCTTCACTGGAAAAAGAGACTCAATTCTTACTCAGCAGCACCAACGTAAAGTCTAGACCCGGGAACCACAGCATGTCAATTTTCAATGATAAGAAACATTTACTTTGACATGCAAATAAAATACACAAATTGGTACAATTTCATCATTTAAAAAAAATCAATTTGATTGTAAGACCTTTCTACACAAAGTCCTTCAGTTCTTGTAAACAGGACAGGAATGCGTCACCCATACAGTGTCCAGAGGCAAGGGAAACCATTCTGTGCCCCTGTGGAGTGACTACTCTGTCAAAAAACCATCATAAAAACATGAAACATGCAATTGAAACTTTACAGAAAATAAAATGGCAAAGTATCTGAAGTCACTTGGCATCGAGTGGTGTCTTCGACTACTCCCTCCAAAGAGGTCTGAGGCTTTAACCCATTATACAGGAGGGATGTGATTTGGATTTTTTTTTATTTATTTTTTTTAATGAGTGTCATGAGATGCTCCTCCATCTTATCCACCGTGTCTTAGGTCAGAATAGCAGCACAGGACTAAGCACCCCCCTACCCCGTCTTCAATAACAAGGACACCGCAGGCTTGGGTAAAAATCTTCCTCTTAGCTGACAATGTCTTGGTAGATGGAGTTGGTTGTGGTGAGGCCAAAGATGAAAGCTCCGAGTGTAACCATGACAACACCGAAGACTACCAACCCATGCCAGCTGTAAAAGACAGGACAGAGGAAATGAGTAGATGTGACCCTGCATATAACATTTTTATAGTGACACTGAAACAGATGACTCTGGTGCATTATCTTGGTTTCCAAAAAACAAGTTTCAGTAATAAATGAGAGGGACAAACATTTTGATAAAAATGAACACATATAAGAATAAGCAGCATCTCACCTGGCAGATCGGCTGTCTGTCTCTGATAGTTTGGCTTGCATCAAACACAAACCTGTTAGGTTTAACAGACATCACATGACGTTATTAAAGAGCGACAACTGAATTTGGCTTGAGAGAAACAGTGCACACAAAGAGGGCTGTGTTACCTGGGAAGATGAAGATGAAACAGGCTGCCAATCCTCCAATCAGCGAGATTACCCTACCAATATCTGGGATGAAGAGGGCGAGAATGAGGGTGACAACAAACCACACCAGGGTCTGCAGGATCCTCCTCCTCTGCTCCCGACGTACACACACTTCCACCTGCTCGCCTTGAAAACGCAGCCAAAGTCCTTCTATAACTGCCCTGGAAAGACACATGATCACATAAGAGTTCAGTGAGGAAATGTTCTATGAACTGAATCGCCAAATAAGGGAAGTCCTCGACAACACATTCAAAAGATGCACCAAACCTTTGCTTTTTTTTTCCCCACCCAATACAAATTCTGAAAACTGGTGCTGGATTGGCATAAACCAAATCCACACAAGTTGTATTATCCCATCTTTTAAATTATGAATCTGTATATCTCACTGAATGGAACTAAAGTGAATGATTCTTTTATGTGTGAGATAACATGAAGCTATAAATACACATAATTTCTGAGCTGTAGAGAAGGTCATAGACCAGAATTTGTTTCAGGCAAATTTAGGGTTTTTCTGTTACAACAGTCCCTATTAAACATTTGATATATCTAACAGGTCACATCTAGCCAATTCTCAATACATTTAGTAAGTTCAACATTTATTCTAATAATGTTTTAGCACCTCTAATCAGTGCATCAGTAAGTCAAGACAAAGTAAGACGTAGCATGATAAATTATTCTGGTTGAAATCTCACACCAATAATAGCTCATCTCAGATATATGAGTATCGGTGCACATTGCCAGTAAGTAACATGAAACTGCTGTGCAGAAATGCCAAAGGTATGTCTGAATTCATTTAGAAACTGAAACTAATGACTATCAGTCAATATATCATTAGTGAGTTTATCTTAATTCTTATATAATATAAATATCAATATCAGAATGGGCTTCAAATGTCCAGTCCAGCTTCAACAGCATTTTATTTTCAGTGGATCGTACCTGCCACAGAAGTGTAAAATGGGGTATGATGTGACCACGCAGATGATAATAAAAGCTCTTGCGATGGCCACGGCAATATCATTAGGAGGGTACGACATCAGCACATCCTGACTGACATTGGAGCCAAACGTCAGGAATCCACAAACACCTGGTTAAACACAAAACGCAAGCATTTGAAGTATTGACAACCAGTCACGCGTCATCTGATTTGTTCCATCTCGATTATTATGTATCAGTTCCTGAGATAAGAAAAGTTGGGAAAGCATCTGCTTTCTGTTACAAGGTTTGACTTTTGAAATAGATAATTCAGTGTATCGTTAGCACTGGATTATTTGTTGAGTAACAAGTGCACACAGTGACAGTACCTGTTCCTGTGTAAACAAAGAGGCAGATTATCATGCTGAGAGTGACTACAACTCCCCAAGGTTTGATCTCTTTCTTGCTCATGCTGTTGAACACCGGCACACAGCTGACATGGCACTGTAGAGAGAGATCAGGAGGAACAAGATGAGGCAAAAATAATTCTGCTACATTCTAATCAAATCATAAGGAAGGCATATCATTTTATGATTTCAAATGATACAAAATGAGCAAATACCTGGAAACCAAAGCATATGGTGGGCATTGCATTGAAAACTGCAGTCCAGGAAGCAGAACTGTAACAAACACAATAATTTAGCAACTCAAGCAAAGCAGAATGACAAGGATGATGGGTTTTCTGCTTGAATGTCGGTGGACAATGAAAAAATAATTAATAAGAAGTCATTAGCTGCATAAAGTAAGGGCAGTGTCCTGATGAGTGGGTGTGGGGCTCACCTGGTGGGAACATAGCCTGGAGTCACCTCTTTATCTGGCCAGATGTACTTTACAATGACCACGATGGTAACATACCAGGTTCCCATCACACTCAGTGCACTGCAATGAAGAACAATAACTCAGACATAATTACCTTGGAAGGTAAAAGTAAGAAAATTAAAAAATAAGATGAGTGAGTTGGCTGAGTGACAACGTTTTGTACCTGGCGTATTTCTGAAAGCCAATCTCTTTGGGGATGGAGAGAGGAAGAATAACCAAGACTGCAGTAACAACAATGGTAAATTTGCGGTCAGTGTACCACAAGCCGCCGGTGCCGTCGGTGTCATGGGCCACTGCTGCTATCACTGCAACAACAACAACAACAACAAAAAAAATACAAGAATTACAAAAAGCTTTGAGGAAGACAGACAAACACAGAGGGCGGCAGTGGAGTACGCTGGAGAAATGTTAGAGCACGCCACAGTGGGAATTAGCTGCAAACTGCTGTACACATGGGAGACATTTAGCAAAGTGCTTAATT
This sequence comes from Toxotes lorentzi, assembly GCA_037833715.1. NCBI lineage: Eukaryota > Metazoa > Chordata > Actinopteri > Toxotidae > Toxotes > Toxotes lorentzi. Next base: position 15,093,729 of record JBBMJY010000001.1, read on the forward strand.
TAAGTCACAGGTACTCCGTTTATTCATTTCAGTCTACTTCCAGAGACAGGCAGGTGTAGGATTTCTACACAGTCAGCGTCTCAGTGTACGGAAATGTAAGAGTGGATCACATGATGGACACATTTACTGAGTGAAAAAGCTGAGTGGTGTCATCCTAGATGCTCTTTGCCCTATTTGGTGATGGCACTGCCTTTTTTTTTTTTTTTTAAAAACCTTATCAATTCTACTACCACTACTACTAGACATCTTCCTCTGTTTAAAGACATGGATCACAGTTGAATGTAGGGCACAAATGACAAAGTGCATGTAAATGTAGGTGAAAGAACAATAAGTAGTGACAACAGTACAAAGCTAAGGGAGGTAGGTGGGTGATTTCCTGTATCAAAGCAAATATACTCACAGCGATCCAGCTGGTCTCCGATAACAATAAAGAAAGCAATGCAGGTGCCAAAGGTGTAGACAGCAATGGCTACTTCACATATGACCCCTGTGACCTTCCCACAAGTGGCTCGGACAACCTCCTGATAGGTGCTTTCGTTACTGACCTGAAGAAACCAGACAGATCATGATAAGTGTTCATGGATGAGGTACTGGAATAAAGAAACACACCCTAGTCCGTATATATTAACCTCCACCATCACTGAAGGTGCTTTAAGTCTTTGAGCATGAAATCTGAAACTCCTAGCCACTGGAATAACTCACAGTCACCGTCTGGATTCTGAAGTTATCCATTTGAATTAGTAAACTGAAGCCTTGAAGGGATGCACCTGCTCGGTCTACTATGTTTTAGGTAACATGTGACTTTTACACAATACTAAGTATTAACAAGGCTCAAAATGGTACCAGGAAAACATTAGCATAGTCATAAAGAAGGATCAAATGGACTGTTTGTATTTGCAGCAAGAGCCTCACTACCGACTGTAATTAATCACCTTCAATTTGAGGCATGCTCACAGAGAAAGTACTGATTTTAGGCTGTTTTAAAACTGCAGGATGAGTCAGCCAATCATGCTCACAAAGTCAGCAGTTTCCATGGTACCACATGCCTTAAGACAAAGTTCAACCTACAGCTGAATATCGCTCATTTTATGTGTAAAAGCAATACTCCTCAGATTCTGGGTTCCAAACAAATGTCATGCATAAATAATGAAAATGTAAGATTTATTCAGCTGACTCAAACTTAGATTTCTCCACTACGTTTAAGCATTTAAGCACAAGTCTGAGCCATTCAGGAAGTGAAAGCTTTTGTGCAATGCACTACAACTAATAAGGAATGCAGGAGCAAAATAAAACATTTACATTACTATTACACAAGAACACTGCTGAACACTAATGAAGGAAAAATACTTAAGTGAGAGAAAAAGAAATGTAGTCGATGGTGGGGAAAATGAAAGAGAAACAAGTCACACAGTAAGAGATTAAAAAAAAAAAACTCTCAGGAAGTCAGAACGTGACGGTCCTGAGACGACACAGACCTGGGAGCAGTAGCCAAGAATCACCAGGCCACTGATTATGAAGATCAGCATAAACTGAAACACAAAGAAACAGGAAGTATAACATTATAGTTCCCCATTTTAATTTCTATAAGCAGTTTTATGCTAGTCACTAGAAATCACAGAGCTGATAACTATATCCTAATATAAAATACTATATCCTAATATTCAGTGCAGAGTACTGTGTAAATACTGTGTGTCTGCCTACACTGAAGCCAGTTTCAGTGTAAGTTTTGACTGTAGGCAATCAGACTAGAACTTTAGCAATTTATTATTTATCAAGTAATACACCATTTTTTTCAAGTGCTCTTCTCACCAAAACTTTATCTTTGATTGTTGCTCAATTAGTCATGAATATTTCAGTTTTCTTCTCTCTGTTAAACTGAACTGTGTTTTGGCTGGTGGGCAGACTTAGTGAGTAATTTTAAGACACCACCCACAGTAATTTCTGAAGGCATTTATCATCATTGTTGCTGTTTTACAGAGCAAACAACAAAAGAAAATAATCGAATTAACTGAAACTCTAACTTAAAGTGGGTTGCAGCCCCATTCATCATATCACACCAAATGCTTTGAGTCCAATATCGAGGTAAGTGGCTTCATTCAGAGGGGAGAGGACCTGTATAAAGCAGTGCTTTCACTGGTATCTCCTCACCATTTGAAGCATCACTCCTGCAGTTACTCCTCCTGCCATATTGAAGGCTGCAGGGAAATTGAGTAGACCTGCTCCCAGTGCTGCATTCACTACGATGAAGACCGCTCCCAAGGACGACACACCTCCTCTCCTCCTCCTGTCCGACTCAAGGTGCTGCACAGAATCCACGCTGGGGCTCTGCAAGAGCCACGCTCTTTCTCCAGAGTCATTACTCCCAACTCCACTCCAGTCCTCCACATCAGCATTAATCGCCATGAATCAACAGGCTGTGGCTCGGCCTGTGGAGCTTTAATGCAACCCACAAAATTAGTCTCCAACTGTCTGGATCCAAGGGGAAGTAAAGTTGAGCAGAAAGACTGAGGGAAGGGACCAGAAATCACTCAGCAGGAGTTGAAAATGTATGTCCAACGTCTTTAGCTCCACACCAGTTATCACCACTGTCAGCCATTCAGTGATCGATCTGTAATGAAATATTGTTTGCCTTTATAGATACTTGCACAAGGAAATAACAACTGAACACTGTTATCATATCAGCAGGCTATGTAAATGGTTGTAAATAAGTAATTTGGCTTAATTTTTGAATTAATGTTAAAGAAGCACAGGATTTTTAAATTGATGAATAAACCATACTTCTGAATAAATATAATGTGAAAGGATTATGTCCAGTTGTTTTTTTGTCATGTTACAGTCCAATGTTCTTATCTATTGTGCTACTACTGGTCCCCATATGATCATCTGTGGATGAAATAGACAACTGAATTAACAATACTGTACAGGGATCTATACTGAACCCACTTCACTGTGCTCACCTTTACCCTTCCAAAACCATGACGGCTTCGGAGTCTGACTCTTCACTTAAACCAAACAGCCTGACCAGTGCACAGCAGGGATGTGTAAAAGAGAAAGACAGTTTCACATTTCCTCATCCTGGCTGATATTAAAACTGATATCAATGTGGGTTTTTTTTTTATGTCTTAAACATGAAGCACAAGCACAAAAGAGATTAAGCGTTGTACATAAGTCAAGTCAAGCTAGACAGATAATTAGGTAGTACATGTCGCTAAACATAGTGACATGTACTTCAGAAAATACAAAGATCATGGCCTCAAGAGCAAACATAAAGTCAGCAATAAAGTCATTTCAGTCCATACAATAAAAAAATCTAATAAAACAGCTGATCTCTCATCAAATCAGTAAAGAGCCTGACCATTGTCCACACAAACTGTAGGAGAAGAGGTAAAGCTAATGTCACTGGAAACAAGGGAAGGTCCCATTGGTACTAATGGTGTCCAGCTCACCTCAATACCTGTGCCAAATACTAGTTAAAATAAACACCCAAGCTTTTAATGTGATGAAATTATTTCTTTTCTTTTCGTTAATGGAACAATAACATCTGCTGCCCTTTGTTACTCTGCGTCCTACAATAGCTAGTTAGCAAACATCCCACCGTGCTGAACGTTAAAAAAAACAACATATTTAAATATCACTACATGGGTTGTATAAACCGTAATGTCGTCGCTGTTAAATTGTGGCAGAAGGATAAAATGTAGATAGTTTGCTACAGTACCTTTCGTGTTTATCAGCCAAAGGAGAATGACTGAGCCCTCAGTGTTTTGGCAGCTCGCAGAAAGCCGAGAAACATGTGACACTTGATCACGTGACTGCCACGCCTTTCTCTGGTTTTCGGGAATTGTGGGTTTTGTATTTCTCTGTGTTTACAGCGCTCCTCCTGACCTGTGGAGTCGGCTCAAAGGAAAACTACCAATACCACTGTTTCAAAACACAGGTAAAAAAAAAAATATGTATATATATTTATAAAAATAAATAAATAAAATAAACTACACAGTCCAAATCTTAACATTATTCTTTTATTTAAAGATATTAAAATGAAAATAATCAAAAGGAAATACAACTTTGAGAAACTGGAACCATGAAATCTTTGGCATTTTGTATAAAAATTAATGAAATGATTATCAGAATATTTGAAAATCAATTTAATTTTTTGTAAATAGGCTAATTGTTTCAGCTCCACTTTAAATGTGCTTTATATATTGTTGGATTGTTTAATTCATAATAATGGATCATGTTTTATAAGCTGATGTGTTTTGTATGTGAACATCTTGATCTGTAAAGTAACTAACCAAAGCTGTCAATTAATTGTAGTGGGGTAAAAGGTCAAGTGAAGTACAAGCACTTCAGATTTATACTTAAGTAAGTACTTCCGGAGACCACCACTGTTTGATTTACAGGTGAAGTCTGATGGGATTTTTAGAATTTGATACAATTAGTTAAACGTCTGATAAACACCAGCTCAATGTTGCACTGAAACATGAGTGGAACTTTACTATTCCCGGTCCACTGTGGCTCAGGACCTGATTAACAACATGTTTTTAGTTTCCATGAGACCCCTTAAGAACCAGATTCACTGTGTCTCAATCACACTGTGGCAGACTGCAGCTTCTCTTAGTAATGTGCTGAGAAAAACTGAAATGATTAAGGCCTTGAAACCAGCTCTCTTTCGTAGACGGGCCCTGGTTCATTATCTTAGGCCCCACAGCTCAGTATTGCCTCACCTCCAGTTACTGATTACAAGGAGAAAAAAACTATCACTGCTTCATTATACGTAAGTTTTTAAGTTGATCATTATGACATTGTCTCATTATCTTCATGTAGACCTACAGTTTTACATATAATTGTAATGTAAAACAAGCCATCAATCAAAGTAAGCAGGATGCAGACATAAGTATGGAAAGGTTGGTAAACTGGAGGTTAAACACATTACAAAGGAGAAAAGATAATCAAAAAAAGCACACACACACACATTAGAACAGATTACTCTATAATAATTTATTGTTTGTTCAATAAGGTACATGACCAATGATCCGTTATTTCGTGACAGAATGCAAAACACGGAGGCGATGTGCCAGAAGTGTCAGAAGTATGAGCAGATGAGGGTGAAACCCCACATCCCTAAATGCCATAAGTCTTAATTAACAGATTCATACACTGAAACATGATGTCTGAGTGAATGAGCAGCGAGCGCATATTTTTTTCATGAACTTCGTTCATCACAATCAGGTCCCCCATTTCTCTTTATTGAACACACGGAGAGACATTTGTACTGAGATCAAATATAAAGCCTTTATTATGAAAAGAAAAAAAATGGGGCATTTGATTTTGGGCTATAGTGGAATATGAAAAAAAATAACTCTTCATTGCTTCTCTGTGCTGAGTTTTACTCTTTTGGCTTGTGTGCTTGTTTGTTGGGGCGGGGCGGGGGGGGGGGGGGGTTAAAAAGACTGAGAGACTATTTCCCTGTGACCAGCTAGACTGACACCAAAAAAAAAAAAAAAAAAAACTACAGGAAAAGTACTGAAAGCAAGGGGGAGGGGTGGGCAAATTCCAAACAGAGATAATAAGGATACTAAATTACCAGATGATTGATTAGTTCAGATGGACAACCACAGATTAGCCTGAGAGAGAATTGATTATCTGATTGACTGTTAATGCTGGAAATAGAGCGACAGCCTAATCTTGAAACTCAAACAGTGCCTTACATCTTATAAAGTGCTACAACTTAACCGTCAAGATTAAGAAAGAAAAGAACTTTCACCTTGCACGTGAACCAAATGCACAGCCTAACCATCCCCCTGGTGTTGGCTCCTTGATGTTCTATAGTGAGTGGGTCCACAGAATATAAACAGTGAACATTTAGGACACTGATGCACAGCCAGCAGCTGATTCCACATAATGAATAAGCAAAGATGAGACATTAGCTCAGTCAGTAGAGGGAGAAATCATGCCTTTTACAATTTGGCAGGGGAGTCTGTTTAGTGAAATGTTTAAAAAAAAAAAACTGCAGCAACTGCTCAAACTGGGACAAAGTTGAACTCCAATGAAATCCAATTAAGAAAATGTCTAACTAAGTATTGAGCTCTTTTCTAAAGGTGGAATGGAGCAGACAGAGAATAAGTGACACATAAAGCTCCTCGTTAACACTCCTGCTTTGATTTTGTAGCTCTCCCAGCAGGGTCCACTCTACTTGGTAACGGCGTGGATCGCCTGTGCCAGGTAGCCCACGTTTCCAGAGGACACGCCTGCCATGGAAATTCTGCCATCCTTAGTCATGTACACGGAAAACTCCTTTGTCAAGCGCTCAACCTGCAAGAAAATACATTAACACAAGCACGACAAATACAGAAGTGAGTACTTTAATAATAAAGAGGTCCACAAAGACTCATTTTACTTACTAAGTAATTCTAATTAAGAGTGTTTCTCTGCATCATAACCTTTCAAAATAATTGCTTTTCACTACCACTTTCAGTGAAGAGCTGATCAAAGCAAGAACACAAACTATGGTGAACATGACACAATGCTGTGGTAGAGTATAAAAAGGGACAAGGGATTAAAAAAAATAAAATTTTATATATTTAATATTTACTTAATTATTAACATGTTATATCTTGTTTGTACGGCCACGTATTAGGCCCATTGTGGGCAAAACAAACAAACAAAAAGAAGGTTTCTGTCGTTCTCTACTGTCAGCTGCCAAAATGTGTGTGTGAGTACCTGTTCGGGTTTGAGGCCTGTGAAGCAGAACATCCCGATCTGGTCAATGACGTGCTGCCAGTTGTGGGAGGAACCCTCCTTTTTCAATCCGGCTACCAGCTGTTCTCTCATCTTAATGATGCGGTTAGCCATACTATGGACTTCCTCCAGCCTGGGATGGATGACAGCAGGGTGAGACAGATCAAGAAATAGGTTTTGGAAAATATCTTGACCAGTTTGGTGCATATGAAAGATAGAGACTTGACCCTGAAGGGTTTTAACAAAAATCCAAACTTACACATTATAGGGTAATGTACAGTATGTGTATATACAGATCTATGAGAACATACCACAGTGAGCGCAGATCTGGTGTGTTGAGAATGGTTGTTGCAATTCTGGCGCCATTCATTGGTGGGTTGGAATAAATGGGTCTGATGAGGATTTTAAGCTGAGACTCCACTCTCTTTGCCTCGTCTGCGTCGTTGCACACCACAGTGAAGCCTCCCACACGTTCACCTGTGAACATCAACGTGCACACTGACTGTTAAAAAAGCGATTTACAGTGAGTCTGACCAACTCTTGTATGTGAAACAGGGGAAACTGCGTGAACCTACTAAAAATCAAAGAATAATATAATGTGAATGTATCTTAAGAAGCAGTGCTTAATAGAACGATGACTGCTTTAGGGCATATTTTGAGTTGATCCCGCAAAAGAAGCTGTGCTGACCACCTAAGTGCAAAGTAACTCATTTACCACTGGGTGGTGGTAAAACACAAGCTAAATTTCACTCAGTCACATGGTAGATTTTCCATTCTTTGATAGTCACATCCAGACATGCTCGTGTTTCAGTATAAGATCTTACATGCACTGTTACCTGCATGTCATCTTTATTGATATTCATTTAATAATAGCTTGTACTGGATTCTTACTGACCATAAAGTCCCATGTTCTTGGCGAAGGACTGGGACAGCACGATGTTGTGGCCCTGTTCAATGAAGTAGCGCACAGCCCAGGCATCACGGTCGATGTCTCCACTGGCGAAGCCCTGATAGGCCATGTCGAAGAACACGAGCAGATTCCTCTTCTGTGAGGTGAGAAGGAACGGGGGGGGACAGAGACGCAGGCAGAGACGACGAGTTAATAATGTTGCAAGTGGTAAAAGCTGGATAAAAGTACAGCACTTATCAGTAGTGGCTTTTGAACTGTAACAGATTATTAGATTTAGAGATTAACTGAAATATGTACTGACATTTTAACAAAATGTAGCTGCAAGGATTTCACAGACTTTTCCTGAGAAAATGTGTACCCACCTTCACAATGTCTGCGATCTCCTTCCACTGCTCAGGCCTGGGGTCCACACCGGTGGGGTTGTGAGCACAGGCGTGCAACAAGATCACACTCTGCTCTGGGATTTTCTGGGACATAAAAGAAGGTTTTGGTTAGTCACCCTTCAATATCACATATAACACAGACTCTCTTAGGTTACAGTATTTTCACTGCAGCAGCAGCTGCCAGACATATAACCGATTAGAGTACTGACTCCAACCAGCTACTTTTTACAAAATCAACATTATTCTGTATGTGAAAGTCTGATGATTAACTTGGGGCTTCCTCGCCACCCCATGTTAACAAGACAAGACAAACCATAACGTATTTGTTAGAGATAAAAATGAGAAATAAAAACATTAAGTCCTTCCTGGTGATATAAATACACTAATAAAAATACAAGAATTAAAAAATACACTGAACACTGGGTGACAATGTTGAAAAACTTCATGGCCAAACTTTAATGGTTAACACCTCAAATTCCTAACAAACTGACAACTAACCTAAAACTAATCTCTACAAATTAAAAAAAAAAAAAAAAAGCGTGATAAAAAAAGTGAATTTGTTCATCAAAGGATCATGCTATGGACAACCCTAAAGATCTGATCATTGGAAAATAATGTTTGTGAATGTCTCCACACAAGTCCCTAGCCCACTTTGGGTGAGTCTCTCATTAATCTCTTACCGAGATGTCCTCCAGAGCTCCTTTGAAGTCAAAGCCACAGGTGGAGGGGTCGTAGTACCGGTATGCTTTGAGCTGCATGCCAGCGTCTCTGAAGATGGGTGTGTGGTTTCCCCAGGAGGGTTTGGGCAGGTACACATCACGTGGACCTCCGTGGAATCGAGACTGTGGTGAGGGAAAGACCTGATGAGATGATCTGACCTAAATGTCAGTTTGTGCTGAAAGACCAATACAAGAGGACCTCACCAAAAAGTTGGCTCCGATGCGCAGAGATCCGGTTCCTGAGATGGTTTGGACAGTGATGTTCTGTTGGCAGAAGAGATCTGGACTTAAAACTGTCAGAACTGGTTTGAACTTCATTTAGTTCGGAGTAGTTAACACCCAAACTTACCCTGCCACTCTTCAAGACCTCATTATCCGTACCAAGGGCCAGTTGGGCACAGGCCTTGGTAAACTCCCCCAGACCACCGATGGGAAGGTACTCCTTATCCAGCTGCTTGGCTGCAATCATAGCCTCTGCCTAATATGAAATATGAAAAGGTAAAAAACACAGCTACAGTAATTTCATTGACTGGTATTCACTACTTTGCACATAAAACATCTCTGGTTCATTTAGCATTTTGTTAGACTGAAAGTAGATGCAGACACACTTTCTCATGATGATAAAACAGAAATACTCGGAGGGCTTGGTGACAGTTATACCTTGCGGACACAGCTGAGCACAAAGGGTTTGCCCTGGTCATCCCTGTAGGCTCCCACTCCCAGGTTCATCTTCTTGGGGTTGTTGTCCCTCTTGAAGGCCTCGGTCACCCCCAGGATGGGATCGGGGGGACCCATCTGCACTCCGCCCCACCATGAGCTGCAAAAACACCAAAGCGGGTGAATGATGATGTGAATGGGACTACAGACACTGAAGAGATTCAAGAGTTCACTGATAAGAGATAATCTGTGTGCACTGCGCTGGAAAACTGCACATGATCATGGACACTCATGCATCCTTAGGGTCATGAAATGTGCTGCTTCTTAAGCTTACATGGCTTTAAGTGACACTGGCCACACTAATGTTATAGCTGTATTAGCCATGCTCCTGTGACATGCTCTGGGCCTAATGCTCGAGCTTAGCTCCTCATGTGACCTGAGGATACCACACTGACGTAGGTCTCATGAACAACACATGCTCACTGGGCACAAGTTTCATGAAACAAACATTACAATCCATTTAGAAGGTCCAGAGTCCTAAAACAAGAATAACAGTTAATCTGGGTCTCAAACACACACGGTTTCATTCACTCAGTCACCACTCCCTACACATTGGAGGAGGAACCTCAATACTGAGAAAATGTGAATATCATTCAAGAAAATGTAATTATGAACATGGATAAAACAAGCAAACAAGAAAAAAACTAAAGTAAGTAAAGGTAGAAAAGTAAGTAAGTAAACCAGCATCAAAAGCAGCAAATGTGAGCTCCAGATCATATATAAAAAGGTCATGCACTCTGACCTCTTGACCTCAGCCTGACAGTCTACAGCTTATCATGCACATGACAGCGGCGCAGCCTGTGTAAATAGATTAGAACTATTTTAGATTCATTATGTACATCATACCACAATAAGATATACGTAGGTCTACACACATCACGCTTTATAGAAAGTAAAAAATAAGTTTCTAAAGCAAATGAAACTTGATGTTAGTGGAAAGAGGGTGGATCAAGTTAAAAAAAAAAAAAAAAAGAATCCAAAAAGGCCTGAGGAACATCAGCTCATGATGTTTCAGGTAGTATCATCAGTATGTACAGATGACTCAAACACAGTCTGAGTCATCTGTGCATGTTGTGTGCTCTACATTGAGAATTGTGAATAGATATATATAGTATAATGTGAAATCTGATATCTATTTTATGATATCCAATGAAGACTACTCAAAGGTTAACAAGTAACAAAGAAAGATGAATTCACTAATTAGCTCTACAAACATTAATTAAGAGTATATTGTTCTACATTTCAATTTTTATACTATGCAACTACCACTCAAAATGAAAGTCTATGTTCAGTAACAGGGGACTGCCCAATTCCAATTTGGAGGCAGAAAAGATGAAAGAAATACATACAGAAATGAATACATATGTGAAAAAAAAAAAACATAAAGTCTACAAGAGAGAAAACAATACAAGAGAGTACCAGGATGGGCTGCATGTCATGAGTTTCACTGCACTGCTTTCACTGCACTGTCTCAGGTTTCTTCTATTTTGTAAACCCTATAAACTTTGCAGCTAAATTTAGGACTGAACACTTTGTAAAGGGCAAGAGTCTCCAATCTCCTACCGATAATTTAAAAAATCACACTTGCTTATTTAGTAGCCACAGTTGACTGACAAACATATGTCAGTTCACACTATTTAACAACTGTAAGGCTGAGTTCACCCTTGGAATTGTAAACTCATATACAAAGGGGCATTTGATCCTGAGGCTCTGATACTACCGGCTGTAGACAACACAGTCGAAACTGCAATGCAATAAAAAAGCAACATGAATGGAAACCACCTAAGTGGTACAGACTAGTTTTTTGAGGTTGTAGTTTTTGATGATGTTGTACTGTAAATGTACCTGTTGCTATCTCAACTCCCTGTATGTGATTCTGTCATATATATAGGGGCAATAACTATATATTTCTGCTGCTTAAGATTAGATAAGATTTCCTTATTTTCCAGTGGAATATAGGAAGCAGCGATCTGTGAGTAGATTTAACAAAGACTGCACAGTACTATTTGTATATGTGAGAACATAAATAAGGCAACAAAATAAACACACCTGTGCAAAGAGAAGAGGTTGCAGGAATTTCACCTATACTGTACAATTAAGAATCCCAGCATCAAAAATGCCACATGTAAGGGAACATTTGGGTTTAGGTGGTCTCATCATGCCTGCAGTGTGCATGCACACAGCACCTTTGAACAGCTGAACTTCAGGGTTTATATAAACATCACAGTGACTGACAGTTATCAGTGATCAATAGACCAAAGGCCTTTGTGTTAAGTTAGAGAACTGCAGGGCTTAGAACGGTGCTTCTTCTCAGTTAACTGCTCTTGAGTCCGGTTACAGGCGTTTGGGGGAAAAAAACCTACTGTCATTCATTTATTCTTGGGAACCAGGCCAGTGTGCTTGAACATGAGACGACAAGTCAAAAGAAGAAACTGTGAAGCACACCCTCACAGGCAGAAACGTGACATGTAAGCAAAACGAAACCTAACGTTACACCTGCTAAGACAGAAACAGAACAAATATCAGGCACGGAGACACGAGCAAAAAACCGTCCGATGAAACTATTTATATTTACGGGAGCTACGCATGAACGGTCATTAGCGTTGTAGCAGACCCAGACAAGTTTGTCCTCCAAGCGGAGCCAGAAAGGACACCGGTGTCTGTCTCAGCTTCGCCGCTAGAAATGAGCCAATCGGCGACCGAAGGCGGAACACAACAGCCAATCAAATCACACGACTCCCCCAACTACGACAAGTCGCTTGGCTCAAACTGTGCGTGGGATCTGGCAGACTGAAGCCATCGCGATAGTGTAAATCCTGATAAGAAGTTGCCTATAAACCCCGAATAAAGCGAAAATCACAGCCACCTCAAATGATTCATTGTTATAAACTATTTATTTACAACGCACCAAACTGAATCGGGCTGTTATTTTCTCGTACGCGCCGGAGACTGCTCCTCGGGCACTTGTGCTACTGACACATCGCGGCGTGACTTTCATCACTAGCACATTTCACTGATAGCATCGCCAAGTTGCCCTCTAAGGTCAGCTTAGTGCTCACCAGAGGATGATGTCTGGACTAACAGGTTCTGATCTGAGGGGCTGCAGGAACATAAAACGCCGTAACTAACCGGAGCTAACCTCACAAAGCACTCGGGCCCTTTTGAAACCGTTTGACCCCTGTCTATGATAGCTAGCCAGCTGGTGTGGCTAAACTGATCACAGAGCAGCGATGTATAAACATAAATCTTATGACTGACGGAACCGTTGACGTTAAAGTTGAAGAAAAAAATCCGCTTGTCTGCTATTTAAGCTAGCTGCGAAAGCAACGTGACAGCACGCCGCTAAATAACCAAGACCGTTGTACAGGTGCGTCTCTCTGTCCGCTGCGTTTGAGCGTATTACTGCTGTTTACCTGTGACGGGTGGACAGAAGTCCCAGGGACGGGGAAATGTTCCCGAGACAGTAGATCACCTTGTTGGACTTGAGAAGGGCCATCGCTGTGTTGCGCTTGGGAGTCGAGCCTAGCAGGATGTGGACGGATGTGAAGGGCAGAGACGTCTACGCCGCTACGCTCAGAGTACGTGCTGACGGCGGTGCAGACGCACACTGAGACTGTAATGTCACAGTTAATCCCGAGACCGGTGTGGTGTGGAAAGCATAACCCCAGTCTCTTTTTAAAAAAAAAAAAAAAATCTTTTATTTTATAGATCAGAGTGTACAGGACAGATGTGTCCATCAGTTGTGGAAGAAGTATTTTTTTTTTTTATTTTATTCAAGAGAAAGTGTATCAGTGCAACCTTTATGGTTACTTTGATGTGGGATCCTTTATTGCAGTAATAATTCCAGTTACCAGCAGTAGCAGTCTGCAGTTACTGTATTTGTCCTCTTGAGGACAGTGTCACACAATAGACACTGCATCATCTTTGGCGCTGCAGCTGGTTTGCATGCATGTTTATCTGCTAGTAGTCTTCACCCAGGTCATCATGGAAACTTTTCTGGCCACTGTGATGATTGTCTAATGCCTAGATGACATTCCGCCTGCATGCAGGTCATATTTAATATATTTGAATATCTGTGGCCATGTTGACTTTTAGAGGACACCGGAAATGAAATGATGAATTATGCCTGGCCAGTTGCAGAAAGGGACAATTGATAACCATCATCCATTTGCTTATCCCACCTGGCATAGCACTGTAACCTCCAGCCTCCCACCAGATGGAGACCTTCTCTACATTTCTCTCCACAAAGCTCACCAGTACTCACTGTTTCTTGTGTAGCAGCAAAACAGCTTAAAACATGACATGAAAAATGAGAAATGATGTTTGAAATACAGTGGGATCCCAACCTTTAAAAAGCACCTTCCGGTTACCAAAGAATCTCAGCCACTTGAATTGTTGATCACTCTGTTATATTGTAAAATATTCTTCTTCTTTTTTTTCATCTGATCAGTCAGCATAATGTGTAAGTCTGCCTTTGTCTGATGTTAAGGAATGCTTCAAAACTACAGATTGGTATTTGCTCTGCAAACCACACGGGGGTGGCATTAATAACATTAGTGACTTCATCACAGAATACATCTCCTTCTGCAAGAACACCACCATTCCAGCCAGGACTGTACACTGTTTTTACAATAACAAGCTTTGGGTCATCAATGATCCAAAGGATCTGTGGAACAAAAAGAAGTGAACTTTTAAGTCTGGTGAAATGGACAAACTAAAAAGGGTACAGGATGATCTCAAAGTGAGACTGAGGGAGAGCAAGGAGAAGAAACTCCTGCAGAACAATATCCGGGACATGTGGATGGGCAAGCAGCACATTACAGGGTCCAACATCAAAGACTGTTGGCAGGATGGCAGCCTAGATAGAGTTGGAGTATAGGTGAGCAGCAGGAATAATCTGATCCCAAATGTGGACATGACCAAGGAGATGGTGGTCGACTTTAGGAGGATGCGACCAAACCCATTATCGTGATGGGTGAGGAGGTAGGAGTTGTGGAGCACTACAAGTACATGGGTGCCCTCTGGACCAACACTGATGCTGTGCAGAAGAAGAGGGTGAACAGACTCTGAAGAAGAAGCTCAGATCTCTCAATGTATTCAGCAAGATTCTGGAGATCTCCTAACAGTCTGTGGTGGCGAGTGCCATCTACTGTGCTGTAGTCTGCTGGGGGAGAAGCATCTGTGCCAGAGATGCCAGTAGGATTAATAAACTCAACCTTTAACTGCTGGTCAGAGCCAGAGAGCCAGAGAGGAGCAGAGGGTCACTGAGCAAACTGCTCTCCGTCATATACAATCTCACCCATCCACTCCACAATGCACTGCAGACACAGCAGAGCTCATTCAGCTCCACTATCACAAAGAACGTTACAGGAAATCATTCCTGCAGTTCACCATGACACTGTCACAGCTCGCCTCTGTGTGACAGGTGAACACACTGCTGCACTACCATCTGTTCATACTGTCTGTATCATACCCATACTGAATTTATTCTACACTGCCATTTCTTCTTCTTTCTTCTGATGTATATAGTATGTTTTTTATATAGGTATTTATTTTTATTCTATGTGAAGGTGCTACTGCAATAAATATTACATGAAGTGAAGATCCCAGGCATGTTTTCTCTTTCACTGTCATGCAAGTTTGCAATCACTCATTCTGTGTAGAAGGAAGGGCAGCCTCCAAGAACATTATACAACAGAGCATGGAAGTCAATAAATCATTTTCCAGCAACTACCCAGAATACAGCACCCTCCACTGGCACACAGAACCGGGCGTGTTTTGGGCTTGCATGTGGGGCTGCCAGTGTGTGAAGGAGATACGGATATTTCCAGCAAACCCATCATCGTCAAAGAGAACTCACATTCACAAATCCAGTGTTCAAAACAACCATTTGTGCAACAGAGATGAGGCAAAATGTAGCATTTACAGTTTCCATTTTTTATTCACTAGCAACATGAAGTGTTTCAACTTTTGTTTCCTTATTAGTATAGGTTGTAGCTTAGTTTAGGGTTGAACAGCCTTCTTAAAAAAAACCATTGTAGAGAATATGTGTGCACCCTATTATTGTTACTGTTACTTAGAAAATGTCATATAAACCTTAAACTTTTACTGCTTATTAAAAAAACTCTTATGTGGCCTTTTCTTTACTTGAAAATTTCATATTTTCAATCACACATATACAGTACAACGCAGCAGATGCCACTTCTCCAGTAACTGCTTTGTACTCCCTGTGAGGTTATGGCTTAAAAAGTTCTGTGGCAACAGATTGTTGTGATGATGAAATGATGTGAAGCGGTAGTAATGAATCATTAGACATTTTATTTCATATATCACTTACAGTAATCATACTTGACATATTCTGGGCTAGTGCTGAATTCCATTGTACGACTCTCCTGTTTGCTGTCCCTCACTGTGATTCATAACTATTAATAACCTTGTGTTCTAAACAGCTCTCATTTTAATTTAAGGAATTTGATTATCTTACATTATTATTTTTTTACTTTATTTTATTTTATTTTTAGGGTTTGTGTGTTTTGTTTGTGAGATTTAATAGGAAAATGTATTGTTGTATTTTCAGCCTATGAGCTATGCATGAATGGATTATGAGAAATGGGCCTCTGGCCTCAGAAACGTAAAAGGCCCCACCCACCCCTTCCATGTGGGACCCCCAGAATGAAAGAGATGTGAAAGGACAACAAACAATGTAACCTCTTTATGGTAAATGGTCCCTCTGTGGTCATATTGTGTCTATTTGTGGTAGTTTTTTTGTCATTTTACTGATCTCTATGACTTTCAAATAAGAAATAATAACAGTCACTTTAACAGTCACAGACCTGACCTCCAGGGCTCCGTTAGGCCTGCTAAATCATTCATCCATGGCGCCATGTGCCCACCATACGCTTGAGTTACGCCATGTTGCAATGCCTTAAGCTCTCTGTCAAATGACTAAAGAATAAAACAATGGCATTTAATTACACAAGAATAAAAAATGTCATTGTGTGTGTTTTATCTAACACAAAGCTCAGAGTCCTGGTACAGAGCAATTAGTTCAAACGTTCAAACAAATGCCCCCATTACTCACTTTTTTACAGTGCGAGTGAGCTGAGGATGAATATTAAGGCTTTAAAAGTCCAGCACACCAGGTGCTGCTTAGAGATCTTCTCTGGAACAGCCTTTTCATAGCAGACATTTTAGCGTATCACAGCAAGAAAAGCACAGATATTACAGGCATTAATTTATCCATCATTAATTGTATTATTTACACCTGTGTGACATGTTAAAATGTCTTATATTACATCTTCAGACTCACTTACTGACCTCGCAATTCCCAGCATTTTTCCAGTCAACCTCACCCTGAACAGAGATCAGCCATAATACCTGAAAACATCTGTGAGGGTGTACAGGGGCCTTTAAATATATTTCCCTGGGCTTGATTGCACTTCAGGGCTGTCAAGCTGACAAGAAGTGATTATGATAAATTTTTTTACTTAGAGATACACAAATTATTATTATTATTATTATTATTATTATTATTATTATTATTATTATTATTATTATTATTATTATTATTGTTATTATTATTATTAATAATAATAATATTAACATTATGTTTAAATATAATCATAATATTGTGACCCCATGTGTCTTAATGGTGCTGAGCAGCATTACTCTGCACAGGTAAAAACAGTTATCTCATTTTGAAAATTGGAATTCAGTGTACACTGGGTGCTGCAATACAGTTGTTTACATGTATTTTCTATGGTAAAGAAAAGAGGGATAAAAACACTTACCAAGCATAAGAGCCAAAAAAAATATGAGTAGTATTTTCTCAAATTTTCTTTGGTGACAGAAGTCCCCAGAAGTAATTTATAAGTTAAAATGAAACTGTACTGACTAAATCTCTGAATAGTTTGCAGATGTATGTGTGTGTGTGTGTGTGTGTGTGTGTGTGTGTGTGTGTGTGTGTGTGTGTGTGTGTGTGTGTGTGTGTG
>JBBMJY010000001.1:15137289-15147297 GCA_037833715.1 Toxotes lorentzi
GCACATGTGAAGTTTAGAAACTTAAAATATTTGTGACTAGGATATGTACTGAACTGGACATTTTACAAGCTGAAAAATGAACCTGTCAGAGCTCTTTAGTTGACAAACCATGTCATGGCGATATACAGGCTGATCCCAGTGTATCTGTGAAAAGCTAAAAACAGCCAGTAATATCTGCCATGCTGACGTACTAGTCAAGCTTCAATCGAATTTTGCCACACCCATATTAGTTTCAATGTTTGCCTTACAGTCTAAATTCATTACAGTTTCCAGTGGTATGCTAATCTCAGGTATGGTGTCCTTTCAAAGTCTGCCTGCATGATGTCATTCTACAAAAGTCAGTAATTTTCGTTTCTCCATTACTACAGTAAGTCCAAGTAGCAGACCCATCTCTGCTGGGGCTCACCATCATAAGACTTACAGGGGAACTCAATGTCTGTTCAGAGGTCTTTTGGGAGTAGAACTGCATATGTGGAAAAAGGTTATGTGAAGCCTTTTGTGGCTCTAGAAAGAGCTGTATGAATTTTGATAAAACTGCCTGAAGTTATCTCATTTGAGTCTAAAGACTAGTTTGGTAGTTTGTAAATAAAATATCTAGAGGTGTTGGGTTTGAAAGAACTGAGTTTAGCAGACCTCTGTAGCCCACTCCTCATCTCTGCTTGAGGCTCAATGCTACATTAGCTGCTACTAGCATAACACACACACAAATCTAAGACCTAACTGTTAGAAGTTGAGTTGCATTGTGGATAGACGCCAGGTTTTGACCTGGAAGGAGAATGCATCAAATAAAAATGACCGTTTCTTTGGTTCTGCTGCATAAATGTTGATCCTTATTTTTTTTAACTGTCCATCCAGAGTCCCACAGTGCTACTGGAGTGCAACGACACAAAAATGCTTCCTTGACTAACTGCAGCTGGAAGCTCATGCAGCTGTGCCGAGTCCACTGTTTCAACAAGAATAAAACAGACTGTAACATAAAGAGACCAGTCGTAAAACGACAGCACATATCTGAGAGCCACAGCTCAATAACCTGCGCTAAGATTGGAGGAGCAGATGTAGCTTCTGTTGGATGATTTCAGAGTTCATGGTCCACAGGAACTCAGTCAGTCCTCCAGTGAGCAGCTCCTCCATGGGAACAAACTGCAGCACCTGTCTGTCCTGGCCAGAAGACTGACTTTTACCCTCCTCTCCTTTCAACAGCTGACTCATGCACTTATGGACGTTAGTGAGAACAGGGAGAATCCGAGCAGCAGCTTCAGGGCAGAAGCCGACACACACAAGCACTGTCCCGACTACACCGGAGGGGGGCGGACACCTGAATGTGACTGAGCGAAAACACACATGCAAGCAGAGAACAACAGCTGCTGTGACACGGGTGAGGGCAGAAAACACAGGCAGCAGCAGGGCATCCCCAGAGTTCAGGGTCTGCAGGGAAAACATAACACAGGCTAAGAGCTGCTGCTGGTACAGTGGCTCCCCGTCATGCAACGTGAGGCAGCCTCTTTGAGGAAATGAAGGCTCTGCAGAAAATTTTAAGACTAGATCCCCAATTTGGGTTTCACAGGCATCCCACACTGAGCGGCTGCCAAACACTAGACACTGCCTCTTCTTTTTGTTCCCATCACTGTCGCCTTTGAAGACGCAAATACCTGCAACACTGGACAAAACAGAGGTTGTGCAAACCACCTGGCATGAGTTACAGGGTGGTACACGAGTCCAGTCTACTACTGTGTCCATCTGGGCTTCATTCAAGTGGTTTAACAGTCCTCCTTCACAGAACGGAGAGTTTCTGAGTGCAGGCAGTGCAGCCCCGATGATAACATACCACGAGTCCACATGACACTTGGACAGGGGGCCTTCCAGAACGCAGCCTGTTGCACTCGCCTCAGTGCAGTGTCTCTGTATCCAGGTGGCATGGTTACCCCTCTCGATGCGCTCCCTCCAGGTCAGGGTCTGCAGCTCCCTCCGCTCATTAAAGGAGCCTGTTTGCTTCTTCTGTCCCAGAGGTCGCCCCGCTGAGACGCTGCAGCAAGCAGGACTCACCATGTTACGGGAGATCCATCGGCTCCGTGGAAGGAAGCTCACCTACACACAGAGAGAAAGCTGATCAAGTTCAAACTTAGACTTTTCGAAAGTGTTTATTGTCAGCTCCAGTGAAACCTGAGACTAATGTTGGATATATTTGTATTTGAGCATAAAAAACTGCATGCCAGAACATAGAATGCTTTCAAAGGGTATATAAACCTTTGAAATGAAATGAGTTACAGAAAAGCATTTTCTCTATTGCACCCCACCAAGGAGGAATGAAAGACTTTGTCCAGTCCAGTACATATCCTAGTCACAAGACTTTGACTATCTTGATAATCAATTTACCAATTAAGTCTTTTGGCAGGAAAAAATAAACACTGACCACTTACAGCTTTTTACATGCTGCTTTTCTCTCTTTCAGATAATTACAAACAGAGCACAGCTAGGTTTTTTGATTGTTGGTCAAACTAAACAAACAGATACACCAGGTGAAATTATTTGTCAGCTGTTGTTTCAAAAGTCAGGACTGAACTTTGACAGACATCCTACCTGGAATCGCTGCAGGTATTCGTAAGCGATTTTGTCCCTGATGTGTTCGAGCAGCTGCCTCTGCTCTGTGCTCATGCCTTCAAACAGTCGCAGGTTTTCTGTGATCGTCTCCACCTGCAGCGTGTGGAAGTAAGAACACACTTCTTCATGCTGTTTCAGAAATGAATCTGGAATAAGCGCGTTCGGGAAAAGCGCCTCTCGGTCAGCCAGATGTGGTCCATAATTACGAATGAGTTTTGAGAGCAGAGGCCTCACAGTTTTCTTGCCGTCATAGTTCAGACACACAACATAAACCTCAGAGTTGCCTGCTTTGCTGGTGGCAGGTTTGAAGACGTTGACAGTGCGGAAACAGCAGTTCAACAGGTACAGTAAGCAGACAGATGAGTGTTCATACAAGGTGAACATTTTTAGCACAAGGGAGCCACCGGGGCTCAGAAGCAGTAGTGCAGCTGTGACCTCGCAGTAATGCAGTGACGCCACCAGCGCCTCCTGCTCATCCGGGTTCTCCTGGCAGTCAAAACTACCATCAGCCGTCACCATATCAACTCTACACATGTTAGAAACAAACACCTGCAGCTCCAGCAGGTGTTTCTGGATCATGATGTTGCCTGTGTTATCGGAGCCAAAGAACCACCAGGGCAGCGTGTTAGCAATTAACCGATCATCTGCGATGGTCGTGCTCCCCCCGTTTGCCTCGTGGTACGGGTTGAGAGTGTTAGCGGCCCAACTCCAGTCGCAGTAGCGCATGGACTCGTTGGTTTTGATGTAGTGGTTCAGAGAGGTTATAAAGGCCCCTGGAGCTTCACACAGGTGGACCGTGTTCAGCTCTCCACTTTGAAGAGCCTCCCCTGGAAGAAGATTAAAGGTTCCCAGAATCTCGCAGAACTTGCACCAGGCCTGCGTGCAGATCTCCGCATTGGCAGCAGAACGTACGGCAGCAATCACCTTCCCGGCTCGATTAGTGGAGTTGGTGTGTTGATGCCAGACTTGGACGTTTTTGTCACTGAGCTGGTTCTTTACAGCGTTCAGCGACACCTTCAGGGCCTGCAGCCGGCAGTGCTCCTCCGCTGGGTGTCTGAGAGCAACATTTGGATCGGGGATACTCCACTCCCCATTGGATGGTTTCACATAAGTTCTAACTTTACTAAAAATATCTTGAATCTCAGTCAGTGTTTCAGGGTCAAATGCCACCATGCTGTTGAAATGCTGCAGCTTACCGCCTTTCCTCCTGGTCCCACTAGCTGAGCTCATCCTCCACACCTGCTGTAGACCGACAAGAGGAGTTAGACATGCACTGATTAAAGAATCCATCCTCTGTTTTGATATTATCCATTAGCCAGTGTTTAAGTTGTCCTGCACACAGTACATGGTGCAGAATAGACTCAATCTTTAAGGAAAAAAAAACAGCAGACAGTAATTTTCACTGTGAATTATTCCAAGGCTCAGCTCTGCAACCGTTTATTTTCCTCTACATGCATGAGTGGTGTTGAATTATTAATGTCAACTCGTTGTGATGTGGTGCCCTCAGGCAACAGGGCAGACTGTAGATACTGGTCATTACCTCACCAGGCTGGGGCTTCACCCACTCAGAATAACAAGATTTTCCACATCACTACTAAAACTGCCAGTCTCTTCTAATTAGACTTTAAAATAACAAAATTCTCTCAGCACTCACATATTTTATCAACATTTTCATATGACAACTTCATGAGAAGAGTTATCTTAAATATTTTGGTGCTGTCATGTGAAAACCACGAATCTCCACAGTTAGCCGTTCGTGAGCCAGGAAAACAGCCCAGATTTCACCTCTGCAACAATGCAGCCTGGGTTTTTAAATGGTTTATTTATCTTAAGTAGTAGGAACATTTCCTCATCTCATGAGGAACTTCATGTTTTTTTTACTTACTCCACACACACGTTTTTTAATGCTCTTCAAAAAACTCCATTCAGGTCAATCTGTGACTATAAGACATTTCACTAAAACCATATATAACTAAATTAATTGTGACCAATTCATGTAATTATTGAGCAATTTCTAATTCATGACATAAAACTAATTTACAGTCAGAATCGTATTAACCCCAGAGCTAATTCTCTGCTCATGTGCACATGATTTAGATGAACACTGTGCAGGAGAATGTATTTCTAGGTTATTTCTTGATTAGTCCGGAGTGACTCAGTGATAAATGGCATTTTACAGCATATAGCTAATGACAGCACATTCATCGGCTATTCATTATAAATCACTCTGATAAGCTCTGCTGCTGGGTATGAAAGTCGTCTGCTCTGTGCCATGTTTGTAATGGTTCTCCTGTTGTTAACATAAGCTACAAAGAAAAACAGCCTGCTGCGGTAATTAAAATCTAAACACATGTTTATCCCATTCCAGTGATTTTCAGTACTTCAGATTAACAAAACATTATAATTTTCCAAAACAATGAGATCTTGTTTTATATTCTGGAAGTGATGGTATTTAATTATCACCCACTCAGTTACTGTCTGGCTTGGGTGATAGTTGTAGATATATCACCAATTCAAACAGAAAGTTTTGCCAAAAGACAACGGCATGGTTGAAACGAGGAACTCTGGCAGCATTAACAACGGAACTGTTTTCCCCCCAAACTGGATATAAGATGAGCACAAATCCAGTTTGATAACCTCTTGTCTGTAGGAAAACCCCTTTCATGCTCATAAATACTGAATTATTGATGTGAGGTAAATGAAAATGAGTGTGCAGTGAGTGTTACAGCTGTGTTAAGGCAAACGGTCTTAATGTTACTGCTAGCTTTGGGCTGTAAAGGACAGTGAAAAGACTCCCGTATGATAAATGTTGGTTGTGGAAAACACGAACTTTTGTAACAGGAAAGCTCATCCAGCAGCTGGAGCTGAACGGGACACCTCCAACAGGTCAAGGCCGAGTTGTGTGTCCTAAAACACGCACTACCTGAATTCACTGTCGCGTCTTGTACATTAAATAATTTCAGAGTCATGTCCCTGTCCCTGTGCACAGTCCGTGAAGCTGCCAAAAGACAGCGGAAACAAACAAACAGCCTGAAAACGGGGAACACAAACTCACCGAGCTGTAGCTGCTGAAAGAAAGCGCAACCAAGTCTCACGTGACTCGGAACAACACCGCGCATGCGTGTGGGGCAGTGGGCAGAGCCTCTTTTAAAGGTGTATGTTGTATAATTTGGATCAAGTTAAAATCAAAGAAATTACAAAAAAACCCCAAAAAAACAGCGATGTAGGTAGATGTGTGTGTGTGTGTGTGTGTGTGTGTGTGTGTGTGTGTGTGTGTGTGTGTGTGTGTGTGTGTGTGTCGGGGGCACTTTGGGCTAATTCATTATGTAAAATTGTCTGTCTAAATAATGTAAAACAAGTGCCCTCGATTTTATTTTAATACTTTTAATTTATCATTTTACATCTATGTTATCATTATTACTGGGCATTGTTATTTGTTTTCCATTCGTTTTTCATTTTCTGTTCATACATATAACCACACTGACTGTAAAAGATATAGGTTTAAGTTTTAATATGCTATGGAAAAAAATAATTCCCTACATGTTATTTTAAAATTGCTTGGCTAGTTCATTCACTGTATTAACTTCACAGTAGTCATTAACAGAGATTATGACTCAACATGCACATACATGGTTTGATGCTCCATGAATAACGTTTCTAAAAATATGGTTGTGCTGCCTTTTTCTGACAAATGTAAACCAAAGTAAGAGAATGACTAAATATATGCAGGTCCATGAGGAAGTATTCTAATTTTAAGTTTTCTGAGTGAATTCAGTAGAGTCTGAGTCTCTACCTGAGCTGTATAATCCTCTATTCTACTGGATTTGTTTGTGTGTGCATCTTTCCAGCCAGATTATTCACAGTGAACTGATCTGTGTCATCATGTTATATAATTATTAGAGCTCTCTAGAGTGTGAGCTGATGAAATGTGACTTTTGAAATATTGTGTTTTAATGCTATTTTTGACTGGGCTTTACATACTGTTTGTATCTCTGCATTCACTTTTCTCCATTCTGCTTCTCATAGATCACCACATGCTGCCCATGCAAAGGTAATTCAAGCTTTAACAGGAAATATGTGACTAAGTAAAAACAGGACACTCACAGAAGGAGTCTCATTCATAAATAATGGACCTTTGGGATTTCCAGGTGCAATTAGAATTTCCAAAAATGGTGGGTGTAAACATTTTGTAGTTGGATTTACTGCTATAACTGTGACACCTCTTGTAATATTAATGTGTGCATTGTGGAGTTATCTTTCCATTTATGGCTTAATGTTCCTACAGCAGTGCCCATATGCAGTATCTCAAACTGTGTGTGGAGTAAAGCAGTCAATCCAAGGAGGTGAAGTGAGAGGAGAGGGAACAACGTATTTTGGAAATGCAGGTTATGAGTTATGGAAATTAATAATCTTAAAACAAATAATATGAAGATTATTCCTGAAGTGTTGTGATGGAAAACTATTGTTTCTTCTTTCTTACCACATGATTTAATAAAATGGTACCTTGTGACTGCAGCTCAGTAGTCATGATACTGTACATCTTGGCTCTGAAAGTGAGAAGTGTCAACCCTGAATGGATCTCCCCAGCTGCATTTCTCATAGTATGGCTTCTATGAAAAACAATATTCATTGCTATGTAGCTATGCAACTCCAAAACTCTGTTTGTTCTCAGAGTCAGCTCATTATGTTTTAGTAAAACTGTGGCAGTTTTTAGGTTGACTGTTGAGTTTTCTGTGCAACAAAGCACAGTCTTGCACAAACAAGTGGTGCTTTCAAGCATGTGCAAGTACATTAGTAATATCATACTACTATTATCATACAAGAAATATTCATTCCTGCTCAGCTGAATTCTGTCATTTATCTGTATCAACCAGGGATCATTTGAGAAGAGGCTGCGGCTTCCATGTAGTATATGTAATTACAATACTAGTGGGAAGAATAATCTGATCTTCTTCTGGAGTAAAAGCAGCAGTGGCACAGTGGGGTAATATTCTTCAAGCAAGTAAAAAAAATCCCTCATTCAAATTTTTGATTGAATAAAAGTATTAAAAACATACTTAAAGTGCCAAAAGTAAAATTACTCATTAAGCAGAATGAGCAGTTTCAGAATACAGTATATTATCTTACTGAATTGTAATTCTTGACTGGGATCTTTTCACAGAGTCAATTTTTACTACTTTATTACCTATATTCTACTTGATGTACAAGTACTGGTACCTCAAAATTGTACTTGAGTAAATGTACTTAGGTACTTTGCACCACTGCTAGTGGGAAAGAAAACATTTCCCCCTAAATTCTGAGAACTGAAGACATAATTAACATAATTCTGATTAAAATATGCTTGCATAAAAAAAATAGTTCACAAGATTAAAATTAGAGCATTTCTGCTCAATTATCAATGAGAGCTGAATTTATAAATATTTATGTTTTTAGGGGAATTTTGTTTTAAAACGTATGTAAAGTCATGCAATTTTTTTTTTTTTTTTTTTTTTTTTTTTTTTTGCAGGCCCTTAGGGGACTAGGAAAGCTATACCGAGTTTACAGTAGTCAAATCAAATCCAACAACATATATATTACAATTGATGTTAAAGTGACTGGATTTTAAAGGTCATGTGTGACTATGAAAAAAATAAATGTGCTCTGCAAATGGTAAGAGAGACAGATATACCCATACTCTCTGTGGAACATTATTCCTAAAGGGCAGCCACTCTCCAGTTCCATCCAGCATTCAGCTCACTCTGGTCTTCACTAACAAACCAACTGACTGACTCAGCCAGTCACAGTGTCCTTTAAAAGTGTCCTGTCCTTCAGACTGATTGTAGAGTAACTCACTTTTATCACACACAAGGAACGGAAGTTTGTACTGAAAACTGCCCTTGTTTTTTATCAAAACCCAATAAAGATGGCAGCAGTGTTGCTCTCTGATGGATTTCATTAATTCAGTCTTTGGTAATGTTTGTCCTTCATGTCCTTCCTTTAGTTTGGTTTGACCATAGCTGTAGTGCTGAGAGCTCTGAGTTTTATGTTGCCTTGGTATTTCCGGGTCAGAACCTCCAACTGTATCAAGTATTTCACTTTTTCCAGGACTGTGCACCTTTCAGGTCTAAAGAGTGCAGAGTGCACTAACTTGATATGCCAGTATCAAGTGCAAGTAAAACAATATGTTTCACTATCCTCCCAAAATATGAAGCCAAAGGCTACATAATAGGGTGCAGGGAAAGTTCCAAAATTCAGACAACTGAGAAATCAGAGGCGCTTATGTGAAAGGCCAGACGAGGTAAATGAGAGGATCACAGTATCTCTTCCTCATCACTCTCCAAGGTGACCAACTGACTTGCCGAGCCAATTAAAAGTTGTTTCACTATCAACCAAAGTGCAGTAGCAAGTCTTGCCAAGGTCCACAGCCTACAAATATTAGGAGTGCTATCCATAGGTTACCAAGCACTGAGACTAATCTCTGACTCTGGTACATTAATGAATCTGGTGAACCCCAGCTCTAGCTGCAATTCTTGCCATCAGTAGCTGATGGTAACCCTGGTTACATATAAGAATATAATCTAATGATCAGAAAATAATTTTATTGTGAAATAATATATCTATCCACAGTTAAGACCCTGAAACATAAACAGAGTAACATATCACAGTGTTGCTGTCATACTTGTGATTTGAAAAATCTTTTTTTAACTGATAGCAGGCCTAATAATGAAAACACAATTTATTGTACTAAGCCTATTAATGTAGATACTGCAGACACACTACACACCAACACACAAACTACAATTTGTTGGATATAGATAGAGCTGTTCTCTTACCTGTCTGTCATAGAACAGCAGCTATGCTGTTCACTGCTGCTGGTGACAGACAGATGCACCAGTTGTCATTATATGTGAGCCAATGGCTATCACGTCACCAGATTTATGTTCCTGATGAGCACTGTAGATTTAATGGTCTAAGAGGAGAAGGCACACTTGTTAATGGTGCATCTGAAGAGGTAGTGTCTTCTTAAACCTTGAGGTTTGACTTACATTCGATGTGTGGCTGCCAAACACCTACCAGAGCGAGATGTAAAGCCTAAATGGTTGTCAAAGCTCAACAGAGAATAGAAAAGTTTACATACAACAGATTCTGACAAGTAGCTAAACACACTGATACTTTTCATCTTACTGCAGGTCCTGTATGCCTGACAGGCTGATTTCTCTATCCGTTGGTATCCAGAATAAAACAACTGTAACAGAATCTCATCTGTATCAGCTCGGGGGGGCTGGATTCACGATTCACCAACACCTCTGTGATGGCCACACCTGTGACCACACAACACACTGCAATGTCGGTGCCTTCTGCACTTACACTTTAGTTTCTTTTGCCAATTTTACACTTATTTAGTTTAAAGCACATTATACAGTGAATGAA
>JBBMJY010000001.1:15147397-15215337 GCA_037833715.1 Toxotes lorentzi
GTGTGTGTAGTTTTCATAGTGGTTTGTTTATGGTGTTGTGTTGTTAGCATTCTATGTTAGCATACGAACGAGCTAACACGTGTTACTTTGTTTGCTAGCCCCATTATATTTTACGTAGTGTACTGTTGTTTAAGGTATTTGTGTATTTATTTGGTCACCATATTTGTGTTACATGATTGTGCAGATACTGATTTGTGTTGTTTTATTCTGTTGTATTTCAGTTTTATGCGTATATTTGGATTTGTGTACGTGTACAAGAGGGCACAACCAGACTTCAGGAAAAGCAAGAAAAGTCACGTCTTGCATTTTTTTACTTAATGGATCTAAAGAGACAGTAGAGATTATGACCACAATCAGAATTGGGGTTAGAAAGAAGCAGGCATCACAAGTCCTGAATGCAGGTGATTAAAACAAGACGAAGGAAATAGATATATTAGTGTTAATGAGATATGAGTGTTCTGGAAAAACCAGGACATTCATCTCTGTAAAACTGTTTATGTTTATATTCGGACTGCGTCCAGCTAGTCTCTCAACTCAGTGCCACTGACTTCATAGTATACTGGCACCAAAACGGGATGATTCACTGCCGCAGTCCTTTCTTTGTTCAACAGCAGACAGCTGCTGGCTGAGAGTCTGAGGAACAGCAGCACGGTTCTAATCCTAAGCCAATCAAATCAAACCCAAATGATGGCTCCAAATCAAACAGGCCTCTAATTGGTTGACTGTTATCCCGCTGTACATAAAGTGGCATCGCTGAACTTTCTGCACATTGTCGCTCCATTTTTCTGGTTTTCCTGGATAACTAACTACCTGTCAGAAATTAGATTTGACTTTGAATCCTTAATTCCCTTCAGGATTTTTTTTTTAACCTCATCCTTCCTCAGTAACAAGGGTGAGATTCGAGCACCTTAAGTTGTGCAAAGAGTGTAATCCACATGCAGCAGACTGCCTGAAGTGTCGGCATACATTTTAAAGGCTGGGCTGCTCAGCCCATGTGGCTATCAGTGGGCAGCGTGTTCAGACAGTCCCAACCACAGTGCCCTATGAAGGCTCCTCAGTTACCTTCATTGAGGCCAATTTACTTTGTTTACGTTGTATCCGTGTAGTCATGAGCATCAACTTAACATAAATTTAATCAGATACTCATGCAGAATAACTAGATAACTAAATTAATAATTAGAATTTATATGCCCATATCAGAGCTCCCTTAGTTATTCCTTTTTATAATCATACCATAGAATACTTGATATGTGTTTAAATTAGCTTCTTCTCCTGTTAAATGCTGTTTTGTTACACACAGCCAAAATTATGTGGTTTGTTAAGGTCATTCATTCTACACCTCTATAGAGCAATCTCGATCCAATAACGCTTGTTTGTGACCTCTCATGGCCTCATCAGGGCTCTTTTAAAAGGTCTGGACCCAAAGGACCATTAAAAAGCCATTCACCTTTGATCCACGTTTTGTTGTTGTTGTTGTTGCTGTTGCCTGTGTTTTTGGTGACAGGTGACAGCACAACAGACACGCCTGGTAAATATCCTTAAATCTAAAGAGTGCTAATTAAATGGGTTAATGGCAAACTAAACGTCATCCTTCTCCTTATCATCTGTGCATCTGGGTCATTCACAGCTGATGTTGGAATGGAAAACATATTAGAGGAGATGTGTGTCCTGCATCCTAATGTTGAATCCACTGGTACCCATGTCTCTTGCTCTTGGTTAGATGGATAGCCCTGCGAGAACTGGATTTTTTGGGGGGCAAAGAGCTAAATGACAAGGTAAATGGAATGATTATAAAAATGATATTTAAAACGAATAAATAATTAACTTGATGAAACGGACTAGTGGTGAGTCAAAGATATCAAAGGTTTGTGCACAGGTTCTTTAATCGGGAACAGAGCAGCATTCAGTGTGATCACAGATTTAGAATGAGTTAAAAAGGATTGTTTAATACAAGCTAAAAGAAAAAATGAGACCAAGGCTGCTTGGTAATAACACCAAACCCAAGTTAACATATCCTGCAACCAGAACATTACTGAAAGCAGATAAAAACAACTGAACTGTCAGTAAAATAAAAAGAGGCTTGAAAGGCCTAAATCTAAAATGATACAATAGGCCAATAATTTAAATCACTAAAAATCTCCAAGAAGTATACTCTCTGAGAAAATCCACTTAAAAAAAGAGGTGGTGTAACTAGCTACTTAAAAATGTCTTCAATCTGGTCTTTAATGTCCCTTAGCAGAGCCTCTTAGACTCGTGCCTCATCCTCCTGGTCACATGGTCCCCTCTTCCACTGTGGTCCACACTGGCCACTGAAGACAGAGAGCTGCCAGTGAAAAGTTCCACTAAGCAGTGTCCCATAGATCCATCTATAGATGCACAGTTACTGGCATTCAGGCAAAGCTTCCCACTCCACTCCTGTGGTTGACTTTGGATTCTTTTCTCTGCAGGTAGCTGGCTAACGTTCATGTGGCTGTCGTCCCTGTTTTTCCTCTGCTTCTTCTGGTCACCTGTGTCCCCCTGTGCTGTTCCCGTGCCATGCAGATAAACTTCTGTTTCCCGTAGGTTTGATTTTTCCTACCCCGCCTCGCCATTGGCCCATCAGTTCTCCATATTTCACAGGAAGTGGAGAAAAACTGACTGGTTGATCACAGCGGGAGATCTCACAAAAAGGTGCCCGTGATTAGTTTGTTAAATGCAGTGTAATGTCCAGCAACAGGAAGTTACCGCAACCACAACCATAAATCCATAACATGATTAAGAAAAAGGAAGCAATTGCCATGCAACACAAAAAAAAACAAATGTAAGTCCCTGGATCCTCCAACTGAAATGCAGGTGAAGTCTCTGAGTTCCTAAAATGGTTCCTGGTCCCTGGAACCGCTTACTTGCATCAGCTGAGGCTTTTCTCTGCACAACACCTATGACTGCATTCAAACTGTGCATCAGTGTGCATCACATATGGTTTGATTCTGGTTTGATGTTGAAAATGAGCATCAGCTTTTACTGCTCTGATTTTATTTACAGAAGAGAGGGATGTAACAAAACTAACACCAGTAAAGAAGTCCTCACTGGTCCTGAGCATCTGGTTCATGGTTATTTTGATGTTCTAAACAGGTTAATGTTTTCTTTTGGAGTTTAGTCTCATTTGCAGTCATTAGTTTAGCATGAATTAAACATCTGCATGTGTCTACTACTTATTCTTGTAAATGAGAAGGTTGCATTAGCATAGCAGATGGCTCGCTACTTAGGGTGTGAATACACTTAAAGAGCAATGATCTCTGGCTCCCTATGTCTTTATCGCTTCTCGCTCTGTCCCTTTCTCTCCTCCTCCCCTCCTCCTGCCTCCCTTGGTCTCACATCCTTTACACTAAAATGTTTCCTAGCACACGTTAAGACTTAGCAGATGATTTTTTTTCACTATGCCGAAGCTCTTTTTTTTTAAACACTTATTCTCACGCTTTTCCATAAATGTTTTCCACATCCTGAAATAAGACACGCTTCAGTGAAGTTTTCTCAAAGTTCTGACGAAGCTAGAAGAGTGATGAAGTGTTTCTCTTGCTTTGATTGGCAGGAGAAAAAAAGGTGTCATAAAAATCATCTCACCAAATGTCTATGCCTGATGGTTTGGATGTATTACTCATTTGTATCATTTGTGTATCACTGAGTCTAATCATCCAGAATGGGTCCCAAATGTTGTTCAGTGTGTTCCAAATCTTTTTTTTTTTTTTTTTAATCAGCTCTGGGATGCTGTTAATTTTTATGGCTGATGTTATTTTGTTTTGTAATAGTTTTATCTTTTAAAAAGCAAACCTCTTGTCTCGTTTGTTCCCCTGTTAAGGGTATCTTGTAAATCATGTTCTGATTAAAGCCACATGCCGGTCTTTTATATGTTTTACTGTGTCTCCGTATTGTTTGTACTCTCATTAACAAAACGACAGGCTCTTATCTGACACCACTTTCAGAGGTGGTTATGTGAGAAGATAGTATGTGTGACTTGCCTGAGAACATTCACTGAGATTTGGATTTTGTGGATTTTCACATTAGATGTGGAAGAGTGGGAGGACGTCTTGTCTGTACATGTAAAGAGTTTAGAGTTCATGTGTAATATGTGTGGTAGAAATCCTTATTTGTGAGTTCAGTCGAGATTTCTTTCTATTATCACAAGCTATTAAACAAATGACCAGTATCATCTGAAACATATTAAAGAGCTGCTAATGACATTAGCTTATTACTATAATTCCTCAACTACACCTCTAATCACATATTAAGCATATTCCTGGTTTACCAGCTTCCCCTGTTTGTTTCAGTTTTCTTGACCCCCTGCTCTATCCTCATTGTTTTATTTAATCACATGTATGCTTCTCTTAAGATTGGGCAATATATCAAATTCATTTGATTAATTGGAATTTTTGTCATGTGTAAAATATGTACATCATGGAAATCAAATGATTGCAGTGTGCACAAAGGGCTTTTTTCATTTAGTAAGCTGCAAACTAATGATCTGGGTGTCCAGGTGTAAGGCATCTGGTTTCAGACAGCCCAGAGCTGCATGGGATAGTAATTCTCTTCCAGCTAAAAAAATAAATAAAAATGTTGACATTGTGCTTTAGTCTTCCTGTATTTTGCTGTAAAAATACTTGTGAATTGTGCCTAAGGTTGGAAAAATTTAGACTTTGTTTTTTTAGCTATATAGCCCACTCTTACCTCTCCTGTCTCCATTCTCTAGGTACCATTTGAGGCTGAAAGCTGCCTCGGTGAACACAACATCAAATCAACATCAAAAACATGCACCGACTGTCATTCTTCACCCTGCTGACCTATGTATCTGCCCCAGAGCAGCCTAACTGTACACCTGGTTTTCTACATCCATCCATTTTCAATGTCCAATTTGCCCCTGAACTGCGAAGATTCATTCAAACCTTGAATCACATATTGCTGTGGTGTTTCTTTACCAATATTTTTCACTTGTTTTAACACAATTTGCAATTTGTGATGCTGTGTTCCCATGTGAATTCAATGTGTGTGTTTGGTGAATCAACAATGCATGGTTTGTGGTTCCCTTGAACTTGAACAGCAGTGTGTGTGTGTGTGTGTGTGTGTGTGTGTGTGTGAGGACATTACAGTAATATGAAGTCAAATGTATTCATGTGTTCACAGTATAGAAACAAACATTGTGCGCTCTGAAAGGAGGCAATGAACCACAAAGCAAACTTCAACTTCACATATTCACACACACACAAACAGGAAATGCATGACCAGTTGAGCAAATATCACACAAGAGTGCACACACGCAATGGCACTCACGCATACGTATGAAGGGCACTGCCAGCCAAATGAGTAAATATCACAAACATGTACAGATAGAGCCAGCCATGCCAGATGAGTAAATATCAGCTGTTAAAAATGTTTCTGATGGGCAGGGGGCTGCAGCAGCAGTAAACTCCTCAGGGTCTGAGAGGGGCCTAGAGCGAAGCCTGAAGCATCATAGCTACCAGTTCAAAGAAAAACATGTTTATAAAATCCTGAAAATGTGTATTATTTCTTATTGTGTATACTGTAAATATATCCCTTAAAAGCTGCCCTAAACAGTGTTTCCTTGCAGTGGATCAAACAGCTGTGTAATGTGAAGTTTCGGTTTGTGAAGACAAATTCACAAGTAATCACCCAACTCAGTTCTGTGTTTGAGTGTTTTTGTGATGGCCACACCTGTGACCACACAACACACTGCAATGTCGGTACCTTCTGCACTTACACTTTAGTTTCTTTTGCCAATTTTACACTTATTTAGTTTAAAGCATATTATACAGTGAATGAATACATGGGATTAGTTTCATACAACACACACTTTATTTATCCTTTTTTTGACAGTACAATTGGTTCTATTTGTAGCACGCACATTTAGTTAACTTTTGAACTCTTTTCTTTAAAATGGTTCGTTCTAATTCTGTTTTTTTTTGAGTTACCAGTGCAGGGGGTGCTGCTGCTGCTGCTGCTGCTGCTGCTGCTGCTGCTGCCGCTGGTGTTGCTGAGTGGCGTCCTGTGAGGCTGGGTCCAAAAGGGGCCGCCCCCAGAAGTGCAGCCATTATATGGAGGGAGCAGCCAAATTGGGCTGAACCAAATGGATGCCGCATCATGGGGGGGAACTAGGGATTTAGTTTGTATAGTTAATTGTTGCTTTAGACTGTTAGTTGTTGATTTATGCTGTTTAGTTGGTAGTTAAAGATATTGTTTGCTGACGGGCTAATTGTCTGGTTTTGTTTTCTGTAGTTGAGTTTGTTGTAGTGTTTGTTGTTTGTAATCCCCCTTTTTGTTAGAATAATGGCCTGATCAACCATTATATATGTGCTCTTTGTTGTTCAGTGTGGAGGTCTGTTTGTCTTTTGTTGGTCGGTTGGTCTGTTCAGTTAATTGAGTTTGTATTTTTTTTTTCAGTACAGTTCTGTTAGGTTGACCTCTTCCTGCAGCAGGGAACGGGAGTAAGAAGAAGGTTTTACTTCAAATCTTGTCATGTATGATGTCAAAATGACTTTGACAAACGTACAAATTCACAAAATTTGGTGTAAGATGGTGTGTGGCGCTGGAAAAAGCACTCTAAATTCGACAGTTAACTACTTTCAGGTACTACTGCAGGCACCGGTTCACTGAGCCTCCAGGCGCCAGGTCCAGGCAGAGGTTAATGTAATACTACTCCCACATGGATTGCATACCATGTCTGAGGAATAAAGAAATAAATTCAAATTAAAACACAGCAACGGATTTCATAAATGCACATATACATATACATATACATATACATATACAAACACAACACAAATGGACATGGAAAAAATCATGAGCATAGCCAACACTGCCAAATCTCCACAGCGTAGGATAAATCCCCAGTGAGTATAAAAATTTATAAATCAGTGTCAGTGACCTGGATTCAGGTGAATCACTCTCAGCAGCAACTGCATTATCCAGTTAAGTGTTTCTGCTGATTACATTTGAGTTGGACTCCACCTCTGCTGATGGATGGCTTTTCTCTGCTCCTCCTCAACTGGAGACTCCACCTTTTTTCTCTGTTGGATGTAAATACAAAAAAACTGTTAAATAGAGCAAAAATAAACTGCACACACATGTGGAAACCATATTATTCCAACAATTTGGTCAGCTGGTAATAGATAGAAACACTCACAGAAGCCACCAATGCCAGCAAAATGTCTTTTTCTCTTTTTCTCTGACACTCCAGACATAAACAAAATGAAGACGCTTGAAATTTTAAATAAATGTTGACACAACTCCATGAGACATACACAAGACACAACATTAGTTTTCTTAAAATCACAGGAATCTTACATTTAAAAAAATTCAGAACTAGCCAGCTCCACTGCACATAGTGCTTCTGTAAGTTAGCATAACAGTAAATTAGTTGCAATACTTACAATATTTCTTACCGTAATATATCCATCCGTTTTTACTATTGTTTTTTATTTACTGAATTAAAAAGGACAAAAACCCAAAATGTTATCTAAAATCTTTTTAGATATGATGTTTTGTGTCAGGAGGCTTTTTTTTCACCAAAAAGAACACTGCAGTCATCACTATGATGCTGTAATGAGGTGGGCAGATGACAGGAAAACAAACGTATTAAGCAGTTTTTCTGCAGTTTTCTATTAAAGGGATTAAGTCAGTCATGTTTCTTTATCTGGCCGGACAGATGTAATTCGTAAAGTGTCTGGAGCTTTTGTGACTTTACATCTTGTTTTGAGACATGATGTTGCCCACATGTCTATCAGAGGGTGTAAAAGAAACTCATTATTTTCACATACATTACACAAAAGTGTACCTCGTCCAATTTCAGACAAACTTCTTTTACATTAAGGTTTAAATTCTGCTGATCTGGCAGATGAATCAATCAATAAACAAAAATTGGTTAAAGTAAATAAGATTTTTTGTCAGCCTGCAATTTAATGTGTTATTTTGTCATTCTTTGCATTACATTTGTCTCTGAAGAAAACCCAATTAACTGTGCAGCAGGGTAGATACACAGTTAAAACACTGAAACATGGAAAAGGATCAGCATTAGTTCACTGATTGTAGGCCTATTGTAAATGGGATTTAAAGTTATCTTGATCTGCTGCACACACACACAAGGTGACAGGGGCCTCTCCTTCACCCGAGCTCATTGCCTCTGCAGCGATTATCCCGCAGCGTTCGGCCCAGAGCAGCAGAGTGATGGATGCATGTTACCTCCATCATGATGCTCTCTGCCTGCTAGTCATAACCTTGATGCATAGAAAATAAGGTCATACGTACATACATGCACAGAACCATGTCATACATGCAGTACACTGTTAGACACTTGCAGTCACAACAGTGATACAAAGACATCCTTTTTCTGATTTGGTATGAAGAAAGACAGAAAACTGGCAGTTATCTGCAAATTAAACAGGAGCTAAATTGTTTCTCTCCCCATTCATAACACAAAACGCATCTTGATTTCAATCAGTGTGACATGAGGGAAACCACACACATACACACACACACACACACACACACACACACAGAGAGAGACACAGTAACGGAAATAACATGCAGCCATCCGTTTTCATTCAGGCCTTTTGCTGATGCTCTTATCAGGAACAATTAAACGTTTAAAAGGGACGTCGACACAAATTGCCATTTCATTAATTAGCACCACAAGAAGCCTACATTACAAGTAATCTTTCAACAACAAAGTGGCTACGGGGGACAGCATAATAATGAGGACTGGAAATTAGTTTTCAGAGGCTGAGGAAAATGAAAAGATAATCTAATGCAGAGAATAATGGATGGTTTTAGCCATGCTAGCGGCGTCTCACTAAAGATGGTGATAGATGGTTGGTAGGACGATCCACCACTTTGGTCCAGACTGATATACCTCCAAAGCTACTGGGCAGGGTTAAGTGCAATAACTAATTTATTCTCTAGTGCCTTTATCAGGTCAAAATTTCAATTTGTTTTCTACTAATCTTTGGTGTTTGATCAAATACCTGCAAAACTATAGAAATTTCCATTAGTCTCAGCAGTTGAAAACATTAGCTAAACACAACACAACTAGCAAATATTATCATGCTAATATGTTAGCTTACTAATGTGAGCATTTAGCTCCAAGCACCACTGTGCCTAAGTACAGCTTCACAGAGTCACTAGCATGGCTGTAAACTCTTGGTTTTGTTTTTTTCTTTTTTGGTATGTAATGCAACAGTGGCTTTGTGAACTCATAACTGTGACAGGTGGGCCAATCCTCTATTTTTGGAAGCAGAAATGTCTGAAGTGGGTTAAACAGACAGAGAACTGAAGTGCTAATCTCTTGATAGCTATATCCTAGTAGTATTTCACAGGACATGTGAGCTGCAAACCCTGGGGGCCAGTTTACAGTGAGTGCAGCTGCATGATTCAAGGAGTTTGAGGTTTGTTAGGTTTTGAGTGATTTTCTTTCCCTGCATTTGGTGGATTTAGTCATTTGGCCAGCAGGTCGAGCTATAATCCCATAGGCTAAACACAAGTAGAGTATCACAGTTTGAGGTTTTCCCTTAAGGATATTAAATCTGCAAGAGATGGAAAAAAAAAACCCTATTACATAACTGAAGCGTTGATAAGACGCCACTGTTATAATAGATGGTCTATTTTTGAATTAAGTTCTCATTCACTATGTGTGTGTTCAGACAGATAAATGCGGTATGCACGCCTCCTACATTTCTGTGAAGTTAGCGTGGCTGATATGTTGCTTTTAAGCAGACCCCTCCAGGCAGATGCGACACCCATTTTCTGGATTTACTGTAAATCATTACTCACTCATACACTAACACGCACGTCTAAGCATGTGCACGCTCGCGGGCAGTGTGCCATAACTCCTTTAAGCTTGAAGTCAATAAACAATAAACTGATATTCAGCATACCTCAGCCATCACTCAGTGCTCAATGAAAGCTGCAGATTTGTATCACTCACATGACTCTGGCCATTTGTCAGTCAGTGGAAAAATAGAACTGAGAAAGGCAGAGAACGGATAAGAACTGTGTACTTAAAAAGAAAGAAATCTCTTATTTTATCACCCAGTATATGTAAACATGTATTTCAAGGACAATGAATCCATCTGTAAAAAGTATATAGTCTTTCTTAGTTCACTTAGACATGGCATTGTGATTTCAGAATGATCAGCTGGGACCATTATAGCCATGATAAGAAGATCTGTGGTGCCAGTATGCAGTTCCACACATATATCAATGGATAAATATATAAATAATTCCTCAGTGGTGTAATACTGCCCCCTGGCAGTGCTTTGCAAGTACAAATGAAGACTCAAACAGGCAATATATCGATATACAGTATTATTGGTAAAGCAAACAATGCAATAAAATCCATACAATCAAACATAAATATGTCTTTCTATAAACACGTAACAAGTAAATATGTTTGGCAGTCTTTTCTGTGACTTAATATAACAAGCAGCACACATATGAAAATATTACAGTGTCACATAGTAAATATATTTTATATCAAAGCCTTGGGCGACGGAATAAAGGTCAGATATACAACTAAAAACCACATTTACAAATGTAACATCCAGTTGTGCAAAAAGAGATGTGCGTCACAGTGAAAGCATCTGCTGCAGATGGTGGAAGGATGGTGGTGAAAATCAGAATTTGTGAAAAAGCTCCATGACAGCAATGGTTGTACTCTGTCCAAAGATGAAGGCTCCAACTACAATGGTTATGACTCCCCAAACTGTTAAAATCACCCTGCAGTGAATAAAAAAATCAGGGCATCAGGGAAATCAAGAGAAAGAACAGTGATAACAACAAACTGCAACAACAAATATGAATCTTCTACATAACGGTAATTCTTTTCTTTAACCAAAAATACTATGGTTCTAAGACAATGGAACAAATAAACTCTAGACATTAATGCAAAGGATGGTCTTAAGCTTTTTCTTGAAAGACAAGTCATTAGTCTTTTTGCTCCCTCTTGGGAAATGACATGATCCAAACTAATTTCATATTAATTTATTAGTGCACCAGTTCTGCAGTGTCTCTATTTTCCAGAAAATGTCTTGGAAACCATTAGGAAAGAAATTACCGTACCTGTAAAATAAATCATTGCCAATAAAAAAGGAAATCATAATTTCCTGCACATATTTCCCTGTTAAGCACACACTCACCTGATTCTTGGAGTCACAGTCTCTGTTTGCATTATGAACACTAAGCAAAGACCTGCAATACACAAACACCAGTCAAACCATCAATCTAGCTTTATTTGTGTGGCATCTCCATTAGTCCAGTTTAGGAATGAAACTATTAGCTGATCAATCAATCCAAAAAAAAAAAATTAATCATGGCCTTCAGCATCTTAATGTAAATATTTTCTGCTTTTATTAGTCTTCTATGATAGAAACTAAATCTCTTTGGGTTTTGGGTTGGGTAGATATATTTGTTTTATTTCCAGACATGCTGTGAAGCAAATAATTAGTCAGTCCATCAAGGAAATAACTGGTATATTAACTGATAATGAAAATACTCATTAGCTGCAATTCTAGTGCAGTTCGAAGGCTCTACCAATGACTGAGAAGCTAATAATAAGGAGGTACAAATATAAACCCATGTTTAAATACATATCCATATCCGTACAAATGTGATTCTGCCATTACGCACACAGACACACACACACACATATTAAAGGAGTTTTCATACCAGGAAAGATAAAGATGAAGAAGGCACTGATTCCGCCGATGACACTGATGACCTCTCCCATGTCTGGGACAAACATGGCAATGAGAAGAGTGATGGTGATCCAGATCACAGTGAGAACGACCCTGCAGCGGCTCTCAAACGAGTGAGTGACAATTCCCCAGCGACGCCTTTGAATCCGTAACATCAGGTTCAGGATGACCGATCTGATCCAGACACAACAGAGAGACAACATGTTAAAAGACACACAAAAGACACAAAAACTAAACTCTGATGTCACTTACCTCCCCAGGAGAAGAATGATAGGATAGATGGTGATAATTGATATTCCAAAAAGCAGTCTGGAAATGATCATGACCACGTCATTTCCTGGATATGACATCAAAATATCTGAGGCGACCACTCGTCCAAATGTCATGAAGCCATACACACCTGGAGATGGAGAGAGTGGATATGATTGGCAGCTTTTAGGTGGGCCCACAGTGTACTGAAGTCTGCGTTTGAGAGGTGAACTCACCAGTTAGAGTGTAGATGAGCAAACAGAAAAACATGGAGACCACAGAGATGAGCACCCAGTGGGAGAGCTTCTGGTTCTCCATACTGCTATAGATTGCTATACAGGCCTCATGGCACTGCAAACACACACAGACACACCGATTGATGGGAATGTTTCATATTCGGGGGGGTGGTTCTACTTTTGCCAGTCTTATTTGAACAATAGTAACTCCATATTAAATCACTTGAACATCAGGCATATTGCGTATTTGACCTGTTATATAATCCTACCTGGAAGCCAAAGCAGATGGTTGGCACCACACTGAATATCGATGCCCATGAACTCACACTGAACAACAGGAAACACACAGACAGTTACTGATGCACAAAAAATGAGGAGCCAGTGTTAAAAACACAGACATGGATCCATTAAAAACCAGTGTGACTGACCCTTTGCTGTGCTCTGGAGTTATGATGACTGCGTGGCTCTCCATCAGGTAATATTTGACAATCACTGCCACACACAGATATGTAGCAGCCAGTGTCCCCAACACACTGAGAGGAGGAGGAAACAGTTTTTTAAAAAATTCACAATCAGCTGGATGTTATTCTGACCACAGATAAGTCCTGTGTACCTTGTGTATTTCTGGATACCGATTTCCTTTGGGATGGACAGTGGTAGGATGATGACAAGGCACATGATGAAGAGAGCAAATCTTTGGTCAGTGTACCAGTGGTACGGCATTTCTCCCTCAACCGACCCGGTCACAGTCTCATATAAGGAAATGCACACTGGGGAGACAAAAGCAGAGTCAAAGCTGCAACATGAAGCCATCAGTAT
Source organism: Toxotes lorentzi (assembly GCA_037833715.1). Lineage (NCBI taxonomy): Eukaryota > Metazoa > Chordata > Actinopteri > Toxotidae > Toxotes > Toxotes lorentzi. The sequence continues at coordinate 15,160,437 of JBBMJY010000001.1, forward strand.
ACAGGACAACAAAGACCAAGGCTCACCAGATCTTACAAAGGATTCATTTACACTGCATCCTGCTGAACAGTGTGTTTTGGGATTTTTTTTAATGGTCAGATAGATTCTTTGATGTTGGATAATGAAATCGGGTCACTGTTCCCGTCCAAGACCCGTTTATTTATTTTTGGCCCTCCGTCTGCTGCTTCTTTCCATCTGCCCACCAGATGTCCTCATGACCTCCCTCCCCATCCCAGTCACCCGATCCCTAGATCCACCTGCTCACCTGCCTCCTATTCTCAATCACCTGAGCTTCCCTGACCACTCACACACCGGTTTCCCCATTTTCTCATAATCCCAGCCAGGACTTGAACCAGCCATTTCTACCAGCTCCTCAGATCATATCAGATCTACCGCTCTGTAACAGTCTTACTGAGTGCTCCATCTGCACAATTCCTGATCAAACATTTCTCGTTTTTGGGTGTGTTTAAAAATCCAATCAAATGCTCTATTTAAACCTGGAACAGAGCAAAAACATTAAAGGGATTTGAAGGGTTTCAGATGGACAAAACGACAGAGGAAAAATGAAAAAATGGTTGCATTACTGCTCCCAGTCACATGTTTAACCTAATACTAGATAGAATGAAAATTAAAGTGCGGATGATTTGTTGCCTGAAAGAGATTAATTTTTTGATATGGGAAAATGGTTGCTAAAGTGATCGCAAACTCAGTCGAGTACTTTGATAACATGAAATCATTCAAACACTGTAGAAACCAGTGCTGTGTGCAAACAGAGGAGTGCTTTATGATGACTGACAGATGGTACGAAGATGGTGCCTGGTACACTGTCATATGTATACATTTAACAGGAACCGTAAGACCCATTCAAGCACATATTTCTATTTAATTATTTTTATTTATGTTTATGCCGATGTTATTCTACTAACATTTTAACTATTTCATAAATAAACACAACAAATAACGCACTCACAGGAGGAGCAAAAGAGTTTGATCACCACAACAATGTTGAAACTTTTTATATAATAAAAGAAGAAGCACGTAAACTACAAGCATGAGCAACATGGTCTGTTGTAAGCTGTCATTAAATGAACATAATTCATGGTTATTCTGGTTCTTACATTTCTCCAGCTGGTCCTGCACCACCACCAGGAAGGCAACACATATCATGAAGAGGTTGAAGCAGAAACAGACCTCGCAGAGTTGACCCACAGCTTGTCCACACACCTCTCTCACGACATCCTGATAGGTTTTCTGTCTGCTGACAAACGACGCATAGCCCAGGATGACCAGACCACTGATGAGAAATACCAGGGATACCTGCCGTGGCACCGAGGACAGGAGATCAACCTTAATCTTCATTCACAGACGGTGTTGATATTGGCACACAGATAATTTGACAATGGGGCCTTGGGCACAGATGTGTAAAAGGCCTCCACTCCTGAGAGGAGGACACCCACTCCCCCAAAAAAAGACTGACTCATTGAACTCTCTGATTTTCTTAAAAGAGCTGTCACTTCAAACAGGCCCCAGACCTCCTGGGCCCCTGAGCTCATTCTGGGAATGTGGTCATCCATCCAGGAGACACACGCGCGCACACATGCGCACACACACACACATTTTTGTGGCAGTCAGTAGATGCAGTTCAGTGAAAGTTCAGGTCCTCACCTAAACTGGAAGCTTCATTAGAGCTCACCTGTGAAAAAGATGAGCCTCTTTCACACCAAGGAGAGACAGAGGGGTGCTGAGTCTATAATGTGCACACAAAAAAAACTAACCACACTAAACCCTCTAAAGAGGGTCACACATCAATAAAAACTGACATTTGCAATTAAAACTTCCTAATTGTTCCATGAAAATATTAAGATGCAGGGCCTACAACATAATGACACTAAATGATGTAACAACAGAAATGAGTTACTGTTCTTGCAGGTGTCTGATCCTGTACTCACCATCTCCACGGTTATGGCAGTAGTCACTCCCCCCGCCTTCTGGAAAGCCCAGGGGAAGTTGAGCAGTCCGGCTCCGAGCGCAGACTTCAGCATGATGAACACGGCACCGAACGAGCCGAGCCGCGGAGGATCTGAATGAGATGCAGACCGAGCCAGCAGGCTGATGCTCTCCCGGGCCAATTCCTCCATGATCCTGAACCAGCTCCGAGACTCACAAAACAGCTATTTTTCTTTAAACTTTTCTCTAAAAAAAAAAAGAAATGTGTTTACATCTAACTTTCCCAGTGTTTGGTTAATTCTGCTGCTGTTCGAGTAAACCCGGAGAGCGGTAAACCATGCAGATATATAGACCTGCACCCACGACTCACGTGGTCTAATTGGGACTTATTGACTGTTAAACATTTCGCTCTGAGGTGAAAAATTTGACACTAAAGTGAGTATGTTTGCTTGTGTCCGCTCTCCCTCTCTCGCTTTATGTCGGTCTCTCTGATAAATAGCACTGAAGAAGTAGTGCAGCTGAATCTGTCAGATAACATATATTATCAATTACAGATGATATTAGAAGATAACGTTACAAAAGCTGTTTTCCTTTAAATGAATAAATCATCTAATGGCATAATTAAATCAAGGTAAATACACGCAGGTACCACCTCTCCCTAAGTTTTATCCATTTCAGGTGGGTTGTCAATGATTTAGGCCTAATTCACATTATCTATTGGTGCGTGTGCATCTGGAAGTTGTGGCACAAATGCTTGAACATACCAGCGTGTCAATGAAAATGTAAAAATTTTACAAATCATCGGTAAATATGATGCCATGGATGTGGTCATGCAGGAGAGACAACTGCAGAGACAAAAGGTAATGTAAGATTTATCAGGAATAATAGTTTAGTATATACCGTTTGTGTGTGCTCTACTTTCAGCTCTCCAGTAGCTAAATATCCGTACAATCAAAAATAAAGTTAGTCAAGGTAGTTTCATCTACAGCCTAAAATCACTAAGCCTAAATTCGGTTTACTATCTGAACAGCAAAAGACTCTCTGTCCTCAGGAGAAGAAAAAACTGTTGAATAAAAAAAACACCTTTAATGGAAAGTTAGTAGACTTACTGATATCAGCTCAGTTGTCCCGGGACAGACTGGATTAGATCATTGTTTACTTTTCATTATTTATTATACTGTCATACTTATTACATGCATATACAGTGCAGTGGTGTGCAGTGTAGCTTATAGCATTTTTTTTCTGATAAAAAGTCCTGGTCATATGTATTGGGTAATACAATCCACTTCACATGGAATTCATAATCCCAGCCATTTTCATGCTACACACCATCTGTGACAGAGCAGAGAGCACTGGTCAAAATCCCATGAATGTAGCTCTCCATCTCACTGACTTTCAGAGGGGACGGGATATATTTGTTAAAAGAAAAAAAAAACTTTGCTGCATCTTAAACATTTGCAGCTGGATGCTGAATGGAAGGGCTTTGGAGCACCTTAAATAGATTTCATGGGGATGTTGCAGATTTTCTCAAGGGAAATGCAGGACAAAGAGAGATTAGAGTGAGCCAAGGTGTCTTGGGGACAGTTCAAAGACTTAGTAGTTGATCCTCAAGGCTTGTACTGTTTTCAGAAACATCTCAGGATTTCACTTTAAAAAAAAAAAAAAAATGAAGAAAAAGGCCCTATCAATTTTTAATGAAGTTCCCCATGTGAAACTGTAGAGTAAAAACAAGTTCACTAATGTTGTGATGGACTGTCAAATAAAGATGTAAAGAGAGCAGCACTGGGCAGGTTGAAATACACATGTATTTGCTTTTTCAAGACCTAATACATAGTTTTTAAATAATTATTTAGCTTGATCATCAGAATGAATAAACCTGAAGCTGGGCTAATGATTAGTTTCTTAAATATACTACTTTAATTAGCACTTTATCATCAGAAAAATATAGTGAAACACCTACTGCTCAGTTTTTGTTTTATTTCTGTAGCATAACTAATGTTTTTGCAGACATTTACACTCAAACACAAACACACTGCCTTCAGATTACTATTCAAACTACATTAAGATATTTATGTATTTTTTCAGATTTCATATTTAAAAATGAACCTTGGTCAGTATAAACATGAAAGTTCTGACTGAGGCTCAGTCAAACGGCAACAGATTTGAATCCCTCCCTCTCTGTGTCCATGGTGTCCTGCCATGTTTTGTGCAGACTGTCCACGGTATTGAAAATAAGTCGAAATGGCCAAATCAGGGTTATAATCTGGATTTAAACGTGTAGTCTTTTAGCAAAAAGTAGACAAAGCCAGAGACTTTCTGACATGCTGTCTGATTGATTTCAGCTCAAAAGAAGGGTCAGGTGCAAACTGCACCTGGAATCAACTGTATAAGCCTTAAGCTGGGAAGTGCATGAAACAGCACTATTCAAATCTACCGTTAAACCTGTGAACTTTAAGTTAAAGGAGCAGCACGGTGGCAACCTGACATTTAATGTGTATGTGTGTAACACATGAATACAAAGCAGGACGTCCACCTGAGGTTACAGTAACTTCTTAAATTCAGCACACTGCAGTGATGAAGTTATGACCTCTGACCTTTTAGTTGTCACACCTGCCCACATCATGTTCAAGTCATACTTCATGACATGCCGCACAACCAATCAACAACATTGCCTTTCCATGCATTCATCCTCCACACTCTGAGGGCAATGAGACTGTTTTCAAGGGTTTCGAGGTGCAACCTGCTACACTGTGGATGAATAAAGACAGATGAGATTAATCTACTCATGATTCTGCTGTTATGAAACAGCTTAAGAGTATTAAGATCATACACACACACACACACACACACACACACACAAAACCAACAGAAATGCACGACTTCAAGAAAAGCTACGGTTGGGATTTAAGGGAAAAGGCTCTGCGTAGTGTGTGTCAGTGTACCTTTAATTTAAGTTTTTGTTTGGGTTAAAAGTCAGAGTAAAACAAAGAGGCATGTGCCACTTTAAGACACTGTGAAAAAAAATCGAATAATCAAAGACAAACCCAGAAAACAAAACAGTAAACACATTGTTAAAGTGTAAGCCAGTGAATGAAATGCAGTGTGTTACTCCATAACAGAGCTCGCTCAGTGTCAAAGACAAGTTATACAACATTAAATAACATCACAGCAACTGTTAATGTTTTAAGGATGAAATTTAGGAAACATTTCTTCTTCCCACCACTGACTTTTAATACTTTTTAGTACTGTAGTGATTATTTATTGTATTATTTTGTCCCCAAGGTTTTATTTAAATATGTGTGCTCTGTTATGTGTTCTTTTTAATTGCCCCACAGGGGATGCATAAAGTTATTAGACTGATTTAAGTGAAACTTTCCTGTAACCAGCAGTTCAGAGTAGAAAAATCAGCATACATTATAACTGCTTAAAAAGGAACCACTGAAAGGAGTCTCATGAAATGACACAGTTTTAAACAAGTGATACATTTTTTTAGCAACAACACGCACACGCTGCAACGAATCCTTCCACACAGAAATCTAATTTTCTGACGTTAAACCGGTCACACGGGATGATGAATTAAACTTTCTGCACAGAAACATTGTCTTGCCTGCTGTGATAATACTCTCCTCTGGGTCACACCTGATTGGATCACAAACAGATCTGAACACCTGGCACCAAAAAAAAAATCCCTCAACTCCCCTTTGTCCTAAAAAAAAAGTCACCTGATATTACTGATATACTGCAGTAATGATACAAACTGAAGTGTGCAATAAAAGTAGTAGCTTATTTTTTTTTTCAAGTTTTTTTTGCTTTCATCTAAGATGTGTCAGTGATGGGAGGGTCTCCTCTTCTCTCCCTGGATTAAGCTGTTTGATGCTCCAGCCATGACGTGACTTTAATTTAAGACTTGGACTAGATATGTCCAGTGAACATATATGAGAAAATGACACATTTTAGAAAAACAGTATGGATATTTTAAATGTCAGAATGAAAGCAACTTCTTTGTCTTCTCTGAGAGCAATTCAAACCCGCAATGAGCTGATCAGTTAATGTCTAAACAGATATACCACCATGTCCATGTAAGAAACACTGAACCAAATACATCATTACGATCCAGGTTCTGAAATCCTGAATTAAGGATTGATAAGTAATCATAACGAGTCTGACTTGTGAAGAGAGTTTACCCTCATGTGTTTGGATTGTAGGGGGTGGAGGACTCTCCAATGACCAGCGCTAACCCTATTTATTGATCAGCTAACTAACTCCTGAGCAGGACTAGTAACGTGCTGCATACAGGGAACAGCAGAGTGCTGAGGGTGGGGCTGTGCTTGCATGTTTGCCCTTTCAGTGTTTCCTGGTTGGTCTGGTCGGAGGTGGGGGGGCTCTGGGGTGCAGGCACGGTGCTGGGTGGGAGGGTGGTGCGGCTGGCACACATGTCGTAGAGGTTCCCAGAAAACTGCGCCTTCCTGGACTCTTGCCTCAGAGACTCCCAGACAGCTGCTGCCTCTCCAGGACAGCCGGCCAGAGCTGAGTTAGCGCAAACGTGGAACGCATTCCAGGACCTTCGAGGAACCAAGACAGGAGGAGATGTCAGAACTGAGTGTAGAAATGTAATGACTGTAATGCATCTTTCACAAGGAAAGCATGTGGAAAGTATACAATTAAAATAAACAATAAAAATGATAAAGTAATACAATAATGCAGTGATAAGATTATGTAACACCTGAGCAGAGGCTGAGGGGTCATTAACACTCCTAAAAACCTTGTTATTTCTGACCTCCAGTGCTTTAACTCCTCATGATTGCATTGTAGGATGTGGCTACAGGTGCAACAGAGCAAACCTCTGACCACAGCCAACAGAAACAGACTTAAGAGAGTACAGTGATGCAATACAGTGTTAAATTACTCTTTAACGTTAGAATCTTTAGCTTTTTGGCCCCTGTTTATTTGACAACTGGTGATAACGTTTTAAAGATACAGGTTCCTTTCGAGGGCAGTAAACATGATGCAGCTTCTCTGCAAGAAATGCAACAGAAGAAATTGCTAATTGCATCATCTCTACAAACAACTGCCTGGAAATGACACTGCTGAGATCGAAGAGTCTGACAAAACAATAATGTTGCAGGCCAAAAACCCAAATCCGTCTGGGCATCTCAGGGGAACCCAGGGGCAATAACGCTCCATGGGTTTGTCACCACCAGCACACTAACATCTGAACATCTAGTGTTAATATGACAAATCTTAGAGTTGTGAAGTTGAGCTAATACTAACATGCTCACAGGGACAATGCTAGCATGCTGATGATTAGCAGGTATAACATTTAGCATTTTCATCATCCTTAGTTTAGTGTGTTGGCATGCTATTTGCTAAATGAACAAATCAGAAAGCCCAGCTGAGGCTGATGGGATTGTGATTAGTTTTGCAGGTGTTTAGTCATAAGAACTTCAACACAATACATCCATATCCATCCATACATCCTGCATGAAAAATCACAGGAAGACCAAAATGAGTAGGATTCATCCTTTGAGGTCCATGAGTGTCTGTACAAAATGTCATGCCCTTCCATCCAATAGTTGTTGAGTCTGGACTGAAGTGGTGAACTGACAAACTAGGACTGGCACTGATGTTGCCACACTGCTCACAGTGGCGACTCAAGCATTACTACAAAATGGAGCAGCTTTACAACTGTAACCATTTTAAACAAGTTGTTTCAGGACAGACATGGTGGGACTGGATGGTTACCAAGGTGACAGGCAGACACACACACACACACACACACACACACACACACACACAAACACACCCACATACACACCTGCAGATTGCATCAATGTCCTGTGTGTTCTGGTCTTTCTGTGTTTCTACCAAACTGTCCCCAAGAGTGAGTAAACACTGAGCAAAACTCTTGTAGATGGAGCCACATGAAGCAGGGATTGCAGCCCCCAAACACACAGGGACCAAGCCTGGTGGAGAAGAAAAGACAAGAGAAAATTACATTTTAATACTATATTAAGACAGATTGATCAGAACTGGCATAAATAAGTCAGGACATTGTAAACACAGTATGTGTATTTACAAATTGGGGATGAGAGAAAGAGAAAATGACTGCATTCTTCCAGAGTGAAACACAATGCTTTTATGTTTATAGAGACACGATCCATCCAGTGGATAGATGGATAGATGGATCAAACAAATACAGAAACATGTTGTATTCCATTCATCTGGAGGGATTATACGTCCTCAAATCCAAATTCCGTGTAGGACTACAAAACCACGTGTGAGCTGTCTGAGTGCACTGATCAACTCGTACATGACACAACCCTCTGAAACTGGTTTTGTGTTTTCACTGAAAAAAGCTCCTGAACAGGTGAGACACTGTTTTTTTTTCTATTGGAACAAGCACTGATCAGGAATACAGGACTTGTGTACATGTTTGAATGAGATTTTCTGTGCATTGGATCCATACAGCCACTTTGTTCTTGGCCTTGAAGACATCTCTGGACTAATCCAGTGGTTGGCAGCCTTGAGTAAGCTCCAGGGTCAAAAGTGCACTACATGGTAAAAGTATGTGGACACCCGAACATCACATCCACATGCAACTGTTGAAGATCTCACTCAATGGACATCAATCCGCTGCTATAACATCTTCTTCTCTTCTGGTTTTAGGATTTCCACAAAGACTTTGGTTCCTGGTGACAAGACCTGGCTTTTTTGTCAGTGTTAAAGGTCATCCCCAAAGAGTTAGAGTAGAGTTAGGGTAGAGTTCAGCGTTCTGTGGAGGCCAGTCTAGTTCTTCCACCACAAACTGGGAAAACCGTGTCTTTATGGACCTTCTTTATAGTGCTGTCACATTGAAATAGGAAAAAATATTCCCAAAACCTAATAAATTTACTGGAGCAACATTTTGATCCAACAAATATATTCATCAGGCACTGGCACTGTAAATTGATGCACAATGGGAGCTAATCTGTTATTGGACTTCTGCCTTGGTTTTGTTTTTTGATCCAACACCAAAAGATTTCTGAGTGTGCGCAATCTGCAGCTGTTACCACAAGCTTTAAAATACACCACTGCGTGCTGCAGAATTAATATTTCCTATAAGCTGAACTACAGAGCGACGTCCAAAACATGAAAAGCAGTCGCAGACCTAATGGGTCCTACTTTTGACCACATTATAGAATCCAGAACCCAGCCTCTCTCAGACTCTCAGACTGTGGAACCACCTGCTTTAAAATAATCTCAAAAATGACTAGGTTAGCTATTAAATATAATAGCTAACCTTTACTGCCATCATCTTCATAATCTTTATGTTTTACGTACATTAATGGACTTACACTGGCACATTTATTCATTATGATATTATTGTTTGCAAAATATTTGGTCATTCTGATTGTAAAATTCCCATGTAGTCTTTCATTCATGAGCTGTGTTGTCCTACTGGAAAAAACAACCAAGTCCAGAAAACCCTTGAAAATGATGAATAGAATATTTTCACAACCAGATACATGATGTTGTACACCCAACTGCATGAACACATACACACACACATATGAGAGAGACACAGAGAGAGAGCATCTCATTAAGGTAAGTGCATTTGTAATAGCTTTCTCTCCTCAGTTTCAGAATAAACTGAATTAAATATCCTTTAACAGCCGTGTTAACTAACTTGGACTTTCTCTCTGATCAACTTTTTTTTTACCTGAAGTTTGAAGACAAATGTGCAGAAACAGGTGAGAAAGAAAACTGTAAAACCAGTAAACTAAACTTTTTCCAGAAGATGTAAACATATATACTCACATGCACACACATACACACTCAGAAAACAACTGGAGTGTCAAGAAACCTCCTTACCGAGGTAGAGAGCAATGGGCAGCAGAATAGTGGGGGTGCCCGGATGGGACTTCATTGTTTCGCTCAGCAGAGTCCCTTGGAGCTGGTGGTCCCACCTCTGAACCAGAGGCTCTGATTTGAAGCTCCCACTGACTGTGAGTTCAAAGAATATAAAAGTTGCTACTTTAAAATATGATGTGTCCTGCCATCCGCTGAGAATTCATCAGATTGCAAAAGTATGGCAAAGCGCAGAGGCGCAACCCGGCTGGATTAACAGTGAAAGGGACCGATGCATTGCAGAGAGTAAGAGGATGCTGTGTGCATGAGTAAGAGGATGTTGTGTGCGTGTGTTTGTGTGTGTGTGTGTGTGTGTGTGTGTGTGTGTGAGAGAGGATGCATGTGCACTGGGGAGGGGCACAATGCGAGAGCCACAGAGAGCTTGGAGGCAGCACACCAATGACAACATCATAACACAGCACACTGGGATTAAGGCGTTCTCATTTCCGGTCTTCAGTGTTTAGAACATTTATTTGAAAAATGAATAAAATACACATAGTGTATGTAGTGGTGATCATGCAGTCGACACACTCAGGCCTTGATCACACACATCTGTCCGCTGGTTTTACTGTTGAACATGAGGTTTCTCCACAGATGTCAGTGGAAGGAAACATTATCAGAGGTGTCAGGAGGATTCTGTTTCATGTGGACAGATGGATGATGCTCCAGTGAGGATAAGACAATCCAGCCCACCTGGGAGTCCAAAGTAGAAGCAGAGCACCCTCTGAGAATAGCAGCAGCCCATGCGAGAATCATCCACAGCTATGTGGGTCATGAGGGGGGTATCCAAAAGCACTGCAATGTGTTAAACAGTCTTGACTAGAGACTGAACAAGAGAGTGAAATTTACGTGCACCCTGTTTAAAGATTGATGACTGTAAACCATCTACCTTATTCCCAGCTTTCCTTTCTTGAGCTTCCATCTTACATCCCCGTCCTCTCCCCCCCCCCAGCCTCCAAATCCCCTGCTACGCCCCCCACCCCCCCAGATGGCTCACACTCTGTGCATTAGTTTAAGTCCTGGTTCACATCTGTATACTGACACACGGGGAATGGTAACCCATTGTTAATCTGCAGCTTAAAACAACCATTAACTGCAGAATAATCTGTCTGTGTCTGAAGCCGCTGCCACGAATCAATACAACATAAGAGCTACTTTGGCAGCATTTCCTACCGTGAGTCTTCCTGAAAACATCTGTATTAGCTCAGCAAATGTGGGCTGTGGATTTTTTCGTCTAATGTGTCTCCTCACGTATTCTTGAACCACAGAGCATTTTTTTTTCTGCAAAAAAAAAGTGGTGTCATCTGCGGAAAACATTCTCACACAGTTTATCCTAGTTCTAGATTTTTCATTCCAAATCAAGACACAGGGGCATCCTGGGTGTATCAGTGTCACTCAAATGTATCTGCGGACGGTTTCAGTGATATGTGGACTATGACAACATTCACCCCCTGCATGTTTGTAAACGCTCTCATGGCAAATGGTGGTGTTCACCCCAAGACAGCCTTATAAAGCACAATGCACCTCTCAGCCCTCCAGTTTTGTGTTCAATTGGCTGCAAACAGTCGCATTTTATGCTGCAGCACCAGGACATGTGGTAAAAGACTAAGAATTTTTTCTTTAAGCACTATCTATGCTCTGTAGGATTTGAATTTGTTTGGTACCAGTACCCTAACACGACTTTTTTCCCCCACTACCTTACTTTGAAAAACAAAAACATAAATGTTGAAGTTTTTATCATTAAATTATACCTGAACACAAGCAGCTGTACAAGAACAAGAACTCTGCCTCAATAAAATGCAAAGACGGCAACTGGCAAAGACTTTAATTGAAATCAGCAAATACTGTTTTTGATCATAGAATAAGTAAGAACCAACTCTAAAGCACTCTGAAGGCTTCGTTGATTTTAGTGTAACATATTAATCAGGACAGATTTAACAGCCCTTTAAATGTGTCAGTTCATTGCATTCTGCGTGCCTCAAAAATACATCAAGCTGAGTCACATTTATAATTCTGAACATCCTGACAATAAAAATGTTTACACAACAGCAGACTCTTTGGAAAACTGAAGCTTCCCTCCAGAAACTACGAATTTTGTTACATACGTCACATGAAGATAAAATTTGTACAACTATTATGATCCTTGCATCATGGAAACGAAGGCTCAAAAACACACACACACAAAAAAAAAACATGTACTATGACAAACTGAATTTCTGAAATCAGAATTTCCACAGCACACAAAGACCGCAGCAGAATATTATTCTGTAGAATCACCAGGTGGAGACTTCGGAGAGAAATCCTGCAGACTCTCGTGCTTTCAGTGGTCAGTTTAACAGAGACCTTAAACTGCAAAAGGCACATTAAAATGTGTCACATATTCTACTTAGAGAAAGATGTTCCACACTGTTCCTCATTCAAGATTTATAAAAAAAAAAAGGTGTCATTTTCAACCAGGATATTTAGTTATGAAAATACCATGAATAATAATAATAATCTCTAATGAGATTTAATGTAATGCCAACCTTTTCTTTTTTTTCAGGAGCATATCAATCATTAATCATATCTTTTCTTGTCTTTACACTGTATTTCAAGATCACAAGTTTCTTACATTGTTTTACTTCATTCACATTACATGACTACTGTCAAAGGAGAGCAACTGGTAATCTGACATGTGAAAATGTTTTGCTTGTCCTGAACATAAAGATGCCTGTGGTAAATGGCAGCAGCCATAGAAAAGGAAGATAGAGTTGTGTAAGTTTGATTGACAGCTCTGGATTAAGGCATTATGCAACACTGTTGGGAGTAAAAAAAAAATAAATCCAGATGAGATTAGGATCTGGATCCTCGCTCTCTCCAATGCTCTCTATCTATCCATTCATCCGTCTCTCCCTCTTTCTCTGTTTCATGTAACACATTATAGCTATTGGTGTTTAAAACGACACATTTTTCAGTTCGGGCTGAGAAGCTCAGTTACAGGTTTAGATTCACATTATGACATCCAACATTTCAGTGCTTTAATGTGAGCAACAATTCGGCAAATGACGATCAAAGCTGACAACAAACACAGAGAGACGAAGTAAATTAGGCCATATAGACAGGAGCTAAATCTCCGCTCTTCAAGTTTTTATCCCATCGCCATCTAGAGGGTGAAAATCATGCTGCAACATCTGACCATGTACTCTGCCAATCAAAACACACATTTTACCACTTGTTTTTGTTTCTCCGGTGAGTGAAATCTTACCCCTAATGCTCCACTGTGCGGGGACACACTGAAACCATGGAGCAGAAATGATTGGACAAGATCATCACCGGAGGAGGAATCCATTTTTCTGACACACAATTAATTATTTTAAGTGACTGAGTAATTAAAAATACCAAATCACAGCTGTTTTTCAACTGTTCATCAGAACAATCAACCTGAACACTAAATTATATCTTATAGAATCTTGCAATGGCCAATTTTTTTTTTTTTTTTAGTATTTTTGAACATTATATGGCTTAAATGGTCAATTAATTAATATGACAGAGTAATCACTGCATAAATTCATAATACAACAAACCCTCAGTTGCAATCCTCCCTGAAACCTAAACAATGATCTCATCTCTGGGCTTCATTAGTTTTCCAAGTACAACTAATTTTTTCAAAGATAATTCAAAATAATCAGCTAAAATGAAACAGTATATGTTAGGTGATGCTTTAAGCACCAGTTCATGTCAAACATCACTGAATAGGTGTATAAAGCACCACATCAATATTGAGATTTGATCTTTGAGTTCATGTTTGGTTCCAATCACAAGTCTTCATGAGTGAGGATTTAATGTGATACAAATTTTATTACTTTTCCACAACTCAACACAGCTGAAAAAATACTCCTTGTACTTGACAATAAAGCTTAGTGGAGCCACTGGAAATTCCCATTTTTAATCTCGTCTTTCCTAAAAAGAGTCCAAACACAAGCCCTCACTGCAGCCCAGTGAGTTATTACCCTGGTAGGATGAGCCTAAACCCGCCTTAACTCAAAGGTAAAAACAATAAAAAACACACCAGGATCTTCCCTCCCACAGTCTGTTTCCGTTTCGTTACTGTGACGCTGCACAAAGTCAGGACACATTTGTTGACTTGAGAAATTACTCAGCGTGAACCGGCTCTATTTCAAAGTGAAATTTACTTCAAAATGACAACAGAGCATAGCTGTCAGACCAAAGTTCAAAAATCTGAAATGTCTGTTACATCCTGTGCATAAAACACTCATGAACAGGACAGAGAGATGTAGCCACTAAACTTCTGTGTGAGAGAAAAACAATCTGACCATAAACAGGCACATAAATCAATGAATCACACAGAAACAAGCGGGTGCCGTTTTACAGAGCCGCCTCGGAGAGAAACTAATGTTCAAGTTGCATAAAGTATCTTGAGAAAAGGTTTTTCTATGAACTTCTCTTAAGATTTGTAAGGAAAAAATAAAACAGTAAAATGTAACTTAATGCAAGTCTTCAAGAAACATCCTTTAATAATATTTCCTCTTTTGAGTGCCCTTTCAAGTTTTAAGGAATTCCTTAAAGTCCTTTTTCTGCCGCACAAATGTCTTTTGCAACAAAAATAAAAGGAAAACAAACACCCACAGTACCTCTGAAGGCATCTCAGATGCTCATGGTAGAGTTTTTATGTCACAGACTAACACCATGATGTGCCAAGAATAGTGTTTTGGTTACAAAAAAATCCAATGGATACTTCAGCGTGGTGTACTTTACATTACCTCTGCAATCTGTTGTGAGAGGTTTCTGGCACCAACCTCCTAATTTCAGTTCAAATCAGAAAAAAAAACAAACACTTTGTCAGAGAAATCTTAAGGAGAAAAAACTTTATACGCAACTAGGCAGCTTTCAGCATCTTCCCGTCAGTCCAGTTATAAATATGTAAGCCCGCCGAACTTGAAAGTCTGTGCAGACTGAGTCCACCTTGAATAAATGAAGTATGCATCATTGACCTTGGTTGGACTGCGGGCCAGTAGTGGACCGTGAATGTTTGCTTGTGATTAGCAATAAGGTTATTACTATCAGCTACATAAACTAGGCAGCCAACTCTTTTACATCAGGCCTACGAAAAATCAGCTCTACTTGTTGAAAATAAATTGTCATTGCTCGTATTTTTATACAAAATAGGGCTGGATCTGCTGTCTTCAAATCCCTCGGCGTCATCTCCGTTAGTCTGAGTCTCTGTAACGGGTCGTCTCCGCTGATGTTCACCCATCAGATTTTCTTCCGGACGCTGAAAGCCACCGAGTTTCCGTACAGCAGCCGGTCCCGCTCCCGCACCTCCTCCTGCAGCTTGGCCTCGGCCACCCGTAGCTGGCGGATGGTCGCCTTCATCTCCTTCATCTTCACTTCCATCAGTGCGATGATGTCCCGCTGCTCGTTCAGTTTCCGCAGCAGCTCGGCCGACGTGGTACCGGTGGTCAGCGAGTACGAGTGATCCAGCGGGCTGCTGGTCACACTGACGTACTGCACGGGCAGCTGGTGCACGGCGGACACGGCTTCGACCGACGAGTCGTCGGCTGTGAGCTCGCCCGCACTGCCGACCGGAGCGGTGTAACAAGTCCCCTCTGACTGGGCGGGCAACCGCGCGGTGCCCAGGTACTCCCCGTTTTGGCCTATCTGAACCACGGTGATGCTGTCGTCGCTCGCCTCGCCGCCAGCGTTGCCCTCGGCTCCTTCCGCCGTGGTGCCCAGGACGCTGGTGATGACAATCCCGGAGGTCGCTGCGGCGGCGGGGGCAGGAACCCCCGCGGACACTTTCCTGCCTCTGCCCCGCCGACTCCTGCGCTCATTCACCCCCCGCAGAGGGAAAAGGGACGGTACTCGGATGCTGTAGGTTTTCCTCCCGCCGGCGAAATGCACGCTGCAGACTCGGTGCCCCGTAGTGGGCTGGAAGGTGCTGAAGCAGCCGCTGACCCCGGCCCGGGATATGTTCCTCAGCCACAGCTCCCTGAGCGCGGTGTCCTTTGGAAACGTGTAGAAGCGCAGGTCCCGGTCCCGGTGCGAGTTGTTGTAGCACCCAGGCACACAGCAGGTAAACCCGGGCATGTTTGCCTCAGCGCCGAGGGTAAAGACGTGGTCTCGGAGTGAAGCTTGGATTATTTTATTGTTGTTTCTTTATTCTGTGCGTTGTTATCAAGCACAGCGGCCTGCAAGCGGAACTACACGTCCCACAACGCTAACAACTTCCTGTTTATTTTTCACCAAAAACTGACCCGATGATCTCCGTACGACTACTGAATCCACCCGCACTTATCCGGACTCGGTGCAAACGTAGCTTTTACCTATGCAGAAACTGAGGCCGGGGTTTTATTTTCGGTGGTAAATGTGTGGTTTTGTTCTTCTCGGTGTTATCAGACCAACCGTCCTCCACTGAGAACTAAAAGTACCAGAAGTCTTTGCGCTTCCTGTCCAGGTCCGTTAGCGCTGTACTGCCCCTGCTGGTCAGAGTGTGGCACCACACCTGAGCCCAGAGAAGCAAAACTACCACTTCCACACTGCAAAAATACATTTACTCCACTTCTGTATATTTTAAATACAGTAGTGTAATTCATAACAAAGCATCATATTTTATAAGCCTATCGTATGTTTTATGTGCACAAATCTCAATATGTTAAAAAACTAGTAACTACAGCTGTCAAATAAATGTTGTGGAGTAAAAAGTACAATATTTTTCTCTTAATTGTAGCAGAGTGGAAGTATAAAGTAGTATGAAAAGAAAATACTCAAGTAAAGTGCAAGTGCCATGAATACATGCTTAAGTACAGTACCTGAGTAAATAAACTTAGCTACAATACACTACTGGCCATAATACAGGCACAGAAAATAATGTCAGCATGTTGAAAAACAATAACTTCATACGTAATGTTTTCAAGGGGACTGCTTTTCAATTGCCTGTTTACATCAATGCAGATATTATTTTTCATGCATAACAGAGCTGGTCCTCTCAAGGCCATGGGCAGGTGTTTTCAGTTACACTGGCTTATTACTTAAGTTAGGTGGAGCTGCCCTGGGAATTACCTGATATAACAAAACTCCATGAACTAATAAGCCCTGAGAGGAGGTTTAATTAGGCAACATAAGTAAAAGCACCTGTGTTGCTGTACCATGTGTGTGAAGTGCTTTCAACTTAAGAAAGTCCAAATGAATTTGTGAAACAACCTCTTCCTCACACTGAACATTTAAATCCAAATTAGAAACATTCAGTACCCACCCACAAAAGTCCAATGCAAATTCTATCAAACACTGAAATTGTTCTATTGTTCACAGTAACACACTCTATTTTGGTGACATGGTCCAGTACTTACACTATTTGTCTTGAATGTATTTGTTGGGATAAAGACCAGTGCAGTTAACACTGTATACATCTAGTCAATTAAAGGAATAAATTAAGGGATGAATATTACCTTTAAAGATAGAGCCAGATCAAAATCTTTTATTCCGATTCAGGATAAACTTGTCCAGTTTTCTTTGTTAACATATGCACTGATAGCAAAGCAAAGTATTGTTGGAAAAAAAAAACATTTTTTATTGTTTCACATCAAGCATTCATGGAAGGTAAAATTCCATGCACCCATATTAAACCTGAAAGAGCGGCAGAGGTTTAATTTGAATCCCAGTTTTGAATCTGTTTCCTGTCACAGCCTTGTAAAATCTTGCCACCTGAGATAGCGCACTGTACAGCCGTGTGGTAGTAACATCTATCAGCCACCTGATGGCATTAGAGAGCCCTCATGTGTACTTGAGTTTGAAGTGTAAACCACATGGAAGCAGCAGCCGCACATCTCCACATGAAGTATAAACTGGTTTGGATGTTGGATTTCATCCACGGAGTTTGATGGGTGTGGATTTTCACGCTTTGCGTTCCTTCCATGTTTCCTATGATCCTCATACAACCACCTCTCCACCTGTCAGGCACCTGTACGTTAGCAGACTAATCTGCAGCTTGAATGAAGTGCAGGATACAGCAACACTGAAACATCTTGATTTAGATTTAGAAGACTAATCTGTATATATTTCGGTGGACAATTAGGACTATTTTTGGAGGGAGAACGGAAAAATACAATGGAGCCCCCAGACTGAAAGGGACATAAAACAACGACAAATGCAAAGTGCAAAAAAGTGTTGTTTTGTGTCTCGTTTGGTATCACTTAGTGTTTTTTTTTGTTGTTGTTGTTTTTTGTTTTTTTATCTGTATGCCCGGGGACCCCCGACGTCTCGGACTACATAAGTTCATAAATCTAATTTTCTGGTGATTTGCCTATTAACTGTTACACATCACGTTTCAAGTGAACAACTTCGTGTATGTTTGGTGTTTACAAGCCATACTTCCGAGGCTAGCTAGTGTCGCCTATGTGCCTCTTACCGAATCTTCCGCCGGTGACCCATCTCCAGCCTCTTGTAGTATCTCCGACTCTCCACACAGTCCTGCCGTTGCTGCTGAAGTTACCATTAGCAACTAGGCAGCGCCCGGCTCAACACCCACCACCGCCGCTGATGTCCTGGTCAACACAGTAGGTAGATAACCTTACATTTTGCAACAGATTACCGTTGTACGTTTTTTAAACACCGTCAGATACAGTAACTTTAGATATGAACTCTATAAAGTACGTACGAGTTTTTGCCTGGCTTTACGGCTGTCTGGGCGGCTAGCTAAACGTGCTAGCTAACGTTATCAATAACCTCAGTGTCGCGCAGCTGAGTGGAGCTAGCTTAGTATGTGAGAGCCTTAGTTATCCGGCGCACATAACAAATATAGTTATAACAAATATAGCCTGTGTTAGATGAAGCAGTGGCCTCTGCCTGCAGGTTTGTGGTATCGAATAATTGTCGCCAATGCTAATAAACTATTATTATTGATCTCGACAGCGACAGTTTGGTGTGGCGAGGCTTTGTTATCTGTCCAGCCGACAGCTGCACAGCACGGCTAGATTGCTTTCCATTGGTGTCTGTGTGTGTGCGAGAGAGGGGGGCTTCATCTGCTGCCAGCCTGGAAAATGTATGACCACGGTCTTTGAGCCTTGGTTACATAGGCACTGCAGGTGCACAGGCACACACACGCCTTTATCAGTCTGTGGCTGTACAGTTAAGTCTACGGGGAGACAGATGAGGCACAGAGTCAGCCCATGTCAGCCACTACTCCAATATTATCATTATGTCTTTTCACATAAGTACATATTCATCGTATTGTAGTTATTTGCTCAACCTCATTAGAGCTCAGCCCAGAAAGAGCTACTCATACTCCTGCTCAAGGCAGCTTTCAGCTAGGAGGACGTCTAAAAAAAAACCAAACACGTAATGCTGTGTAGGGCTGAAACTGTCATCTACTTTAATTATCCATTAGTCTGCTGATTAATAGGTTTCTCCATTAATTGCCAGAAAATACTGAAAAATATCAGTTCTAATTTCCTACTGACCAAGTTGGCAGCTTCAAATGTCATTTTTCAACCAACAGTCCCAAAAATAATCAGTTTACTATCATGTATGACAGAGAAAAGGATCAAATCCTCACGTTTGAGAGGCTAAAAACAGCAGATATGTTCCATTTTCACTTTGAAAATAACTTAAATTATTATCTCATCTTAAAAATAATTTCTGATTAGTTTTCTGACTAGTCAATAAAAAACAAAGGTACGTGGATAGTTGGGAGCTGAGCTGCAGTGTATTGTATAATGAATGTTATAAGATAAATTGTTGATAAAATCAACTGCTTTGTGCCACTAAACTAGTGTTTAACCTGGATAAGGTCACACACACAGACATTAATTGCACTTGCTACAGAGATAGAGATGACGTTTACTTTCGGTGGGTGTGGAACATCTGAGGAATGGCATGTTAACTATGTAGCAAGACACAATGTAAGTGGCTGTCAGAGACGGCTGATAAGAAAAACTGGTCTAAACTTCCATCTGACATGTTTGTCTTGTTTGTTGGTACAGTCTCTAGAGTTGGGAGATAAATCGATAATATAAATCTTATGCCATCAGACAAGTATGGTCTGTGGTTTTGGTTATTGTGCGATTGTGCTATAGATTTAATTATAGCTTGTCCTGGTCTTAAATCCCGCATTACAATAAAGAGAATAAAATTTCACAAACATAGTTCGTGGAAGCGGTAGCAATTGTAACCCAGAATATTGTTGCGTAATAGAATAAAAAAGTGTCACACAGCTTTAATAGTCTTCATTTCTTTTTACAGGTAAAAGCTCCCGGATTCCAAGACAGCGGAAAAGGCCTTGACAGACAAGTGGATCGTATGCTCTTGTTGGTGATGTTGGCCATGGTTCACACGTAAGGTCTCAGTGATTGGCACTGCCATGTTGCCAGGAGTCGGTGTGTTTGGCACGGGGAGCACAGCCCGGGTGCTGGTCCCATTGTTGAAAGCTGAAGGCTTTGAGGTTCATGCACTTTGGGGACGAAGTGAAGAGGAAGCATGCTGCTTGGCCAAAGAGCTTGGCATCCCATTTCACACCAGCCGATCTGATGATGTCCTGCTGCACCAAGATGTCAACCTTGTTTGTATCTATATTCCACCCTCAATGACGAGACAGATTGCTGTCAAGGCACTGGGTAAGAGGTCATAAACACACATACACTTTTACTGAAATTGAAAGACTTTTTTTCTTATGCCCTTGGGCACATTTAAAGTGTATATTTTACACTTTACACTACATTTGTACTGGGCTTACCTACATACAACTAGTTCATCACAGGCCATAAAACATAAAATATACAGAACTGTTAAAAAAAAAATTTAAAAAGAAAGAGGATTATATTCATTGAAACAAGGAGTACAGAACAGAATTCAGAATTTTTGGGTTTATGTGTATGATGAGGCTGAAATAAGCTCAATTTTTTTCCTAATCACTAGGTCCAGGTCCAAGTCTTGTATTCAAATTTACACTTACTCTGTATGAACACCTGAGTCACACAAACTGCTGATGTGACCTGACCCAGCGGGCGTGGCAGGTTGAGTACATTTGAATTTTTTGACAGTACTCACCAAAAGATGCCTATACTGAAAATGACAGAATTCTTCTGTAGCATATTTCTCAGAGTTTATCTTTGAGATTTGATTAATGGTGATCATAGCTGTGACCACAGGGACTGTAGTCATCTGAGGGGGGAAAAAAACAAAGCAAACAGACAAAAACTTTAAAAAACCTTTAAGCAGCACATTGAAGCAAACATTAACACACTGTCTTAACAGAGGAGAGTAGATCTATAAAGTTAACTTACTGTATCTGATGGAATTCCTTAGTGTTGACTTCAGCTTCCTGTTTTAGTTGCAGCTTCCTGAGTGTGTCCCCACCAAAGGACTTATGCATGGCACTAAATCCAAGGGGGACTGAAGGACTGCCGATCTCTAGATATTAAAACTATGCACACCCTCTGCTTTCACATGTGGTTACAGAAGAAAATTAACTTTTTGTTTATTCATACCAAACCAGAGGAACCGCACTGTAATACCATCTAAGGCCATGAGTTCTGCATTCTGTCCGAGCACTGAGACACACCTTCAAATCATATCTGATATACTATAATTAGAGCTTAAAAACCCGAGCAATGTTCACTCAGTTGCTGTTTTAAAGGTGCATTTAGCTAAAACAAATATAGTTCTGTACAACAACCCTGCAAGAAAACCTGGTCATTTTCAAGTTAGTACTGTAAGCTGTTTCTAAAATTTAGTCTGCCCTCAGTGATATAAATGAGGTTAGCCACTGAGTGTAAGTAAAGCACAAATAGTGTGAAAACCTTATTAGCTAAAGGTGCATTAAGGACCATAGTGAGTGGACACAATGCTGACCACCGTTACCTGCAACATAAAAGAAAAATTCAAAGAAGAAAATCAGTGGTTTAACAACCAAAAATCATGAGGGTTTTATGTGGGAGATTGTGTCTTTGAGTTTTAGAATTTTAGTATTCTCATTGGCTTGACCTCAAAGATCATTGAATTCAGTCCTGAATAATATAGTAATACTGACTCCACCTTTCCCTCTCTCTCTGCAGGTATAGGTAAGAATGTTGTGTGTGAGAAAGCTGCAACTGCTGTGGATTCTTTCAAGATGGTGACTGCAGCCAGATACTACCCCCAACTGCTCAGCATTATGGGTAATACCCTGCGCTTCCTGCCAGCTTTTGTTGCAATGCGCCAGCTGTTGGTGGAAGGATATGTCGGCGAAATGCAGGTGTGCGATGTCCGAGTCTACGGCCCAAGCCTCCTGGACCAGTCGTACGGCTGGACCTGTGAGGAGCTGATGGGAGGAGGTGGTCTGCACACTGTCGGCTCTGCCATCATCGACCTTTTAAGTTACCTAACGGGTGCTCGAGCCCATCGTGTACACGGCTTACTGCGGACCTTTGTACAACAAAATGGTTTGATCCGAGGCATCCGCCGCGTAACCAGCGACGATTTTTGTTTCTTCCAAATGTTGATGGGTGGAACTGGGTCCAGCTCTGGTGGTGTGTGTTGCACCGTGACCCTGAACTTCAACATGCCAGGGTCATTTGTGCACGAGGTCATGGTAGTTGGATCCACTGGGAGGCTGGTTGCCAGGGGGACTGAACTGTATGGTCAGCGCAATGGGAGTAAAGGTGAGGAGCTGTTGCTAGGCGACAGTGGGTGGGTGGGACCAGAGGTGAAAGACATGCCTCTGCCTCACCTGCAGGGACTGGGCTCCATGGTAAAGGCACTGAGACAGTCTTTTCAGGCTCATGAGGAGCGCCGGTCATGGGCGCGAGGACCAGTTGCCATGGCACCAACATTTGAGGATGGTCTGTATGTACAGACGGTGGTCGAGGCAGTGAAACGGTCCAGCTGTAGTGGGGAATGGGAGTGTGTTGAGATCATGAGTCAGGAACCAGATCCGAACCACAACCTGTGTGAGGCTCTGCAGAGAAATAAGAACTAAATATATTTATACACCCAGTGCAACTACTACAAGTCTGACAAACTGGGCTCTGAATGTTGCTCCTTTAATTCTGCTGCTTTGGCAGTTTACATTACACATGACTACTTTGCATTTTCACATTCTGTCACATTTCGAACTGAATATTTTGGTTGAGAATATATAACTGTGTGTTGGATGTTTGTACACTCACAGTTTCTATTGTTTGTACACTAAATTGTCGTCCACAGCTCCATTATTCTGATTCTCACCAGAAAATATTATAAAATCTGTATATTTAGCTCAAGTGTGCCAAAATCTACCATGTCAAAAATCAGACATAGTCTTTATTGTCACTGAAGGAGTCACGACTACAAATTTCTTGTAAAATCAGGCTGATATGCGTCACCTGTCAGTGAGACACCACACCTATATCAAATATTAGCTGAGAGCTAGGTCTCAGCTAATATTATAATAATATATATCTCACTGCTTAGGTCTTTTCACTTCAAGTAGTTTAATGTAGAAAGCAAAATGCACAGCCCAAATAAATACCTTATCCTTGAAGTTAGACAAGAATGTAGTTCAAGTATAACTGATCCTTTTTCCCCTCAGGTTTTAGAAAAGTTACCAAAACAGCAGCTGCAGTGTATGCTAGAGTTGGAGGTTATCGTACTCTATGAAACAGCAAACTAGGCATCAGCACTGTACCAAAACTGGCTCACAAACATATACACATGACTCTTCTAACGGCCCTACGCTCAATTTGGGGTCATGGCCAGTAATTGAGAATCACAGGGTTAGTAACTAATCACTAACAGAACATTTGGGTCCAGCACAGTGTGTCCACTGTAAACCTGCAGTAAGATTTTAACTTCACACAGTCTTAATTCAAACACTGTGTGAAGTTAAAATCTTACTGCAGGTTTACAGTCCAGCTGAGACAATGTTTGAATCTCTATTGTACATAAATTTAGATATTTATAGATATTTTGGCATTAATGTATTCCCAACACAAATAGCACCTTATTCTGAGTGGAAGCGTTTACCTCAGACATGTCTGTGAATATCTAAGCATGACGATGATTTGACTAACAAAATACTTTCACTGGTTTCAGCATGGTGACTCTGTCAGAATTAAAATGATTCTCCAGTGGAGATCAACCTCTGTAAAATTAAGAATAAGAATAATGGAGCTGTGTAGAGTTTTTTTGTTTGTTTTTTTTAAACATGTAATAATAAGCATAAATTTAGATTGTTGAAAAGATTGCAAGGGGGGTTAGTAGGTTTCTATGTTATGACCTGTCACGGCATACATGAGATACCAGTACCAGGGACTGAGCAAAATAAGCTATATGTAGAACAGAATGATTTAAAAGTCTGATTTGTAGCATTGCCCCTTAAAATGCCCATTTCTTAAATTGGTACTTCATTTTAAATTGATCTTTTGAGTATCACTCACCCTATAAGCTAGAAAAGAGGTTGTAAAAAGTTGCAGTGTCCTGCGTCACAGACAGAGCAGATTGTAGTGATCTGGATTTTGTGTCTGTTGCAGTGGACTTCAGTAGTGACAAGTTTTCATCCACAACGGCATCATCTTAATATCTTATAGATTCCCTGTTTTTAGTAATATTTTGGGTAGATGTTGACTGGACATATGTAAAGACAGAGGTGGAGTGGATTAAGTTTCAGAGGGATTAATATGATTGTTTGGTTCCTGTTTTTCCACTGTGAGAACTTGTCACCAATGATCATCTATTCAACCACTGAAATTGACTGAAGGAGGAAACTACCAACTTTCAACACCCTCATGTTGAGCTTACAGAGGACAGATTATAGGTGGAACAACACGTTCAATCTTTTTTTTACATTAGCAGAAACAGGTTTGTCCTAGAAAGTGACCTTTTATAAAACTGTCAAAGTTTAAGATACAAAGCCTGAGTTTAAAATGTGTGTAAAAACTTTTCTTTACATGTGTTAACCATCGAAGTAATTTTAATGTTTTTACAAGACATTGTTTCATGCAAACTATGCATTTAAAGTTAGTACAGATGTTTAAATCAAGAGGGTGGGGCCACCACCCCTCCCGCTTACACCAGTCATCCTGAAACCTTGCTGATCTTTTCATCGTGTAGAACCACTGGATTTGACGTGCGTGAGAGCAGAAACGTGTGCCTCAGTAACGTGTTCAGACAAAGAGGCAGGAAGTGTTTACGGTTGTTGTAGTCACTCACTGCATCTCAGTTCTGCTGAAAGTCTGATAAAATACTGAAGACAGCGCTCTTCTTAGTCCCTCGCAGGATATGCAAATAAGGACACATACATATTACACGCTTACCTCACGCTATCCCAACAGTGCTTTACAAAAACCCTGAATCAAGTTTACATTAAGTGTCTTTAACACATCTGCCTGCAGGATGCTCCATAACCCACCACTATTAAGATACATTCCAACCGAGTTTGTTAACAGTTATTATTGTTTTGTTTTGGGGTTTTTTTGCACTGATAACTGATAAAATGCCGCCTATTTAATGTGCAGTGTAATGCTTGTATCAGCCAGCTCACTGCAAAAATGAATTTAACATTTGTCTGTATAAGAAAGACTTTTTGTATTTATTTATGTCTTGGTGTGGAGGAAGTTTCCCTTCGATCATTCTGTTCAGTGTTTGTTTTCAGCCTGTGAATTTGTTTAAAGCTGTAATATTTATCTTGTTTAGCTTCAGTGTGGTTTTAACTGATCATGTGGCTTTTTGAGCACGATGTGGTGCATTTAAGTCGAGAAACTGTACTGTTCATCTGCCTGACAGATATTTCCTTTAATAAATACAGTTGTCTTCATGTAGTGTCTTCGGTCAGACCTCAGTTTATTTATTCGGAAAAAAGAAATGTACCTTTACTTGTGCAGTAAGTCTTTGTGTATTGAAAGTAGAAAACAGATGTCCGGTATGTTTTGATAAGAAATACATTTCTTTACTGAGATAAACATTGAAGCAATAATGTTCACACAATGGTTTTACATTTTTAACATAATCCAGTATTTTGTTAATCAAATATAGAGTGAGCTAGCAGTATGCTAATCTTTGCCTACAGTCAGACTGAATAATCACTTTTAAACATATTCACTGCATCTTGCAGTGTGTTACATCATGTCTTCTCTCTTGTCTCCGCAGAGCCACCTTATCTCCATGGCAGCAATATGTTGCATTCATGCTGGAGTTACTGAATAACCAGTCTGCTCAAGTCTCAAAGTGCACTACGGGAAACTGTGAATAAGTGGTTTAATGTTATTTAACTTTATCCTGATGTTATATTTACTAATTATATTTTCATTCTCAGATTGTTAATATTCTCCATTGTTAATGTTGGTTGTCCTGTACCTTAAACACACAATAAAGAAAATAGAAGAGGTAGAAAAAGAAAAACCGGACGTCGGACAGCCCGGATATGACGTTTACGGAAGATATTTGCAAACAAGGCTCTGCTAACTTAGCACTGAAGCTAATACCACCGATACTACTGTTGGCCACTAATGAGAAACTGATTCTGTAGAAAACACCGAGCAGCGGAAATTACATGATCTCTTTAGCCATGCATTTCCTCTGAGCAGGACCTGACTGGGACCACAGTGGCTCGCTAATGCTGTGTGTCGATAACCCGGGGCCAGCCAGAGAGATGACCCGTAAAAGAAGTGTGGTTTGGCGCTTTTTTAAAACCGTCGACTCAGAGTCGGTCCAGTGTCTGCTCTGCAGGGGCTACCAGTCCAGACAGGTTCAGGGCAGCACCACGGCCATGCTGAGACATCTGCGTGTCAAACACCCCAAGGAGGTCGCCAAGAAATGTAAAGGGCGGGCCCCTGAAAAGATCCCCACAAACGGTTATCAAGACGTGGATACGGACAGTGAACAGTTCTGCTCCGGTACGGTTCATTAAATCACCTGCGGGTAGTTTACTGAGTTCCGCGTAGCTGCAGCTGCAATCATTAGGTGATTATTCGAGTAGTCGATCGGTAGAAAATTAATTAAGCAATTATTTTTGATGATCATTTTAGTCATTATTGTTTGTTTAGCAAAAGTGTCAAATATTTGTTGATCCCATTTTTTTTTCCAAATGAGACGTTTTGATGCTTTTCTTTGTCATACGTGATGTTAAACTGAGAATTTTTTCACCATTTTCTTACATTTTACGAACCTAATCATCAATTCACTGAGAAAATACTCTGCAGATTAACCATAAATTAAATACATAGACAGTGAATATAGACAAGCTTCTGTGAGAGGGTTTCCTCCTGTTGAATACACAGTGGGCTTTCTTCCTTGCAGACATTGACCTGTTATAGTACAAAAACACAGCCGTTCAGTAGAATCATCATTTGTTACTATTTTGCTTTTATGTAAAAATGTCCTGGTACACCAGGAACAGATTATGTGAATGAAATGTGCCATAGGGTTTTCTAATATATACTTATGGCTTTTTGTGTAGCTTTCTTTTGTATTACATCACTTCCATTACTTGCACCAATCTGCATTTGTTTTAAACCTGAGTGAATGATTAATCAGTGTTTTGTTTTTTTTAAATCAACATATTAATTACAAATGAATTGTTAGTTTCAGCCCTAATTATAACTTTTATTTTGCTTTTATTTAGTGGAAGTTGCACTGGAGCACGGAGACTCTGACGTCCATACTACCATGAATGAATCCGATATTAGTTCTGGTATTAATGGCACCCTGGAAGCTGCACAAGGAGGTCCAGGAGAACAAGTAACACATGGAGAGGCGAGCAATGACCGCCCCATGAGACGTAGTCGGCACAAACGGAGCTTGATTTGGAGGCACTACGAGCATTTGGACAGTTTGAATGCTGCTTGTTGCCGCATTTGCATGAAGAAGTTACAGTGCTTTGAAGGAGGCAGCACAAGCAACTTACATCGGCACATGTCAAAGAGACACCCGGAGGTGTTTTCTAGGTTGGTGACAGACGGGCTTAACCCACCTCCATCATCTCAGAGCTCAAATGCTCACGGTGACAAATCCACCTCACCAGAGACTGCTGGGGCAACAGAGCAGAGACAGTTTACAGGTAAGCTTTTATAGCTCACTGCTGAGGATTTTGTAAATAATTCTTTTCAAAGGCATCTTCCTGAACAAGACTGTCTGATAATACTGTCATGGCAAATACACAACTCTTTCACCCACTTGTAATCACATGATTTATTCATAATTCATATAATTAACATAGTTCAACAGCACCCCAAACTACGTTCTCCAAAATTATCATGCATTTGTGTCAACACCTCTCTAAAACAGATTCTGTAAAAACTGAACTTTCATGATGGCAGGATCTATTGCAGGACCATTGTATTAGACTGCATTAGACTTAGATAAATGTATCTGATAAACCTACAACTGAGTCTATACTGTTTGGATTTTTAAAAGTATAACAGAAAAAATATCACCTCAACTCATAAAAATGAATAATTATTGAGTTTTGTGCTCTGTTCCTCTAAAAAGAGTTTACATTAAACATTAGCGGTTTTTCACAAATTAAACAAATCGATCAAAGGTATTATGTTAAATGGCTGTCCTTAGAGCCTGAAATTCGCCTTTGTCACATCTGAAATAATAAGAATCTAGTAAAACAACAGGTTATCATGACCAGTTGCACCATCACTAGTTGCAATTGTTCTAGTCCTTCACCTGCTTTTCTCAGTTTGTCTCATTATTGTAATTATGGTTTTGGACTGTGGGTCAGACAAAACAAAGCACTTGAAGGTGGGAACTTCTGATGGGTTTTCGGACATTTACACACTGAACATTTAATCAATTATTTAAAGAAAAACAATTCAACATATCAATCAATAATGAATCGTCACATAGTTGCAGCCCTAATTATAACCTTTTTTTTTTCCTTTTGATCAGTGGAAGTTGCACTGGAGCACGGAGACTCTGACATCCATACTACCATGAATGAATCTGATATTAGTTCTGGTATTAATGGCACCCTGGAAGCTGCACAAGGAGGTCCAACAAAACAAGTAACACATGGAGAAGCAATGGATGACCGCCCCATGAGACGTAGTCGGCACAAACGGAGCTTGATTTGGAGGCACTACGAGCGTTTGGACAGTTTGAATGCTGCTCGTTGCCGCATTTGCATGAAGAAGTTACAGTGCTTTGAAGGCAGCGGCACCAGTAACTTGCGTCGGCACATGTCAAAGAGACACCCGGAGGTGTTTTCTAGGTTAGTGGCCAACAGGCTTAACCCACCTCCATCATCAAATGCTCACGGTGACACATCAGCCTCGACAGAGCAGAGACAGTTTTCAGGTAAGCTTTTATAACTCACTGCTGATGAACTATTCATGATTAATTGATGTTGAATCTCTTGAATTAATTGATTTCGTTGTTCAGTGTGTACATGTAAAATACAAGAATAGAGTAAACATTCTCAAAAGTTCAAAGAAAATAAAAAACTTAACTAAAATTTCTCAGATAAAAGTATGTTTGAAGAAGGGAAATTATTGAGTCAGCTGACCTGAGTTCATCGGTCAGATTGCTCCAGAGGCTCAGGGCCCTGACTGCCAACACTCTGTCCACTTTAGTCTTCAGCCAGGCTTCTAGGACAGATAAAAGACCTCCGCCTGAAAATCTCATAGTACGTACTGGGGGTACTAAAAGGTAGCGATATAGCAGAGAGGCCTCCAAAAGCCTTAAAAATAATAAGCAAGATCTTAAAATCAGTTCTAAAACATACTGGGAGCCAGTGTACGGAGGCTAAAACAGGCGTGATCTGATGACATCTCTTGTTGTGGTTAAAAGCCTGGCAGCTGAGTGCTGTACAGCTTTGAATCAGTGAATAGATTTAAAAGGCTGTTTCAGTAATCCAGACGTGATGAGTTAAAGGCGTGTTGGATCAACTCTGTGTTGTTAAGAATTAAAATAGATTGTATTTCTGAAATATTTCTAAGATAATAAAAACATGATTGTACAAGCTTTGTGGTGTGCTTCTCAAATTACTTAAATTACTATCAGACCAGATGCCAAGATTCCTTGCAACAGGCTTGACATGTTCCATTAGGGAACCAGCAGATGGCAGGACTTGTATTGACGTGTGCTGGGACCTAGTGACGACAGACCGAGCAGAATGACATTGAAATAAATTGAATGAATCAGCCCCATATCAGCCTCGACCCTGATGTCACCTGTATCCGATCCAGCTATTTGACCAATATCAGAACAGTGCATCCGTAATTTTAAGAAAGCAATATGGCATCATGCAACTGTCCAAGCAGCCAGCCATGTAGCAATGCATAAAAACATGCAAATACAGCTTAGGAACTTCAGTTAATGTTCACATTAAACATCAGAGTGGGGGGAAATGTGATCTCGGTGACTGTGACCGTGGTATGATTGTTGATGTAGTCAGGCTGGTTTGAGTATTTCTGAAACTGCTGATTTTCACACTCAGTGTGAAAAAAAAACAGGCGTTTGTAAATTGAGTCGATGAATCTGCTGCATGTTTAGAATAAATTAATATCACCTTTCAAAACTTTTTTTTTTTTTTCCATGTTGTGGTTTTACTGCAAGGTTGTAATGAGACTAAACATGCTGCTCTTTTTTCCTCTTCTTACGGTTGCGTTGAAAGGTTCAAGAGCATGTGAAGGAGAAAGGCGTGTGCTGAGAAGAGAACGGGAGCTGGTTGAAGCTCTGAGGCGAACACAGAAAGAAGAGGCTCGGGCTCTGGAGCAACAGAGGGAGCTGCTTGAGAAACTGCAGGCAGCAGGTGCCAGAGAGGCAGCTGCAGAGAGGGAGACAATCGAGTCATTAAGGAAAGCACAGGAGGAGGAAGCCAAAGAATTAAGTAGACAGAGAGAAGAGCTGCAGAAAGAAAAGGCAGAGCTACAGAAGAAGTGGGAAGAGCTTCAGCAGGAAAGAAAACTTCTCTTGTTTTCCAAAGGACAGTAACCCTCCTGATTCTGTAACAACACGTCAACAGGTTTCCTATAAATGCCTTTGGACTATTTCAAACATGTAAAAACTCCGATCCGGTTAATATGAGGGCTTGAGACCATCAGTCTTTCAAGTTTACACTCTGTTTTCGATCATAGTACATCATGTTGTTACTGACCTAAGCTAAGCCTGAGACTTGGATTGAGTCTTTTCAACACAGTCTTTTGAAATAAAATTCCATTTCTGACAGTATCACATTTTCACTATTTGACCTATTTGTTGAAACTGGATGTTTAGGACAGCACAGCTGCTTTCATTAGCACCTACTGTATTTTAACTGTAATATCCCAGTTATAACTGTAACAATATAACTGGGATATTGTTTCTGGAATACAAATGGCAAATACTGTTTTGTTTGTTTCCAAATTTATTGAGTATTGAGTACCAAAATTAAAATTCTGTCTGTCTCCAGTGTAAATTCTATTTTGTCCTGTCCTTGGATTATGAATTGTCTTTTGTTTGAAGGATAGGTTCATGTGGTTTTTGAGTCTGTCAAGATAAAAATCAGGTGGTCACATGGTCATTGAGACAAGTTTTATCTGTCTCCTGTTCATGCAGGCCATTTAGAAATCCCTTAGTACAGTGATTTCAGTGGAAGTCCTGGTTCTGCACAAAAATTTATACTAAGCTGTTATGAGTCTTAATCAGTCTGAGGTAGAGATAAAATCAAGAGGATATTTACCAAATTAAGTTGGGGTTTTTTTCAGACAATTTCTCAACTTTGTTGAGTTGCAATGGAGGGACAGTAATAAATGGGGGGTTTGTACTAAAACGACTGTAACTTAAGATATTCTCTTGCTTTGATTAACTCAGTGTGATGAAGCCTCACACCAACTTCAGATTCATTTTGGATTATTTTTCTGTTGTGGATTCTGTACCTCAGTATGAACAGGAGTCGATCTTATCTGAACCAGCGTTCACATCATCCCACTGTCGTTTGAAGACATTCATTAAAGATTGGGAAGCTGTCCTTTAAGCACAAACTCGTACAGCGCATGCTCACAACTATAAGAGTTTCACCCAGAATTTGGGTTCTCAGGTACTTCCTGTGTGCTGCCAGTGGGCTGCCACAGCAAGCTCCGAGTAGCAACGTGTGGGTACATGAAATCGATGGTTGAGGATAATGTTATGTACATGTTTCACCCACATTTTAAGACGAGGAGGCAGCGTGTGTTCTCCGTATCCAGCGTTATTACACGAAGAGGCGCCGCCTGACAGGCTGAACCCAGGGAGCCTTTAGCCTCACCTCCCTCCTCCTGACTCGGGGGGTGTTACGGTGGCGGAAGATGGCTGACAGCGGACTCCTGGCAGCGAGAAGATGCGACTCTGGCTCAGTGTCTTCTGTGAGCATGGAGACCATCTCGGCCCTGACGGAGCTGGAAGACCTGGAGAGGGTTTACCAGCAGCTCTGCGCGGGGGAGGTTCGTATAAAACGACCGTTAACGGCGGTTTGTTTGACGTGTACAAGCGGTCGCTGTCATCCTCCACGTAAACAGCTCCTGTTGGCTCCAGACACAGCTGAGAAAAACAGCTCCACTTTAACAAATTAGGTTTTTATGAGCGGAAAACAGCGAAACTAACGACACGTCTTTGCAGGTGAGGGTTAAACACCGTTTACTGTGTTCTAGACAATGCGGAGGACAGGGGGTGGCACCAAGTTGTGTAGGAACAAAACTCACCACAACACCTGTCAGATACCATGAAGTGTCGCTCATGTTTGGATATACAGTTCTCCTATTTCTGATTAAATACTGTACTACCTTTATTAAGTAAACATATGGCGTCAAAACAAACACCCCACTCTCAAACAGTGGTGGGATGTAGCTCAGTACAAACTATTAAACTACTTTCCATTTCATGCCACTGCACTCTTTACTACTTTTTACACCACTTTCATATTAAGACGTTTGTAGCAAAAACACATGAAGGTCTTACAGAAAATAAGGCTTTGTTAAAGATCAAACTACCCAAACAATTAGTGGATTGAGACAGTTGTTCACTAACTATTTTTGATGATTGATTCAGTCATTTTTCGTGTAAAAAAAAAAAAATTAATTACATGGGTCCACACAGGTCTTTACAGCCAAGATCATTCATTTATGAGGCGGTTAAAAAATAGGACTAATTACATGTTTTGTTTTCTGTTCACTGCAGAAAGAAGTGGAAGCTGAGCTGGACAGACTGGTGGGGCAGGAAGGGACCATTCACACAAAGATGCTGGCATTGCAGAGGATGGGGTACAATTTGTACAAATTAGAGTATTTAAAAAAACAAAAAACAAACTGATGATCATCCCAGATTTAAGCTTAAACCATCACAGTGTATGATGTTTACAAAATAATTTGTGTTGTGTTGTGCAAATTGTGGTCCCTTTGCTATCCAGACCCAACCTACAGTTGATTGGAGGAGATGCCAGTCAGCTGTCGGGCATGATCACATTTACCTGTAGCCTGGCTGAAAACGTGAGCCGCAAAGTCAGACAGCTGGACCTGGCAAAGGTAAAAATACATACTTATTAGGTTTGCTTACCTGCTTTATGGCTACACGCCGGTGACAGTCGTGGTCAGAGGCATCATGTTTCCGGGTTGTCCAACTGTCCCATTGTGAACATGATATATTGGTCATAGCTCAGTGATTCATATGCTAATTGCGAGAAAATGTACTTACTACCTGTTATTAAATTCCTTCACTGCATATATTATAATAGGCATGGTTGTAAACTGCAAGTCACGTGATGATAACATACACTATTCTAATATTCACTCTACCTTCATTGATCTGCATCAGTAAAGCGGTTTCAACAAAACACTGAACATTATAACCCTCCTGCAATCAGATGGAGTCCAAGGCAAATTCCCTACAACATACATAATCTCTGCAAGTTGTTTAATTGTTGCTGACAGTCTCAGATATGTTTTTGCATATGTTTCACTGTAATACAGTCTCATACAATACCACTTCAACTTTATGAATAAACTTAAGAGTGCAATCACCACCTCTCTGACACACTGTTAAAAATCAAGAGTTTTACAAAGGCAGCATTTATCGAAGGAATTATGTATCAGATCACTTTGTGTTATTTTATTTTATTTTGTAGACTCGACTGTATAACGTCATCCAGCGTACTGATGATATCCTCGATCTGAAGTTCTGCACGGACGGCGTGCAGACAGCTCTGCGCAATGAAGATTATGAACAGGCGGCAGCCCACATCCATCGATACCTTTCTCTGGACCAGTCAGTTATTGAGCTGAGCAGGCAGGGAGAAGAAAGTACGAGGCCCCGACCTTTCTGTCAGAGTGCATTGCTCAGTGTACACTCTAACGGTGCAGTGAAGAAGTACCGCAGTCTCGTTTGGTTTTCTGTGTTTTTGTACGATTTTCACTTTGAATTTGTCGGATCCTAATAGGGATGTAGTGGTTCAGTGACAAAAAAAATAGTGTGGCCCAACATCAGATTACATCAAGCAAAAACATTTTCCTTGTTTTTCACACTCCTTTATTGACTACTGTAACCCACCAAAGATCTTTTGACATGAATGTGAGATAGTTAATGCTTTTTTTCACTGCACTGTAAGTGTTCCTGTGATTTCTGTGTGTGTACATATTTTGCCATCGCTGGCCAGACACTTAAAACACTGCTAACACTGCCTTCATGTCTGCACAGGCAGTGCTGTGGACGCCAGTCTGGTCATGCTGCAGGAGGCAGAGCAGAAACTGAAGGTCATCGTTGCTGAGAAGCTCGATGAAGCTGTAGCAGCAGTCGACCTCGCGCAGGTGGAAAGGTTTTTCAAGATCTTCCCTCTCTTGGGCCTCCACCAGAAGGGCCTCGCTCGCTTTGGTCAATATCTCTGCAGTCAGGTCAGTAGTAAGCTCCACAGGACATGCTCAAATGTTGGAAAGGTTTGTAGTAAGAGGGGCTACCAGTTTTAATTCTGCTGAGAGTAAAATTGGTGATTGAAGAGTCTCTTCTCTGCTCCTATTCTCCCATCACCACTAAGGAGGTTTTGTGTTTCCTGTAGTGTTTGTTTGCTTGCATGTCTGGTTTTTAATATAGTTTCCAGAATATATCAAAAACTTCAAGTAGATTCAGTTTAGTTGAAAATTAGGTCATCTGTAAATGAACAGGTAATTAATTTATGGTGCAGATCCATAATGTGTTTTAAGGGTTTTTAAAACATTTTCACTATTTTATGATGAATCACTTGTTGAAGGAAAAAGATCTGTATTTCCTGGTTGCTAATGTTTACTTTGATGAAGATGAGATGCACATTTTGGATCCAGTTTTTATATTTCCATGCACCACTTCTTAACAGATTTAGAGAATGGTGCAGCCTTGGGTCAGATACACGTTTACTGTTCACTTTTTTTGTTGTAAATTCACACTTGTCGTTTCAGTTTATCCTGACATTGAGCTGGTTGTATTTTTAGTGCCAGCTACACCCTTAAATGTATAAAAATCTTCCCACCCTGTAAATATATATGTCTGTCTCCTCTCCAAATGAGAAATCATGTTGAGTCATGTGATGGTCATGGGTGATCACGAAATCACTTATCTTTTTCGTCAGATGTGGTCACAGAGATGTTACACTATGTCGTTTTGAATCTGATCATACAGTATCAGTAATTCCTCCGTTTCTATTTTTCACACACTCACACAGCTTGCCTCCAAAGCTGAGGAGAACCTGCTTTTAGCTACAGGAGGAGAC
This sequence comes from Toxotes lorentzi, assembly GCA_037833715.1. NCBI lineage: Eukaryota > Metazoa > Chordata > Actinopteri > Toxotidae > Toxotes > Toxotes lorentzi. Next base: position 15,195,913 of record JBBMJY010000001.1, read on the forward strand.
CTGGGTGAGAAGAGAGCGCTGCTGATATTTGCAGATACTCTGACACTGCTGCTGGAAGGTGAGAACACAGGCCTGACACTCGGCGTGTGTCTCTGTACATTTTCTTTTTTTTTTTTTGCTTGTTGTTGACTCCACTAATTTCCTGTGTGTGTCTACAGGCATTGCTCGTGTCGTTGAGACTCATCAGCCTATTGTAGAGACGTATTACGGTCCAGGCCATCTGTACACACTCATCACTCACCTGCAGCATGAATGTGACCAACAGGCCCAGAAAATAGTCGACAAGTTCATCCAGCAGAGAGGATACCACAACAAGGTTTGGATCATGTCTGGGACCTGTTCTTCTACTCATTTTGTGGTTTAGGCTAACCTGCTGTTATTAGGCTAAAATAATCCTGTTTATGTGGTTCTTCGAATGCAGTAAGATTGATTTGGATTAAGTTATCTTGTGCTCTTATTTTGAAATAAAGACAAAATGAGTAGCGATGAAACCAGGATCTGAATTTAATTGCAGTTACATGAAGTAGGTTTGTTGGGAATCTTCCCAGCATGCACTGGGGCAATATATTTATGGAAATTAATCTCATTATATTTACTATATCATTTTGTTGTGCATTGTGCTCTGCAATGTGTCCACACTTTGATCACTGTTAAGTCTTAGATATTACCAGTGAATGTAGTCAGGCTATGAGTGATGTTGGTGAATGAAGGGTGAGGTTCTCTCCAGTGGATCATGAGCCTGCTATAAACTAAAATCTCTCAAAAAGCAGCTTTAATTGCACAATTTCCAGCAAAGTGACCTCCTCAGTTAATCATTTAATAAGTTGTAGAGTTCAAGTGACAAATTCCCATTTTGTCAGATTAAATGCCATGTGCTCTGACTCCATTTGTCTTTTTAACAGTCAGAAATTTTTTGTTACATTTATGTGATTTTGCCTACTGTATCTCAAATTCTGGACTTCTTTTTTTAGGGTACAAACTTATTTTGCCTCATATTTTATCATGTGTATAAGAACAGATATGTCAATCATAATGAGTTCTCAATAACCTGCATGTTCTCATCTAAAATCAAAATTATATCTGCATTCTTTCATTATAAATCAATGAAAGGGAGCCATGTCTGAGTTCACGTTTGGGCTTTACTCTAAAAAGTCTTTTGTCCTGTAGTTTCAGATCGTCCAGAGCAGCATGATGAAGAGTGTTCCAGGGGAGAGGATTGAGCCCAGGTATTTATGTTTGTCAAAGCAACAGGCTACCTTCCCCTCTATGTTTGTCTCTGTGTTGTTGTTGTTTATAAATCTGTCTAAAATGAACAGGGAACTGGATCCCGTACTGACAGAAGTAACCCTGATGAACGCACGAGCAGAGCTCTACCTGCGCTTTTTACGCCGTCGCATGATGGCCGACTTTGAAGTTGGAGACGTTCAGAGCATCACACAGGGTAGTTTTATATTAACATGGGATGATGCACACAAAGATGAATTTTTGAGATGTGGGGCTGAAAACATGAATTTTTTTTTTTTTTTTTTTTTTTTTTCTTGTTTCTTTGAACACCCAGAGCATCAGCAGAATGTGGAGAAGCTGCTGAAACACTGCTCGCTGAGCAGGACAATGCAGGAGCTGATTGGCTACTACATTCCAATGGAAGAATACTACATGAGGGAGTCTGTCAACAAGGTAAACTACTAAAATTTGCCTCTACTGCCATGATACACCTGAATCTATGACCGAGCTGTTTGTGGTTGAGTTGCATTGTTGGTAATGTAGGCACTAGTTTTTGACAAGGAAGGAGAATACAAAGAAAAAGATCTCTGAGTGTTGCAATTAAGTTATTTTTTCTCCCCAGGCTGTTGCAATGGATACATATGAAAAGGGTCAGCTGACCTCCAGCATGGTGGACGACTGTTTCTACATTGTGAAGAAGTGCATCAGCAGAGCTTTGTCCAGCTCCAGCATCGACTGCCTGTGCGCTATGATCAACCACGCTAACTCTGTGCTGGAGTCTGACTTCAGGTGCTCACCACTCCTTCACTGTCCCGTTAACACTTTACCTTTTTATTTTATTATTATTTTTCACATCTTATGCACGTGTGTGCTCCCTCCTACCTTGTGTGTCTCTCTTCACCTGTCAGAGAGGTGTTGTACAATAAGCTGCGGCAGGGCTTCCCGGCTACGACGCTTCAGGACATCCAGCGAGGCGTCAGCAGTGCGGTCAGTCTGATGCAGAGCAGCTTACAGCAGGGCAAGTTCAACACACTGGGCATTGAGAGCGCCGAACACGCCAAGGCTGCGTTTTTGGTAAGATGTATGGACAGTTACACACACACACACACACACACACACATATACCCATTTCTGCTTTTAGATAGTAAAGCTTAATTTGTCATTGATAAAAAATAAAGCCTCCACAACACTAAGCCTAAATTTCATGTAAACAAGCAACATGTTCCGATTTGATGCATTTTGTGTTTCAGTAATGACATACAACTGTGATACAAGGCTTATGGTGATGATTTTATTTGGAAAATAAAAACACAAAACATACTGTAATATGTAAATGGTCACTCAGTCTCATAGCTGCTATAGTCGCTAGGCTATTTTTTTGTTGGGTTCTTCTTTGGGCCTTGCCTCATCTTCCACGTTTTTGAGTAGGGCTTGTTTAAAGAGAGCACCAATAATTTAAGTGAGGAATAAAATGCATGAGTGACCTCCTCTAATTTGAGTAATGTAAGCAGTGCTTTAATTTTTAAAGCGGCTCTCAGCTGAAGGAAGCACTGCTTCAAAAACCTTTTAATCTGTTAAATCTGTCAAAAGTTAAATTGAAATCAAGACACACTCAGGTTTATATCTACTAGTTTCTCCTTAGAAGCCATTTACAGTCCTATATTTTCCAAAAACTTTCCTCATAATTTTCTACGAACATTAGAAAGTTATGAGGAAGTGCCACAAGGTGACATGCTGTAAATAACTATGATGTTTCCAAGAAAGTCCTACACAGTTAGGTACTGGTTATAAGGGAAATGAATAAAGTGTTCTTAAGTACCTTCATTTTATTTAAGTTTTTTAAATATAGGACCTGTAAAACAAAGAGTTACTGTCATTAATACTGAGTGTGTGGCTTCTAGGGCAGCAGGCATTAATATTTGAGATGATAAAACTAAATTACCAGTGGAAATGGGACTCATGGAGATGGGACAAGATTTGTGCACTACTGCATATCACAGCAGTGGGGAGTCAGTTGCATCAGTCTCAGTTCTCTGCCACTATAAAAAGTCTAAAATATTCCCAATGATAATAGCAGTCAGGCAGAAAATGACCAATTACTGAGTTACATCAGTTTTCTCAAAGCTTCAGTCAGAAAGCAGCTTTTAAACAAATCAAACGACTGTAAAAATTAATTCACTCTCTTTTTTTCCTTTTGATCTTAGGTGACTCTAAATAATGTCGAGGTGTGTAGTGAGAATATCACAACTTTAAAGAGGAATTTAGAGGTAAGTTTCACATCTGTACCATCATGTCATTTATAGTTTATAGTTTAGCTCAATGCTCAGAAGTTGACTTTTTTTTTTTGTTTGTTTTGTTTTTTTCCCTTTCAGAACGACTGCTCCAAGTTGTTCAGTCAGGGGGGCGGCTCTGGCGAACAAGCAAAGATTGAAAGCTGTTTGTCTGACCTCGTCAACACGTCCGCAAAGTTCAAGGATCTCTTACAGGTTGGAGACACACACACACACACACACACACACACACACACTGATCAGTGCTTGTCAGCTAAGAGTTATGTATTGCTTATTTACAGTAGGTGCAACAGAATGGGGAAACATTAGTGTGTGTTTCCAAAAGTGCTAGCAGTGGAGGGAAATGTTTTATTTTATCATTATTTGTTTACTGGGAAATTCACAGGATGGTAAGAAGCACAGGTCAGTTTGGTTGAAATCTGTTAATAAAATCTCTGTCTTCAGACAGTGTTTGTAGTAGTCTTTTTTTTTAGGGTTAGGGTTAAGCGTTGGTTCCAAATGTATATAACCCACTCATGGTACTATAAGACTCTTTGGTCTCCCACTGAGTGATAAATGTGTAATACTCTGATGTTATTTTGTTTCATAGGAGGGTCTGACTGAGTTGAACACAACAGCCATAAAGCCTCAGGTCAAACCGTGGATCAGCAGCTTCCTGGCCATCTCACATAACATAGAGGAGGTAATGGTCTCAGAATCCTGCACAGAAATAAACCAGAGGTCAATAAAACATGTCCCTGTAACTGTAACTGCTGGTCTTCCTCGCAGGAAGAGTTTAATGATTATGAAGCTAATGATCCCTGGGTGCAGCAGCTCATCGTTAACTTGGAGCAGCTCATGGCAGAATTCAAGGTATCTGCAACATTCGAGCCACCACTTTTTATTGGCTGAACATGTCTACTCTTCCCTGCTGTTTTTTTTTTTTTTAACCTTTTAATTGTTGTCCTGCCTCCCCAGACGGCCCTGTCCCCTGTCATTTACGACACTCTGACCAGCCTGATGACCAGCTTGATATCAATTGAAATGGAGAAGACTGTCCTAAAGTGCTCATTTAGCAGGGTGAGGAGCTGAGCTCAGCCACAAGGTGGCACCGACCTCCCTGTGCATCATATCACGTCACATCACTCTCACACACACGATGAAAAGCCTCCAGCAATGATTTATTAATGAATCCAGGAAGGCCTGCAGGAGAGGGCGCTTCCTTTTGGCACGTTAGCATCTCCTATTTTGAGCAGTGTGTTTTTACACAAACCCTCTAAATAAATTCTTATACTTTGTCCAACATAAAGTCTTAAAATAAAAATACTGCCATATATAAGATATCCATGTTTTTGTTGTTTTACACCATGTTGCTCACTTTGTTGTAGCTTGGAGGGCTGCAGTTCGATAAAGAGCTTCGGTCTCTTGTGGCATACCTCACCACCGTGACCACCTGGACCATTAGGGACAAGTTCGCTCGTCTCACACAAATGGCCACCATCCTCAACCTGGAGCGGGTAATTTAGTCATTTATTATACAGAACATACATCAATACAAAAGAAAATTTTATATGTTTTTATTTTAGCTTTTAAGGCAGTTTACACCAAGGTTGGAATGTAACTAAGTACATTTATGCAATTACAGTTTTAAGATACCTTGGAAAATCTGTCTAAGCTGTTACAATATGATGCATTGTTATGAAATAATACACCCAGAAGCATAAAACAATTGTGAAAATAGCTCCACCTCGACCAGCTGCAACAGTAAAATCCAGCGTTCAGCTGGCCTTGAAGTCTGTAGACGCCGACCATCAAATCACAACGGAACGCCAGGAACGCTTGTTGCAAAAATGCCCCAAAAAATAATGATCAAGTAGTAGAATGTATAATTGTATAACACTCATAGGGGCTATTTTGTGGAGTATGAATACTTTGACTTAAGGATCTGCTTTACACAGGCTTACTTGTGCATATTTGTACTGCAGGTAACCGAGATCTTGGATTACTGGGGCCCGAACTCAGGCCCCCTGACGTGGCGGCTGACCCCAGCGGAGGTGCGTCAGGTTCTGGCCCTGCGTATCGACTTCAGAAGTGAGGATATCAAGAGGCTGAGACTGTAACCCATGAACCAGTGCACTGGTTATCAGCGACCGCCATGCAGTACCCACCTTGTGATGCATTTCACTAAAGAGCTCGGCACAATCCAGGTTTAATCCATGTTCCTGTAAATGGATGTGGGCAGGGCACGGGCAAATGGCTGGGGATTTCTTTTTTTTCTTTTCTTTTTTTTTTTTGTACTGGCAACAAAAATGCTCATTGCTCTTCCAGGCAATTGCAGTCAAGTTTTCAGACTCTGCCTTCTGCTCCACACCCGACTGGTGTCAGTCTTTATCGGAGCTTCTGCTCTGATATAGGGGTCCAGGGTTTGAGGTTACGTAGCAAGAATGGCAAGCTATTTGATATGAGTTAACTGTAAAATATGAGAATGTTCTCTTAAATGTTTAATTAAAAGTGTAAGTGTGTAATTGTATGACAGTTGGGAGTTGGGACTTTTAAACCTGTAACTGGTTCTGAGAAACGAGGACACAGTGGGACTGAGGAGTGGAGCTCTGCGGCTGTCAGTGAAACAGAGCTGTAATGAACATCATACCCATTAAACTGACAGAAGCAGGTCAGACAGCTGATCCAGCCTAGTCATTCAATATATGAATAGCTCCTTGTCTGTGATGATGGAACACTTTTAACCTAATAAATTGAGAGCCGCAATGCTCCTGATCCCTGCCATGCGCCACATTTCACGAAGTGCTGCCCTATTGCCATGCAAGACCTGTTCCCAATCTTTCATACATATTTCTGACTCTAAATACAAAGCTGTACTCACCAGGCAATGAAGCATTAAAAGTGGTCCACTCTCATAATGTTCAGCCTAATTTCCTAGTCTAACCTTAATTCTCTGCACAGATTAAAGCAGGTCAGTGTGTGTTTAAACTTTTGCTGAGAGGACAGGGCTGCGATCGCACAGTTTGTTATCAACCCACCCCACCCCTTTACCTTCTCTGGTGCAATCAGACTCAGACCATGAACACAGGGGTAGTTAGGAAAAGTGTGGCTTTAATGTAAACACAACATTCGATTGGCTCAGCACAAACATTCCACATGAGAGCAACCAATAAACTACCAAATAGGATGGGGTGCAGCACAAAAACATTCACAGTAAAAAAAAAAAAATCTGGTATAATCATAATATATATATACAGTACGGTGCTTTTTAAGGTGAGAATGGAGATAGGATATGGGGACTGATATGTGATAGGTAAGAGCATACAGGGATGGGAAGATGAATTTCTGGGTGCACAGGTGAAAATGGAGAGCTGTACTTTTTCTCTGTGAAAAGAGAAATGTGACAGACGGGGGATAATGGTTCCCTGTTTACTGATCAGGGGAGAGGAGGGTTAAAAAAAACACGCCCGACTCCCCAGACAGAGGCTGCCTCAGATAATATTGTTCTCCTTGTGCAGTCTTCTATTTCTACACAGATTCACATCGAAGGGTAAAGCACCACACAGAGAACAAGATGTCAGTGGAGGGCTGCTTTCTACCCTCTGAACCGTAGACAGGTATCGGTGTACCCCAGTTTTTCATGACAGGAAATAAATATGTGGCACGGGATTTCAGGAGGTAGGAGGAGGCATGTAGGGCATGAGGCTTAAATAAATAAATCATTCGATGATAATAAAATGTTATATCTGTTAAATAATAATAGTTAATGGTGTGAACTATGATTTCTGATCCAAATCCCCTGTCCTTCTCATCTGTCCTCAGATGGTTGGCACTGATATGACGGGTTGTTTTTTTTTGTTTTGTTTTTTTTGAGATATCATTGGCTGATACGTGTTTCCCCAGGCTACAGGAGGCCAATGGCAATGGGCGGCCACTCTGAACAGAAGAATCCTCTCTTTCATTATGTTTTAAAGTAAAAGAGAAAACAGAGAGTGGAAAAGACCTGCAGGCTACTCGGTCATGTGCGGGACTGAAGGAGAGGGGAGCTTTGTCCCTTCTGAAAGTTAAAATAGCCTCCTTCTTTCCAACCATGACCCTCAGCCACGAGTACAGCACCTCCCCAACACCATAATCATCATCTCCACCTTCACACACACAGCAGCTCTTCAAACGGAGCACCAGAGGTTGTATTCAGTGCGGATATAAATGCCTCGAGACTCGCACATAAAAAATGTCACATAAAGAATGGGACAATATTCCACGTTGTGCTTAAAAATGACACTGCACACTCCTCGTGATATATTTCTGGGCTGAATTTTGCAAAGAGAGCCTCGAGCTGAATAAACCCCTGGTGCTGCCGCTTCTGTTTCCTCCCAGCTGTTGACACATTCATCAACAAAACATGAAACATTCGGCTCAAAAACACATTTTGATATGACAAAAGTGGGGTTGTATACTGAAATCAAAATGAGAGGAAGGGAAGAAATCATGGCAATAAATCCAGTGTGGTGTCTGACGGCAGCTCTTTGGGTCCATTTGGACGTGTAGAATTACATATTTATGTGTTTAAGTATCATCAAAATTATCATTATTAACACCTCATACTCTCCATGACAACCTCTGTGCTTGGTCAGGCCTCAGTATAAGCCACACCCTCTAAGGTTGTTTGCAATAATGATGTCAGTGACGGCATCAAACACTACCTGGATGTTTCCTGTGTCTGTGGCACAGGTCAGGTGACAGTAGATCTCCTTATTGGGAGAGCGGTTCTTACTCTCAAACTGAACCTGAATATATGCAGTAGCATCGTCGTAAGTATTAGCACCTGGGGACAAGTGGAGGACACAGAGAGAGAAGAGACCAGAGAGCATGAAGGACTAATGTTCATCACTTTGCTCAGGACGCAGCTGTGACTGAGAGTCAGTGTAAATAAAGGGACTCACCTGTGTATTCTGGAAAACAGATCGTCAGCGGTGACTTCTTGATCTTCTCAGCGAACAGATCCTTCTTGTTGAGGAAGAGGATGATGGAGGTGTCGATGAAGAACTTGTTGTTACAGATGGAATCGAAGAGCATGAGTGACTCATGCATGCGGTTCTGCAGGAAGAATAAATATATCAGCACGGTTAGAGTGTGATGTTGTAGGTTAATCTGTCAAGGGTGTATTTTATTCAATATCAGTGAGGATCATGAGGATTTTTCCTGTTGGTGCAACCCTGGGAACATGTCTGACATAAAACAGAAAGGAAGAATACAATCCATTTAAAAATGGCCAAATAAACAAATAAATTATTTTGCAGTAGTGATAATTTCACTCTGTCCTAAGAGAAAAAAACCCTCCTCTGTTGCTCTTCATGTAGTTTCTCAACCTTTTTTTTTTCACTGGGAAAGGGCATTTTTCTTCATGAATTCCTTCGTCTAATGATATTGTAAAGCCCTCTAAGACAAGCTGGTCTATATAAATAACAATTTGTTAATTATACATAAAACTGTCTCATGTAGAGAGAAGCACAGAAAGCCCTGCAGGTTATTGGACAATGTCTGTGAAAGCTGTAAAGTGACTATATTGGTCTTTAGGTCCTCAGCCAGAATCAAACCAGTGCTGCTGCAGTTGTGTGGCATGCATCTTGACCACTATGCCACCAAGATGCCGCAGTATCAGCCTTTAACATCAGCCAGAGCCACACCATGAATTGTGCACCAGAAGGATTCAGACTATATCAGCGGAGTCATACTTACAGTTGTTTCATCTTCATGGAGCACCTGGTCATATCCGCTCAGTGCAACGCAGAAGATAATGGCCGTCACATCTTCAAAGCAGTGGATCCACTTCTTCCTCTCTGACCTCTGACCTCCCACGTCAAACAGCCTGGGAAAAAAGCGCAAGAAGTCAGTTCAGACTCTAAACTATAATCCCTGAACCTAATCTAAGACTCTGAACTCGCTACCTGAAATGGAGGTTTTTGAAGGTGAAGTGGGTTTCGACGATACCGGTGGTCTTCACTCGGGTTCTCAGGATGTCCTGCTCTGTGGGCTGGTAGTCTGCTGCCCCGATCCGGTCTAGACTGTCCAGGTAGCTGGTGACAACAGGGAGGAAGATCAATAAGACTGTGGATAAGGAGACAGGTAGGTTGTTTTAAAGCTAATTCTTATGCTTCTTTTACTCTACTCACTATTTAGCAGAGTCATTAAGCTGGTATTCCCGGGCACGATTGAAGCACTCCTGAGTCCCAGCGTCGGCCCATACACGCTTCATAGCGGTGAGAAGCTCCGCAGAGTACGGCTCTGTGTCCTCCATACGACTGACCACATCACAAACCAGCTTAGCATCAGCCTGGACAAATACATTTTACAAGGTCAGGGGAAGAGCAAACAATTATATTTGTGCATATATTATATTGTATTGTACATTTATTGTCATCTGTCATCGTAATATATATGTCAAATATTTCCAGTCTATGTGAGGAGCATCCATTGAACATCTTAACCCAAACAGATATTGTGATTTATATCAACAGTATCAGAAAAACAACCTTCTGATCATTCCTAAATTCTTCTGTCCTATATTTCAAGGTTATATAAATAAAATCTCAGTCGCTACGCTCTCTGTGGATAAACATATCAGCTGGAGGGTAAAGGTAAGACTAACTTTTCTATCCTTGTCTCCAAACTCGATGCCCAATGAGTCCATGGCTCGGAGGATGGCTGCCAAGCTCTGGATGGTGTTGCTATAGACCACAGGCTTATACTGCTTCACGTCATCCCCAGAAAAGCCATCTTCGTGGATAATCCTGCATGCGTACACAGATATTAGCACAGAGACACAAGCCTGAACTAAACAGAAAAAGTCACACACGTCCATATGTTCATGCAGACCTAAACAATTGTCCTTTCAAAATAAAAGCTCCACATGTTTGGCAGATTGACGGGCTTTATGTGTAAGAGTGTGTGTGTGTGTGTGTGTGTGTGTCAGTAGGTTCCTGCCTTCCTGGCATCAAACACAACACATATATCTTTCAGCACTCTCTCCCTTTTTCCCATCGTCTGTGCCTAAAATGCATCTTTAAGTGTGTCAGTGTGTAATGGGACAGAAATTGATCACATTCTCAGTCTGTGATCTGTACTTGGACGGTAACCTGATATTTAAGCCATTTATAATTTACGATGGGCGATGGAGTGGAATCAGTCAGAGCACTAATCAATCACACAACACAGGACTCTGCTGTTACATTTAGTACGACACAGTTAAACTCTTCATAATCCAGCCAACATTAATTATCCACCAGTGCACCCTCACCCTGAACTCACGTACCCTGAATTTACAAATTATCAGTCGCATCTTCCTGAAATTGACCTACTATTCACATTCAAACTTTCTTCTCTCTGCCTCTTTTGTGATCAGTGATTGATGATTTATGAGAACAATAAATAAGGGATGATGGTTTTTACCTGATATTCATTTCATCAGTGGTTGTTTGAAAAGACGTTTTATGGTAGATGTCACCCACCTGGCCCAACGTTTTATGAAATAAAACATTAACCTTTAGGGGGAAGGAGTAGAGATGCAGTTTCACCCAGTGAAGGCCACTGAATAATTTAGGGCTGCAACTAACAAGTTTTTTTTTTTTATAATATTGATTAATCTGCTGATTAAAACTCCAAGATATTAATTTCACTCTCATGTATGTCAGAAAAGAACATTTAAGCTGGAAGAAGCAAATATTTGGTATTTTTGCTAAAAAGAACAATTACTAAAATGATTTTTTGTTAATTTTCTGTCACTCAACTAATCAATTAGTAGACTCTTTGTTTCAGTTCTAAAATAATGATGACAAATGTTTTGGTGTGAGGTGCATCAGGATCCTGGGAGTTTACCACCTCTGCTAAACCTTTTCCCAGGAGAAACCCTAAAAGAGGAGATAGTTTTTAATGATATCTGATTTCTTGTATGTATAGTAATTAGGGGTAATAAGTGAATAACCCTAACAAGCCAAAGACAGAGGTATAGATTAATATACAGTTAAGGCTGCAACTAACAAATATATTTTTTACATATTGTTGATTGATCTGCATGTTATTTTCGCAATTAATTGTTTGGTTTAAATCTTTCTATTGCTCATTTTGTCCAATAGTCATAATTTATTTCATCATACAAGTAAATAAAGACATTTAATAAAATCAGAACTGGGGAATTTTTGCCACTTCTGCTTACACATGACTTAAACAATTAATAGATGATCAAAATAGTTCCAGATTAATTTTTAATTGAATTCAGCTCTTAATTCATTTCAAATCTATATGTGCAGTTGATGAAAACTTAACTGACCAATCACTGTGTCTGAAAAAAACAGACCCTACTGATATTTCTACAGCTGCAGGTGACGAGCATGGTTAGTACTACATCTCCCATCGATGAACCTGCCTCGTGTTTAATTCATAAAATCCATACACCGGATCTGCTCCACTGTGCACGTCTTTTCAGCTGTGATACTCTGTTCTCTGTTTATTATAGGTCACATTTTCTGACAATTGCTTTTTTTTTTTTAATTGTTGTAAAGTTGTTTCTTGTAGCCTCCCAGACTCTCTCTGTCTCTCTCCTTTTGACACCCACAATGCAGTGGGATGCATGCAGGCCTGGATTAAACAAAATTTAAGAAACTCTGGACCAGCATGTGAATGATGATGATGATGATAATGATGAGTGGACAAATCACAGCAGAGCATACTTAATTTACCCTCCAATACCTAAACTTTATGACCCACCGTGTGTAGTAAAACCCATCCATCTGCTGCTTGCCTGGGCTAAAACAAACCCTGAAGAGTGTTTGTAAACACTCTTTGGCCCCAGTGTCTTGACTCCAGGGCAGAGCAGTGAGTTATGGACAACCAGAGACCACAGGGAGGGTAATGAGGTGAGGGGAAGAGGAGGAAGCAGGGCATGGAGGAAAGAGGAGGAGGAGGAGGAGACAGGGCGCAGTCAGTGCAGTGCAAGCCGGGATATGCTGAGCAGAACGGAGGCAGGGAAAGAGACACACTGCTGCCCACAGTGACATGGGAGAGATGTTCTACAGGACAAAATATACAATGGACCGAGCCTTTTCCGGACTGAAGCATCTAGAAACTTAACTAAGAGGTTTAGAGAAAACAACAACAGTGATTTAAAACATCATAGAGTGATTTAGCTTAGACGGGGGGAAGGTTTGGATGCGGTTTTAGAAGCCATATTTCTGCGTAAATCCGCTTTATAGGCAAAGTACTCTCGGCGATATCGGGCACTTAAAGCCATTAAGATTAAAAGCAGAGGTATTCACTAATGGAGCTGTAGTGACCTCACTGTAATTCTCACACACACACATACAGAGGGAGAGAGAGACAGAGAGAGAGAGGGGGGGAGAGAGAGAGGAACAACACCCACATATCCCCAGTCGCACACTCCCTGTAGTCAAGTAAAACCCTCGTTAACAACATTTCAGCACCCAGGCAGTGAACAGCACCCTGGGACGCACCGGTGCGGCCTCCGCAGCCTCACTGTCGGTCTGCAGGAGGTGCTCGAGTCACCGGCACTCCTCCGGGGCTACGGCCTCTCGAAACATGGCGGCTCAACCTGCCTTAGCACAGATAGGGGAGGCGCAATCTCGGGCCTTTTACTCTGGCTGTGTCGAAGAGTGTTAAAATGAACCAAAAACGGGACACTCACTTCATCTGTTTGACGATGGTGCTTTTGCCGGACTCTCCGCCGCCTGTGGAGAAACGGAGGGCAGAGTGAGAGCCGGCAGTGAAATCAGTACCACGGAGAGCACCTCCGCCCCATGCAGTCCCACCACAAGCACACCGAGCCGAGCCGCGCAGAGGCGCAGCAGCCCCGCGGCCGGAGACGCTCTTCCCTTACCGAGCAGAAGCAGTTTGACGTCCTTGGCGGCGACCAGCCCGTCCTCCTTCAGGTTTTTCTCGATGGCCTTGCTCCGGTCCAGAGCTGCGCGCTCCTCGGCGCTCAGTGTACATCCCATGTTCCCAGGCGAATGAACAATCCCGTCGTCGCTCCGGTCCGCCCTGTCCGCCCTGTCCCTCACCGACTCTCAATCAGCGCGATGTCTCTCAGTCGCTCCTCTGCGCGGTCTGCTACAGCATTAGACCCGGATTGAGGGCAGAACAGAGCCGGGATCCAGAGACGCTCTTTTTCTCCGTGACTCTGAGTGTGTGTCTCGCTCCGTCCCCTCTCTCAGAGGGGGTTGGGGGGTGGGGTCGTTGTGCTCGAGCCTGCAGGGTTGGGGTTGTTGTTAGGTGGGGAGGGTGGGGGGGTCTCTCTCTCTTTCTCGCGCGCGCGCACACTCTCTCTACAGGGCGGTGCTGATGATGATGATGCTGCTGCTGATGATGATGATGATGACAGCGAGCGCGAGCGATTTCATCGTATCTGTACACGAAGAAGGCAGGCAGGAGGGGCGCGAGAGCAAGAGGAGGGAGCAGCAGGGCCGTCCGCGCGAGACTCACCTACCGCAGACAATCTGGCTGACGTCAGAGCGGCCGAGGTTTAATCACGGCCTGTGAAAGATTATTCGCGTTAGAGAGACGGTAGATGGGAAATGTTGTCCCCCTGTCTCCGGGTGTCGGTGCAAACTGTGCTGTTGTTCAAACGCTGACGCTCGTTCTCCGAGGGCAGCGCCGACGTTTAATCATGTCAACAACCTGTGGTGGAAAGTGCCTGACTACATTTACCCAACATTCACGTTACCGTGGAAAGATTTAGCGTTTGGGTTCACCCAATGCGACAGGGATCCTTGTTTGTGTGGTTTTTTTTTCCAACGGTATTATATTCGTAAATAAAAATATACAAGCAAAAAGCCAAATTCCTCTGAGATGAAGAAATAAAGCTGTGAAAACATATATCGCCTGTAGGCTTTACAAGGTTATTACAATTCTTCTTCTTTTTTTCTTTCACAACATTAGCCAACGGAGAATATACACAAGATACAATATTAAAATGTTTACCCACGATTTTTGACACCTGTAGATACTAGTCAATTTTCAGGTTAAAATTTTTACAGTGAAAAGCATGATCACCTTAGACACTGTTAAAGATTAAATCAGTGGCTTCCCGCCATTGTGACTTGTGTCTAACTCTATTGAAAGTTTAAATTGAAAAGTAGTTTAAATTAGCTCCGCCTCCCACAGCTACAACTGATGCAATGAGTAGCTTCTCATTTCTTAAACAACCATGACGAAAGACACATCCCGTGTCTTTCGTGGGAACTCAAGGGATTGGGACTGAACAGCTGTGTAGCCTTAAGAAAACCACTAATCAGTGAGGCTAATCGGGGGGAAAAAGGCGTCAATTCGCTAGGGAGCATAAAGATTGGACTCTTGGGCAATGGAAGAAGGTCATGTGGTCTGAGGAGTCCAGATTGATGGGCGCATCAGGGTAAGAAAAGAGGCAGATGAAGTGATGCACCCATCATGCCTACTGCCTACTGTATAAGCCTGTGGAGGCAGTGCTATGATCTGGGGTTGCTGCAGCTGGTGCACCTGATGGCATGGGCATTTTCCAAGATGACAATTCCAGGTTTCATGGGGCTCAGATTGTGAAAGAGTGGTTCAAGGAGCATGAGACATCATTTTCACACATGGATTGGCCACCACAGAGTCCCAGACCTTAATCCCACTGAGAATCTCTAGGATGTGCTGGAGAAGGCTTTGGACAGTGGTCCTACTCTCCCATCATCAACACAAGATCTTGGTGATAAATGAATGCAACACTGGACGGACACTGCCGTAATCAAAGTCCTCTATGTCATCAATAACGCCCAAAAATTGACACAACCTCAGTTTGTTCCATGGTGGATGGTTACGGCCCTGGTAACAGACAGACGTAAAGTGAGATGTGTGTGTTTATCATAACTTATAAAATTGTAAGTGTATGTCTACGCTCGGGGTTGTGGTCAAACTATATAGGAGAAATAAGTGTTTGTGTGTGTAATAAAAGCTTCTAATCCACACATCACATCCGGATGGATGGTCAAGTGGAATAAAATGGGGGTTGGGCTTTTTGCAGTGGACCCTGAATGAAACCAGCAGAGACTCTATCCATCGGTGAATTTCCTCTTTGACAACCAGGCTGAGATAAAACCTACACACACACCTCTGCACCCTGAAGCCCCCACATGCAGGCACATACACGCACTCAGCCACATCAGTAATCAGCAGTTAAATCATATGAGCATGTGCACGTGTGTGAGTGACAGGGAGTGGTGGTAAGCAGGGAGGATTAACACTAAATTATACCTGAGGGAATTTTGACAAAATTATGTTTTCAGTTTTAATTACACTAATGCATCAAACACAAACATGAATACTTTTTTTTAAACAGCCATTTAATTTTTATGCAACCATTTTGGAGAGAAAAAAAAATCAATAACCTTCAGTTGTTCACTCATTAGTAACAAGACCCAGCAGTTTCCATCTGTAAATTGATTTATAAACCAGAAAGGAGAGAGGTAAGTGATAAAAAAAAACCCAAAAAAACAGTTCAAACAGTGCATAAAACTCAGGACAGCATTTTTTTTTAACAGTGATGACAGATCATTTCATCTAAATGAAAATAATAATCAATAATACTAATAATTGAAAGGAGAATCAAGATATGAATCACTCAGTTCTCACAGAGATGTTAACATGTGTTCACACACATGCCATCTGAAACATGGACCCGCACGCACACACGCACGCACACACACACACACACACGCACACACACACACACATACATTCAGGAATTATTTTGAACATGAGGATGACAGATGCCAATCAAGAACAAACATACTGTATATAAAAGCAGGCGGGACAAAGTCAACCACTCCTCATGCAGGAAGGACCTGTCCCCCTCAGTTTTCACGACTCATACACGCAGAACAAAAGCACAGTTGTGTGTTACTCTCGTGGCTGTATGTCCAGAATATTTTCAGCCAGGCTGGTGAGTTTGCAGTCCTCCAGTGCTTTGACCAGCCGGCTCAGCTTGGCTGCTCTCCCCTCCGCCTGGATGAAGCGGCTGAGCAGCTGATAGGCTTGCTCATACAGCCCTTCTCTCTCGTACTCGTAGGCCAGGTTGTCTATGGCCGGACCCTTCAGAGCCCGACAGCTCTTCCCCAGGGCCCTCCCTACATGTTTCCACTGACGACCCACTCCGTTAGAAAAGTTCTGCACATCTGCCGCTGACAGCATTCGGTCCTCTGAGAGGCCAAAGGATAAAGGATGAAGGAAGAAACATTAATGTTGACTGTACTTAACTGTGATTACATAAACTGTATGTGTGTCTGTATGTGTACTGTCTTTATGTGTAAACAGTAAACATTTCCCAGAGTAATGTTCTGTCTGCCTTAACCTTAAAGGACATCAGCTGGATTTTATAGAGTAGACCTATATCTGCAGGAGCATTTTCCCATTAACAAATAATTAAAGCAGCATTCACTGATTTCCCAAACTGTAAACACAACACTGACATATTATCGGCCCAAAAAGTTGCTAATTTTCACATCCAGCAGAACATTATAATTTATTTGAAGTCATGTTTCTAAGTCCAATTATCGCTCCCCTTTTCGCTCCATTTTGATCCTGAGGAAAACATTTCCCCACCCCCTCTTTCACATTACACGCAGTCTTTCGCTCTATTGTTAAGTGAAAATTGAAAGCTTTGATCAGTTCAGCTTTAAGCCTTTGTACATTTGCATGATCAGGTCTTGTGGTGTTTTTAAATAAGACTCGATGAGCAAAGTCTCTGCCCGCTTTGTGCTGCTTAAAAATTCAGCCTAGAAATGTCAGTAAATATCTCTGGTGACATATTTTTCCACTTTGTCCCATCACAACCACCAAATCCATCAAAGTTCATGTGAGTTTGAGTATTTCAATTCAGTGTTCAGGCCACTCTGTTTTGTTTCAGAGTCCCTCTGAAGTGGACTACAGTCCTAAGTTTACTCACAAAAATTGACTTTAAGGAAAAGCCACCGCATTTTATTCACAGCTGTGTTCACATACTAGCAGGGACATTAGACTGTCCAGATTTACACATGATCATCCAGGACTGATAATATGAGAGATGAGTCCAACCTGGGTGCATTTTAATTGCATGAATTTGAACTTGTTGTACATTATTGTACTTCAATTTGCCTTCAAGACATTGTAGTGCCTCAGTTAATCTTAATTTAGCAGTTCATTATGAGCTTGAGAAATCGAAATCAAAGCAATTCAAATACATTATCTGTGGGCACTAATCTCTTCCCATAAACTTACCATCAGTTTATAAAAGGTTGGATTAGAGTCAGCCGACACACAGCACTGAATTCATATGCTGTCGAAAATCTAACACAAAACAATCAGTCAGCTGAGTTGAAAAAGATAAATTCTTTAATTAAAAAAAAAAAAAAAAAAGTTGCTTTCTGAGTGCAGACCCACAAATCTCAGATGCTGAGGCTTCCAGCTTGGGGATGATGATAGACATTTGACAGCATTGTTGCCACTGACTGATCTCACCCATAGGCTTTAGGTGTATCTCTTAAACTGCATCAAGGACCTGAAACTGATGTAAATGCTCCTTCACTCTCCACTGTGATGTCTTTCAGCTAAAGTCAACAGTGCAGAGTCTGTGAAGGGCACACTACACAAGACTCAAAAGTAAAAATGGTCAAGTTGACTCACCAAACACTTTATTCTGAAACTTGAAGCAGTTGCTGGGGACAGGAGGCTCTTCCGGTGTGATGACGGTGGACTGTGGGACAGGACCGAGGGCCTGACTCTGCAGCTGCTGCTCCAGACGATCGATCTCTTCATCGCGCAGGCGCTCAGGCTGACGCAAAATGACAAAGATCACTTAAAATGAATAAGATGAATGAGAACATTTGGGCGAACTCGTGAACACCCTGACACCCACAGAACTCAAGTTTTTGTTTTGGTTTTACTGCCTCTCCCTCCTTTGTTGTTCTCTACCTGAGCATTAGCCATCTGCCCTGGCAAGACATCAGTTCACACACAGACTCCCACTTACATGTAAATGTTAATATTGCATAAAAGAAGTAAATAGTGACTCTGTGTCTATTTCTATATTACATACTGTATATATACTCTATATTACATATTATTTGCACAATAATCACGGCTGCTACATACATTTTTTTTTTTTTTTGATATTGCATTTTATATTGTTTTAATTTGTCTAGGTTTTTCATCTTTTTTCTTTTTTACTTCTGCGTATTGTATTTTGTGTAATGCTGCGGCTACACTGTAATTTCCCAGCTTGGGATCAAGTATATCTATCTATCTATCTATCTATCTATTGTATTTGTTAGAGAAGCATGAAAAACAATATGTTAATGTTACTATAAACCACTACTGAAGCTTCCACGTTAACTGTAACTGACACTGGAGGGGTGGATACAGTCTCTACAGTCTCTACAGATGTGAACATGAATACAATGTCAGGCTGAATAAAAGAAGTGAAAAGAACAAACAGCATACCTGTGAAAAATGGATATGCTGCAGGCAAAGTTCCAGCTTATCCAGATAGAGATCCAGGATGTGTGTGCTAGCCTTGAGCTGGGTTTCCACGGTGAACTCCTGGGGCACAGCAAGAAGCCGGCAGGCGTGCTGGGAGAAAGACTGACGAACAGCTCCAGAGCTGTAGCTCTCCAGGAACTGCTGACATGCTGCCACATCCACAAACTTCACCTCCACCCCCAGGAAGGGATCAGCATCATGGACCTTCAGAATCTCATAACCACCCAGACCTCCTGCAGAATCTGACCACGGAAAAGACTCTGATGTTAATGAAAGTGACATCCAAGAAAATACATTTACGTAATTATAAATGCATCTTCTATCTATCTATCTATCTATCTATCTATCTATCTATCTATCTATCTATCTATCTATCTATCTATCTATCTAT
>JBBMJY010000001.1:15215437-15228619 GCA_037833715.1 Toxotes lorentzi
TCTATCTATCTATCTATCTATCTATCTATCTATCTATCTATCTATCTATCTATCTATCTATCTATCTATCTATCGAAGCATGCTAGACGTGTCTAATAGATCCAAACTAGAGCTCAGTGCTCACCTATGAGTGTCAGCTTGATGGCTTTGAAAACAATGAACTGTCCCTGTTGGTCTTTGTAGAGAGAGAGTAGGTTCACATTGGGACAGAGCGACTGCAGAAACATAACTGCACATCCTGTCCATGGCCCACGATCCACAGTCTTGTCCGCCATTCTCTGTGGACAGTTTGAGACACACGTGACACAGTTTCACCAGTGAGCAGACAAGGTCAAAGGATCTTCTGTGTAACGTGTAGACTTGTGCAGCACAAGTCTACAAACACTCTAAAACTGTGCAGTGATGAGTTAAAGCCAAAGAAGCGTTGGTGTGTCGAGTTGGTGTAAAATATCCTGGAGGAAGAATCTTTATTATCTCTTTATTAGTTCCTCTTCAAATTCAAATTCAAAGTATTTATTGTCATATGTAAAGTCTAAACACACAAAAAAGAAAAAGCTGGCATTCGAGAGCGGACGGAGCAAACACGTCCACCATCTCATACACAAAAATGCTGACTGGGGTGAAAGATGCTGACTCATGTCATGTGTCCTCAACAGTATCTGTGTTTACACTATAAAGAATTGTATAGACCTGAAGGGAAAAGAGTCCTTAACTTCAAAAAAAAAAAGTATGGACCCTGAGGGTCAGTGAACTGTTGAGTGAACTGACAAAGTCATTTATTTTACCTCTATCTGTATGGCTGCTTTATAGTCCCGTTCTGTTTCTCCTGTGTAAAGTGGGTTGATCATTAGAACTGAGTTTATTATAAGTGACTGCTTGCTGTGTCCCTTTTATAACAACATTTAAGGATTTTTGAGAAGTGCTATCATTACATAACACGACAACCACACCGGATTATAAGATTTTAAAAAAACTGAAACCCCCAAAGTTCAACACTGCCAAAAGATTAGGGACGCAGAAACTCAAAATACTTCCCGATTAGAGTCAGTGCGTTATGTTAGCATCACAATTTAAAATAATTTTCAGAGCAAACAAAAATAAGAAGTAATATTTATTATGGCATTCAACTGAAGGAGATGTTTGGATGGTACAATATTTCAGACTTCAAGTAGAGTGGCTTCTATGGGGCACACAATGTATTAGAGCAGAGACAACTGATAGATTATTTGATCAGTCGATTGTCACAAAAAATAAGTGGCAACAATTGTGATAATTAATTGTTTAACTCATTTTTCAAGCACAGTTACCAAACACTCACTGGTTCTTAAATCTAAGGATTTGCTCCTTTTTTCAGTTTTTTTATCACTGTTAAATGATGAACTGTTAAATATTCCTTCCCTTTCATCTGAGGCAGAAGACACAGTTTCAAATGACTTCTCACCAAAGTGATGAGGAAAATAAATCATATAACCATCCTCACTAAATCCAACTGCCTGGACCAGTGACAGCCAAAAATGTGTTTATTCCTGCAGTTAAAACCACGCCTGTGTTAGTGGTCCCTGGTTTTTGTGGCTTCACTCCACCTTATCCTTTTTTACCCCAACCTCCTTTTGAAACCCTCATTACATAAAAACATGTTTAATCTCAGTCCTCCCCTCCCCCAGTCCAGCCCCTTAACTCCTGTACTCTGGATGAACCACTGAAGCCTGCTAGCTCTCTCTTGGTGTTGTCTCCATGCACAGGATGCACAGCGCTCTGCGTGGAAAGAGCATCCTCTGAGCTGGATAATATGCATGTCCTCGTATTTCACTAATACACAGTATGCTTGGCTACTGGGTCTACAGGAATCTCCACAACTTAGCCAGTATGTAATTATATGCTATCCTATCTACTGTTACTCTGGAAATATACTGTGAGATTAATTCACCAGCTGTATGAGGATTAAGTGATCATCAGGAGCTTAAAATATATCATTTAGTTTTTGCTGCCAAAAGGCAACCTCTAGTATTCCCTGGACAGCTCGTCTGACATTTAGGTGAAAAGAAAATAATTCATTCACACGAGAAGATGCTTTCACAAATTAGTCAGTTTAACCTCTTTGTGATGATGCATAAATAAACTTGCAGCTAGCCGTTCTGTATTGTCTTTAATCTTTGGACAGCTCCAGATGTAAACTTGATAGGCCTGTAGATAACAGTTTGAAATAACTTCATAATGATATATGATCAGAGTCCACCTAAAGAAGTAAAACAACTGTATTCTTAGGCTTATAATTCAGCTATATCCATGAAGCCTAATTTACTGGCAGGCAAAGCAAACACAGCTATGAAGTTGAACTTCTTGTGTTTACAGTAAACCTCTGAAAATCCAAGTTGCGAATGTGATCAGGGTAAACGTGAGGCTGGCTCTAAGTGAAACTACCCTGAATATACAGGATGAAAAAAAATCAAGACAGGTTGAGCTTGATATTTTCTAACTTGCACTCTTCTTGTCTGTGTGTAGTAAATATGCACACAACAACACAAGTGTTTCCAGTTATAGCCAGGGATTAGATTTTGGACTTGTCACTTTCTTCACACACACACACACATATATATATAAACAAACAAATATGGAAGCCTCAAGTCCACTAGACTCCACTAAGGACGTCCTGAGTCATAAACATGGGAATCAGTCTGAAGTTGGATGAAGCTATTCTGGAAATTACAGAACGTCACCAAGCTACTATAATGGAGGTGTAAGTTGTTTGTACCCTGTTGTAACAGGAGAGGGAGGGAGATGTCAGTCAAACACAGTTTGTACAGCACATGCCCACAGTCCTAAGAAGAGGTCTAATGGGGCAGAATGAGTGAACACACCTGCTTAGGCAGAACATGGATGTGTAGGAGCTCAAAGGATAGGTTCACAGATTTTACAAAGCTGTCTTAAAACAATCCTCATGAGGGTACATTTTTGTATTTACTGTATATTCATAGAAAGAGTCACCGGTCTGTGTGATCATTCCTCCTGTCCATACTGGACACAAAGAGATGGCCTTTACAAAATGAATTCAAAACTTCAGCTGAAGCTAATATGAGACTGAAAGTAGTCTGTGTTAGACAAATCAAGTCAGTATCGTCCAAATCTCTGTTTCCCAAATTCCCTCTGTGTGTTGTTTCCTTGTTGGGTTGCAGAGGACATAGAGCAACACAGGGGGATCTTTCCACTAATGATAAAGTAACTATTTTTTTTAT
This sequence comes from Toxotes lorentzi, assembly GCA_037833715.1. Lineage (NCBI taxonomy): Eukaryota > Metazoa > Chordata > Actinopteri > Toxotidae > Toxotes > Toxotes lorentzi. The sequence continues at coordinate 15,218,671 of JBBMJY010000001.1, forward strand.
TAATCAATTTATTGACCAGTGTCTAAAATGTCAGAAAATAATGAAAAGCAACATTTTAACGTATACAAATTTCGATTGCAAAGAGTTGTGTTAAAAGATGAAAACATGAAGGGAGTTTGGTGTGTTTTTGGGAGAGTAAGGTTCGTGTGGGTCAACCTCACGTACAGCAGACACAACTGCCGTAAAACCTCGGCCAAACATACGGCTGAAGTGTTTATTGGACACCTCTAAGACAGAGGAGCGGAAGATGTGTTGTTGTTTTGATTCTTGGCGGAGAAAATCTTAGTTAAAGTCGGTACAAACTTACCTTAAAACTTTGTTATGTGGTTCGCTGACGCTTCCTCCTCAAAGATCACACCCACTGACACATTGAGATCTTCCCGTCCTCCCATTGGCTGAGCGGAAATCAAAACGCGCTACGATTGGTGGAAATGATCAACATGCCGCCCGGGGAAAAATTCATGACAGGAAGGAAACGTTTTTTCCCTTTTTTTTTTCTGTAAGTGCAGCCATTCATATGTAGGGCAAGGCATTTCGCTCACATACAAAAAAATGTTCCTGATATTCCTTACGACTGAAACACAGTTATTAAATGGGTAAAACTGGTCAGTGAAGTGACTGAAGGAGGCACGCCGCATGGTCACATTAACCTCCTGAGCGGCTCTGTGGAAAACATTTGCTGTTAGGCCTCAATTATTCCTGTTGTACATGGCAACTTGATAATTAATTGAATTGGTAATAATTTTGACAACTGATTGATTAATTGATACTTATTGCAAATTTTCACTGGGACCAAACCAACTTCTCAAATACAATTATTTGTTAAGTTTCTCAGTTTTCTATGATAGTAAACTCAACATTTTGGTGACAAAAATAATTTTGCTCTTGCCCTAGGATCTTACATTTGAAGAGGACCCAATGGTAATGTTTTTCCCAGCTTACACAAAAAGATTTTTACTTTCTTAGTTACTTAAGTGAGTCAAACTGTTCACATGTGCGCACTGACAACTGGACCAAGCGTAGGTGTTCAGAAAAAAAATCTCTTAATCTTTCAGTTTAATTTAAGACAAGAATCACAGAATGTTTCGCTCCTTTTTGTTTCAGTAAAATGGATAGTCAGACAGTAGCCCTTGTCTGATCTGTGAGTGGAGAAGTCTGTCTCATCCCATCCACTCTCACTTATCTTCTCACACCATTAACGATGGTGTCAGCTGCAATAATAAAAAACAAAATCTTAACTTTGTACTTTGCATGTAATGAGTGCTGAAAGGGTGCCATCAAATATAACTGAAAAACCTCAGCTGACAATTTGGGAGCTGAGAATTTACAGATGGGTACAATTTGGAAATATCTATTAAAACTGAAATGAATTCAACTGTTTACCAAGAATAACTGGTGCTTTAAAATGCACATTGTGCATAAAGGAGATTAAATATAAATAAAAGATGTCAAGAAACCAAAAAGATAGATATGTATATTTATTCATAGTACACAAAAGAAAAGTCATGAAATGATCTGCAGGATGAACTGCCAGCAGAATCAGAGGAGCTTTTGTGGTTGACATGTTTGACAAATTTGAGGGTTTCTTTGTCTCTATAGACGAGGGCGAGGGAATTGTCCTCTGGATACACCGTCAGAAGCTGTGAAGAAAACAAAACCAGGGCAATAATGATGATAAGTGATGAGTTGCCCACACATGTACGACTGCATTTCCTTGCTGTGATCAACACTCACCTCCTCGTCCTCTTCATTAGCAACATAACATGTGAAGCCCCCAAACTCTGTTTGCCAGTCTATGAAAGACAAAGTTTTGTAACAGTCACTATTTGCGTATGTGTGTGTGTGTGTGTGTCTCTGCATCTTTACTCACCTGCACAGTCAAAAGGTAAAACGAGATCCAGAGCATATTCTGCCCGTGATGCCTCTCCATCATGCAACAGAGTGTAGCTGCCATGAGACCATCGACGCAGTTCACCACAACATACAGGTGTGCTCAGCTCTACAGAACACACACAAGTTAGAATATACACACACAAAGATGTATAAGCCTGTGACTGAAGAAACCAACTCACACAAACACACACCTTTGTCTGTGCTTGCATTTGCAGATGGTGATTCGTTCGAAGACCCAGTGGCTTCTCCGTCCCCTGTGTCTTCCTGCTCCTTCTTCTCCTCTTTCTCCTCATCTTTACTCTCATCGTCGTCATCAGCAGGACACAGGTAGTGCAGTCGAAGGCCTGTGAAGTTGGAAAGGAGCAGGAAGAAAGCCTCTGAGCGAAGCAGCTCCCAGCACGCGCTCACACACTGAGGCAGCGTGTCCAGAGAGGCCACTTCATAGCATCTGAGTGCACACAGATAAAGTGCATGGAATCAGTCTTAAAAATAAAAATGCTTTCCAACACAGAACAAATAAAAAGCAGACCATGTTAACAAGCCAAATGATCTGTGAAACTTGACCCACCTCTTATTGGGCGGACCTCTCCTCGTCCACTGAATCTGAGCGAGTCGCAACGCTTCACTCACCTCTCTGAACTTCTCCTCCTGAAGACAAACCATACTGTTCAGTCAACAAGAATGTCGCAGACATGTGCGAGGGAGAGAAAATAAGTATAGGTAAATAATACCTTGAGGAAATCTTTGAGCTGGATTTCAGAGCTGTCCTCAAACTCCTCCTGAATCTGCTCTTGATAGGAAATGTCCAGGTACACCGGATTGACCCACTCAAGCAGCAAGGTCTCCTGTCGCAAAAATAACAGAAATGTAGGCCTGTCCATTTAAGGAGTAGACTGACATTTTGGAAAATACTCTTATTTGCTTTTATTTACAAGATTTAGATGGGAAGATCAACACCATGCTCACACCTGTCTGTTAAACATGAAGCTGGAGTCAGGAGATGGTTAGCTCAACTGTCCGGCACATGACCCCCGTAAAATCGCAATCTGTCGTTTTTATACTTGAGTTTTAATTTTGATAAAACAAACAAGATATAAGGTGTTAATCACCGAGCTTTAGAGGTGCTGGTAGGGGAATTTTGTTACCCTTCGTATTTAACCTCCAGATGTACGACTGGTATCAATCATCTCACTCTCATAAGAAAGAAGCTGAATATATTTCACCTAAAATGTCACAATATTCCTATGGATATGGTGAAAATGACACCGTCCACATTTGACCAAACTCACATCTCTTGGTAAGTGTGGACTCCTCGGGACAGGGGGCTCTATGTGGCGAGGGGGACGCTCTAGAGACAGTCCGTGAAACCAGCCGCTCAGAGACAGACGACACTTATCCTGTGACAAAACTTCTGACACCTGGAAAACCACAACACATGCTCTAGATTTCTAGATTTCCACAGTCTCTTCTTTGGTGTAACAGCAATTGGCATGGTTTCTACAGACATTTATGGCATTATTTCCTGGCAGTATCATTCGTAATAATATAATTAATTAATCATTAAACATGACCTGCACCTGGATGAGCAGCAGAAAATGGACGGATGAATGGGTGCATAGATTAACCAATTAAAAAAAATAACTATTTTAAGGTCAGAGGTCCGGAAAAATAGTGCTGCGGGTTATCCAGTCAGGTTTTGCTAAAATCGTATACAAAGACAATCCAAAAAAAAGGCCCTGGAGGAAACTTAAATCAATGCATTTTAGGACTTTTCAAGATCTGGAGACACCCTGAATTTAAAAAGAGAACTTATTCTTACTTGGTGAAAGGACACTGGAGAAACTTCAAAGAGGACGAGTGTGTTCCAGGAGGGTACAAGCGACTTCACTATGCTTTGTGGCTGGAAATTACCTACTGACAAAAAATAACCAATATACAAGACTTCTCTTGTCCAAAACACAGAAATACACACACACACCAAGTGGGATACTCACCATCTGTTGAGTACAGATCGAGGGTTCCCCCATCGGTGCTCTGCCACGGAGGCACGAGATACAGAATGAAAGCAACACGCCTTCCCTCTAATTCATCATCATGACACAAAAGCACATCTAGACGGACGACATAATGTGATATGTTTAAAAAAGGAAAAATTACAGCAATCGGTCATCAAATGAAACAATCAAAGGAGCCTAAAAATGTATCAGTCCTCCCTGCTGGAGTATTAACACCAAGCTCACCTGTGTATTCATATCTGGCACAGGAAATATCCACTGTGGGCTCAAGTTCAACCCCCAACACTTCACTGAGCCAGGAACGGAAATGCCCAAACAGTGCTGACCTGAGAGCAGTGATACGGAAAAATATGTACTGTGTTTGTACTGTGAAATCCTGTATTTTGTTGTATAATGGCAATAAAGCCGAACCTTTGACACTGTATAAAATGAGACATTTTCTAAGCCTCGCCACACAGACAGATTGTTCGACTGCCTGAAAGCCTACCATGACATTTTGCTGTGACATAAATAATAGATGGTGACAAGAGGAGGCCGTTACTGTGCATTTAATTATGATGTTTATCCTCTATGGCTGTATTTCTTCAGTAGGTGTAGCGCTGTATAATCACAAATAAGTATTTAGAAGAAATTACACATCTCTCCACTGAAAACGGAGCTCGTCGTCATAGTTATAATGAAAAACCTGCACATTATTTCTAAATAAAGGAAAGGTTTGTACATTATTTTGCTATCTGGGTGCTATGTGAGTCTCCATGGTGTTGTGTTGGAATCAGACTTGACATCCAGCTCATATTCTCCTTGATTTTTTTCTGGGACTTGGCTCTGGCACTGAACCTCTTGGCAGCTCTTGTAGCTCTCACGGCTCCATAATTATACAATAACTACAATAAGCGTCATTTATAGTTTTATATATATTGTTTTAAATCTCCCAATGTTTACACTGCAACCTTATGTTCTCTGCCACGTTCAGCACGGTAAGCAGAATGAAGAAGAAAGTCTTTCCCCCCCAAAAGAGGATTTGATTGATTATGTTGTGCTCAGAGGGGATTAGCTGCAGCTGAATCCATTTTCCGTTTACAGCACAGTCCCAATGTAAACGTTAACTTTGAGCATCATCAGCACTAAATGAAGGAAATATACTAATTAGGTGGCAGATGTAAACTCTGGCTCCACCTAGTGGAGCTGATACAGAAACCTAAAAACCTATTCCTTTGCAGTTTCTAGATACAAGAACGGCTTACTATATCTCATGTCTTTGTTGCATATGAATATGATGCGTGAAAATTACAACAACATGATCAGTATAATTTTTTTCAAAGCAAAAGGCTAAACGTGTGTTCAGAACATAATCTCAGCACAGCGTGGAGTAAAAGTGGTTTAAAGTGAGGTGGCTCATTTTGTCGGGGATATACTCTTAGTGGCCACTTTATTAGGTACACCTGTGCACGCTAATGCAATCCACTACAACTGCTCTGCCATAAAGGCTACTCTTATGATGTTCAGGTCATGGAGGTGTTAATTCAATTATATGTTTTAGTATTGAGGCTAGTGATGGTGGTGTACTGGACTGCACTGTGAGCTGATGGAAGATGGTTCTGGAGACCCAGATGCCATAGGCAGAAGCTTGATCGATCAAAGGGAAATGAGATGACCAGAACAAGTTAATAAGTGAAATACCATCTAATGCTGAAAGATTCCTCGAAATAAGGTTATTCTTCATGGAACTACATCACATCTGTACATGTGTGAGGGCTATTGATCACGTTTACCTAAGTCAGGAGGTCATGTGTAACTATGAAGCGCTCATGTCCTTCTCAGAGAAGATGTGTGTAAATCATGACCCTGAGGGGTGTTATGGCTATTCACCGGAGGCTCTGCCTTGTCCTGTCTCAGCAAACCCTCTGTGCTCGACCTTGGTTTCCGTGGTAACTGCCAATGGCGATTGGGCCAGCTAGACACTACCATCTATGCTAGAAATAAACAATAAACCTTTCCTTACAGTGAGAGACCTGTGGAGAAACACTGGCCTACTGCTACACAGAGACCTCATAATAAAGGAAAAATACCTGAAGAAAGAAGATTCCTGCACATGCACAATATTCAGAGGTGTTTCTAATAAAGTACAATGCAGTCCAATACAACACCACCAATAACAATGACCTCAATACTGAATCTATGATTGAATTTAAACATTTCCAACAAACTGAACATTACAAATTTCTTAAAAGCAGAATTTATTTCAGAGCTGTTGTATTAAAGAACATTATATTGTACAGATCTACCTAGGAAAGTGTACAGTGTCAATCAAAATGGAATCTCAAACTGTGTCTGAAAGTAATTCACTTAATTCTGCCGAAACGAATGTAATATGGCCTGTCTATCAGAACAGACAACCTAAAATATAAACAATGTGCATAAAAAGAAGACATCTCTTTTTATGCGCGTTTCTGATAGATAATGCTCCACCTGACACAGTGAGCTACCTCTCTTCAAAAGCCCTTTTATTCCACTTGTAGCTCATCCCGAGAGAGCAGCTAAAACTGTCAGAACAGCAGCCATTATCTACACTTCACCTTTCTTCACATCTATCCTCTGCCACAAGAAAAAAAAATCCTACCAATTCACATTATGTCATATGTCTTTTAAAGCACACAAACACAAGGTATGTCTCACCTCAGTCCTGCAATATATGGCTCTGTTCTCTTCTTCAAGTCATCTGACTGGATGGGAACAACAACAAAGTGAAGGTAACAGCAGATAACAACATAAACACATTGGAATAATGTAAATGTGTGAGAAGATGAAAATGATTGTTACCTGTTTAAATTTATAGAGATCGTTTGACTTCTCATGGAAGTTGAGCCCCAGCAGTTCTCTCTGCAGGTTTTCTGCGAAGGTCTCACTGCTGAGGAAGTTCTTGATGATGCAGTGAGGGAAAGGGTGGCAGTCCAACTCCAGATCCCCTGCACAAAGAGACTGAGCTGTTTCAAAACTAACTTAAGACCCAACCACAAATGTCTGGCCATTATCAAATTTTTACTGAATAAGGAGCCTTTATTTTTAGTTTTCTAAAGATTTGTGACAAAGATAAACACTGAGCGAGATGTTTCCCAAATGAAAAATAAACCTGTCAGTTGCTCTCTCATGGACAAACTATATTAATGGGGGCACAGCTTCAAAATGACCTCAAACATATCTGAAATTATCAGCCAGCATGTGCACCGATACCGATTTATCTGTGATAAGCTCTGTTAACCGAGGACAACCACAGAATCTAATCTTAGCTAGACTAATTAAAAGGAACTTTGTGAAATATATAGATACAACCTTCCAAAATACTAAACTAGATGCTCATTAACAAACTATTGTAGAAAATACAAAAAGTAACAGTAAATTTACTAAGTAACTATCACTAAGAGAGAGAAAACACAAGTTAGTGGTTTCTGTGGTGGTATGTGTTATTAAACTGGATAAAGTTGTTGGAAATCTAGAGGAAGTATGTCAGTAAAAGCCACCAAAAGTCAAGCGCTCAACTGGTGACCAGTTGATGGATGCAGCTGTTTTTCCACCCGGGTTATGTGCAGGGTTTAAGATTCATTAAAGAGTCCAGACACAGCAGGACAGGGGTTTTGTTTACTCCTTGTCTCACCCTGGCTGTAGCGGGTCCTCCGGCTCCACGCCTCCTTCACCGCACACTTTAGCCGCTCGTCCCGCACAGCTGGACCCAGTTCGGGCGTCTCCTCGCTCTTCTTCTGCTTCTTCTTCTTCTTGTCTGTTGCGGCGCCCTCGCCCTGCTGTCGTTTAGAGGCCATTGCGGAAACAACCTGGTGAAAAACCGGATCAAACACGCAGTTTTAAAAACGCTTTGACTACATTCACACAAGTAACGTGTGAGCGTGTCCGAGCGTCGCGGACAAATGACGTTATGAAAGTTACACTGTTTTGGCCCCGCGTACAGACTGTCAGGCAGCGCTGGAAAAATGACAAAAATTATGCTGTACCTGAAAATTTACTTTAGAAAACAACTTTAATCTACTGGAAAATAATTTGATTTGCTCGGTTGTAATCATTTTAAGGTGAACTGATGGAAGAATGAACTAAAGCTATTTCAAAAATCTCTTCAGCGTGTGAAGGACATAAAGTAACTTTTTCTTCTCCTGAACTTTTTCTTTGCCTGTCTGCTTTATTGTTCAATATGAATGTACACTATTTTGTACAACCAAAGTATGTCTTAAAGTTTGTACTTTAACATTCTAGCATAAAAAATGTTTAAGGCTTATAGATATATTGGGGGAGTACATTGCATTATGCATTTGACCTCATTAGGTTATATTTTACATTCAACCAGGTCAGAAACACTATTAAAGGTAAATTTTTTCCTTGAATGGGATGGATGCCATACTTTTAATAATCTGTTTCTGATAAAGGTTTCTGCACTACAGATGTACAGACCACAAATGAATTTGTTCCTGTATTGTAATATTTTGGTACACCTTGAACTTCTGGTTTAATTGTACAATTTATGGGGTTTTTCACCCTTTACATCAGAAAATGTTGGCCCTCAACAACTCTGATCTCAACATAATGTAGTTGGTCTGGGATTATATGAAAAGACAGAGGACACAGAGACAGCCTACATCCAAAGAAGAACTGTGCCAGGTGGCAGGATACTTGGAAAAACCTTAAAACTGTGCACAAATGTACAGAGGAGAACCAGTGCTGTTTCAAAGGTAAAAGGTGATCACATCAAATATTGATTTTTTATTGATTTATTTATTTTTATACTGTACCTTGTATGAAGTTCATTGATGATTAAAACCTTTTCATGGCATCATTTCTCAGAGCATCCTCACTTTACGTTTAGTGTCTAAAACATTTGCACAGTACTGTAAATTACCACAACCTGTTTGTCACACAGTGAACCTGGAATCTTTAGCCCCACTGAGTGTCCCCCTGAGCACTGCAAACTTCCACTATCAGGTTTTCCTGGGCACATCTGTATGCACAGCAGCCAGTGACACAGTGCAATACATTTTGAATTTTGTGTTACAGTAAAAGACAACAGTGTCCACCCACACAATGCTAAGAAACATGCACACGGCCAGTATTGTTTTGTCAATTTACCCTGCATTCATGTACTCAAAACTATCTTAGAATTAATACATAGTATGTGATGGCAACAGCGCATATCTCAAACCTTAGCATAGTGATTGATTTGCCACCCCTTATTTGGGGTGGGTGGATTGGGGTGGGCTGTTTTAAGTGTGGAATAATTCTATAGAATACTGCCTTCATGTCAAACTTCAATTAAGTGACAGGTAAACTAAATAAAATGACCAAAATTAAAAATCACTTCCCAGCCAGCCTTTGAACTTTATAAAAACATACTCAAAGGACTGCTTTATTAAAAAGAAAAAAAAACACACAACATTGTTACAGGTTAAAACTACAGGAAACTCAGTGTTATAGTTTGTTTAATCAAACAATGGCCTCCTGTGAGACGACATAAAATCAGATTCTGAACACACTGGAATACAGACTTGCATACTACAAAAACTAGCAGTTTCTCAAGATAAAAAAAAAAAAACAAAACAAAAAAACACCCAGACACATGACTTTTTCATTTTCTTCTAACAATAGTATAAACCCCCCTGCAGACTGTCAATATAAATGACATGACAAGCTTTTCTTCTGTGAAAGTTGAGCCAGAGATGAGTCTTTTTCACCACATTGTTTCTCATCTTCAAGCTTCACTCAGACAGGGCTGCACTCACAGAGACAGCCAGATGGACTCCTGCTCACTCAAGTTAATTGTAGATGAAGTTGAACCTATAAAAAGAAATTATAGTCATTTTTTCTTAAAACGTTTATATTAGAACCATTTTCACAATAATAGCACAGCAGTTTTTGTCTTTTCCAATGTAATTTTTCTGAACTTCCTGCAGGAGACTATTGATGATAATTGCTATGTTTAATGTTCCACTCTGCTACAGTTAAATTTTGGATTAATATTCTATGCAGACTGTAATGTAAATAAT
>JBBMJY010000001.1:15238009-15343267 GCA_037833715.1 Toxotes lorentzi
AGAGAGAGAGAGAGAGAGAGAGAGAGAGAGAGAGAGAGAGAGAGAGAGAGAGAGAGAGAGAGAGAGAGAAAGAGAGAAGCAAAGTGACCACACTGACACTGGTTTCATCCATAAATGCTTATACATCCCAGTACATATGTATGAATATCCTGCAGTGGAAAAAGCATAAATGAACAAAATGTTCTGTTGGTTATGTAACAAATTAATAATTTATTTTATATGTGGAAAAGATGCTCTGAAATGCTGTAAGTGACAGGCTGACCTGGTAGATTCTTTTATCACTAAAAAAAAGTGTACACATACACACACTAATATTCTTCCAGTAAATTTCAAAGTGAGACATCTCTATCTAGCAGAGGAAGCTGTCCTAAATAGCCCTGAGAGGATTGTGAGGGACCTTGATTATGAGCTGTAAGTCTTTATCAACAACCATAAAATAAGACACAGGCACACACCCACAAGCACCAGCTATCTTAATTATACTACAAATTCCCCTGAGTGCATGTGTCGCAGGTTTCATGAGAACTGTTTTGCCTGGTGTGAATATTAGATATTCACAACTGCAGTTCCTGGAGTGAAACACTTTGATAGAAATGTACCATTTACATTGGCGGTGCTTTCAGAGGAGAAATTTTTACATCGATCTGTGACTGTAATAGTCTGAGTAACTGGCCAAACTGGCATAGTTTCTCTATGGGGATCACGTTTCTTTTCTATCTGTTTTTCTGAAAGAATTTTACATATTTAAAGGAGACGTCATGACGACTGATACCACTCAACGCAACATAACAGCACAGAAAAAAACTTGTTCTCCACTTATGAACCTGTGTCAGGTTTTCTGCGTCGAGTAATATGTCGAGTAATATATTTTAGTGCTTGAGTGGATATGTAAACTACAGTATGTTATTGTTACTTAGAAGCAAAAAAAAAAAAGTTATCTTAAAAAGGCCAAGTCTGTCAAGTTGGATCACATTAGTTACACAACTTTTTGTTAATTAGATCTTCCTTATGCTTGTTAATATGTTCGTGTAACCCTGTGAATTTTGTTTTTGTTGTAGACTAATAAGTTGAGCTGCAGTGTTATATTAATAGGTATGGTTGTGTGAGGCCTGCCCTGCCCCTGTACCTACAACACTGATACTGCCCTCCTGTGGTTGATTTCATTAATTGCTTTTCTTCACAACCTGTAACTTGTAAATGCAGTGAACGGTGACCCTGAGTTCTTGGAGGTGCAGGAGCCACGGTCAAGCAAAAGTACGCTGTTCTTCCTATCAGAAAACGAATCAATATCGTTTATAAGTGCGTTTCATTGATCACCTTCGCCGCGTTTCCACGCCCCCTGCTGAATTCAAATCTGGCGCCCATCATCCACAGCCCCAGCTCCACCACTCCCCTTCACTCCCCTGGGCGCTGGGTTCGCGCAGCCGCGTTAGCGCTCACGGGCCGCCATTTTGTGTTAGGCCCACTCTTGTAAAGCGGGAGAAAATTATTAGCCTGGTGCACAGCACCTACGGCCGACCACAGTGGGACGGAAGAGATCAACTGCAGGCGCTGAGCTTCCAGGCGAATATTACGGGAGAAAGAAACTGCCAGGAGTAAGTAAAGCCGCTACTTTACCTCGAAACACGGAAACGTTTTTGTAGGAGCCGTCGCCGGCCTCTAGGTGTCACGGTCGGGCTTACCGGCCAGGCGGCTGGCGGGGGGTGTTTGTCTCCCTCTATCGTTATCCAAAATGCACTAAATCCGTCTATAAACCTTAACTCTCTTTCTCAGTTGAGCGTTTCGGTGGTTTTTGGCTCATATTTTGTGGTATTTGCACAGGGATGGTTGGGTTTATCAATATTTCTGTTTTAAGTTTGTTCAGGCCTGACGTCCATCTTATCGTGCCCTTTGTTTCCTGTTTTCAGACACAGTCGCGCCTCCCGAGTTAACCAACTAACACGAGTTTAAGTAGTTTGTATCGATCTGACGACATATACTTTTTAAACGGATCAAATGTGAACTGTGAACAGCAATGTGGGATCAAATAATAGTTGCTAAAACATACGTGGTCAAGTCAAGTGACTTGATGAAGCGTTGATTGATTGATCGACTGATCGCATTAATGGCAAACAGATGAACCCCATCAATGTATATAATCAACACAGACCAGCACTTAAAGGAGCACATTTCCACTTACTTTTGAAAGTTTACCTGTCTTTGGACACTGCAGGATTATACATCAAAACAGGGATAGAAAGTACCTGTGTTCAGTTACTCAAGCACTGTAAAAATTTGCAGTTTTTAAGTATTGGTATGTTACTTGTGTTATGCTATGTTGTACTACCTTATACTCCACCACACCATAGGGAAATATTATACATTTTACTTAGTTTTATTTGCTGAATTTTTGACATATTCTCTGCTGACACTACTACAACCACCACAACAGAAGTGAAAGGAAATGCAGTCTAACCTGGAGCTCACACAACGGTTGAAAAACTTATATATATTCTGTGATACTAAATAATCCACTCAGAGAAGACTGTTAGCTTACTTTTAGCACTGCAAACAAAAAAATTCCCTAACCACAGGTAATATCAGACTTATGTAACATTTTATGTACTGCAGGGATAAATTGATTTAAAAAAAAAAAAAAAGATTTAGGAATTGGCCATAATTTAATGATTTAAAATTGTGTGTCCATGCATATTATAATTTTGCAGGAAAAAACATGAACTGAAGAGTGCAAAGGTTATTGGTGTATGTAAAAAGAATGAAGAATGAAAACGAATATAATCACTAAGGATGCCATTATTAAATTAAAGTAAAACTGAATCTTGGCATGATTTTAAGTAGAAACTGTGGTAGTCAGTAGATAGAAGTAGTTCTATGTTGATTTTGAATTTCTAGTTAATGGGAAATTTGTAATATTGATAATGAGTTTCCCATATGCACCTTTAATGTTCAATTTCAATTTTGAGAAAATTTAAGTAATTTTGTAACGGTATTAAAAGTGTTCATAGGTAAACATAAAAAAAGGTGAATTAAAAGTAAGTAGGTAAATCAACCAGGCTCTCAGGATGCTGAACTCCATCCACTACCTCCCTCCTCTTCCCTCAGCCCTTGGACCAAAATCCAACTTTTCATCTGCTGCTAATTCACCATCTCCTGTGGACTGTTTCATTCTGCACTTTACTCAATAAATTTGCACTAATGCCAACTGTGCTACTGCCATACTGCACACTCTGATTGTACATAGGTTTTCTTTCTTATTCTATTTTATTTGACCTAAATACTTATCTGTACATAGGTTTTACTATCCTATTTTTTTTATCTTTATTTTTACTTAATAGCACCTCCCACTTGGTGAGGGAGAAACAGTATTTCGATTTGTCTGTAAGTCCTGCACATATAGTGAATTGACAATAAAAATCTTTTGAATCTTTTTAAAGTATATTAAAATGCCCCAAATTAAATTTCTCTGGCCACATGACATTTTGGAACAATTTAAGTTGGGTTGTCTGAGACAAACCCTAAGTTTGACATGTTAGTACTTTTGGTTTTAAAAACCACGTGAATAATTGCCCCATGCTTTGATATATTTTGTCTTCTTTATTAAGAGTGTTGGTTGGCCCGTTGCCATGGAGGGCGAGGTTGTTTCCATGGAGACCACTCAGAATGCTGCCCTGGCTTCAGAAGGAAAAGTCCTGCCAGAGGGCGGAGAGGCTATGATGCAGGCGGCAGCAATAGCTCCACAGGGGGAGGTGACTGGTAACATGGAGATGATGGTGATGGACGCTCTCGACCCAACTCTGCTACAAATGAAGACTGAGGTGCTAGAGGGAGGTGGCACAGTGACTGTAACCGGGGGAGACGAGGGTCAGATCATCACTCTCCAGGTTGGTACAGAACACAGGATAAGCTAGTGTTGGATTATTAGTAATTGGCCTTGTTTTGAAATGAGTTTGAATGAATTTAGTAATTTTCCCAAGCTGAAAGGGTGTACTATTCTTTGTAGGTGGTGAATATGGAGGAGCAGGCGGGTGCAGCATTGGGCCTTGGTCAGCTTCAGCTGGTTCAGGTACCAGTAACGACAACAACTGTAGAGGGCCTTCAGCCCACGTATGGTGATGCATCAACTGCTAACAAGGACGCAGAGCCAGTTATCTGTCACACTCTTCCCTTGCCTGAGGGCTTCCAGGTGAGAAACAACTCTGGCCTGCAGTGTAACAAGATCAGTCCTTTTTACTCCTCAACTTTTATATACTCAACTTGGTATACTCATTGTACTCCTTTGTTGAAAGAGTCTGGTCACAATAAAACGGACTTGTGACGTTTTCTTTTAGGTGGTAAAAGTAGGTGCCAATGGTGAAGTGGAGACTGTAGAGCAGGAGGAGCTCCAGGCAGCCCACGAGGAGCTTCAAGGGACGAGAGGGGAGGAGGTGGAGGAAGAAGAGGCAGCAGAAATGGAAGCCCCTGTGGCTCAGGAAGAAGACCCAGAATGGTCAAAGGACCCAGACTATCAGCCCATCACCACTGTCCGGAAGGGAAAGAAGGGAAAGAAGAGCCGCCTGCGCTATGCAGAGGGCGATCGTGACATGGATGTCTCTGTGTATGATTTTGAAGAAGAGCAGCAGGAAGGGCTGCTGTCAGAGGTGAATGCTGAGAAGGTTGTGGGCAACATGAAGCCACCAAAGCCCACCAAGATCAAGAAAAAAGGTTAGATTTTCACTCTTTTTGGGGGGGGAGGTTAAACATTATTTAAGTATCAATCAATTGTGATTTAAGCGTTAAGTAATTGTGAGGTTCCTGTTTACAGTCCTGAAAAGCTGTAGAGCTTTAAATGACCCAAATTTCCTCTCCTTTTTTGTGTCCAGGTGTAAAGAAGACTTTCCAGTGTGAGCTGTGCAGCTACACCTGTCCAAGGCGCTCCAACCTGGACCGACACATGAAGAGCCACACAGATGAAAGACCACATAAATGTCACTTGTGTGGAAGGGCCTTCAGAACGGTCACACTGCTGAGAAACCACCTCAATACACACACAGGTAATTCAGAAATTTCTGTGTAGACTCCAATATGCTAATAGTGGAAAATATTTTGGTATAGTTTGTATTAATTCAGTGGAATTGGTAAATTGAATTTTCCCTCTTTTTAGTTGACTAGCTGGGCAATGTGTATAGTATTTTTTGATATTGGTACCCAGTCTTGCTAAAGTTCAGTTCTCATCTTCTTGAATTTTTAGGCACTCGGCCACATAAATGCACAGATTGTGATATGGCATTTGTGACCAGCGGCGAGTTGGTGCGTCATCGTCGCTACAAACACACACATGAGAAACCCTTCAAGTGCTCCATGTGTGACTATTCCAGTGTGGAGGTAAGTAATCTGTACCCATCTAATTCTTCACTGTGTTTCCTGTGGTAGCTTCTTCTTTTTTTTTTTTTTTTTTTTTAAATGTTTGTCTCTTTCTTCCCAGGTGAGCAAGCTGAAAAGGCACATCCGCTCTCATACAGGGGAGCGACCATTCCAGTGCAGTCTGTGCAGCTATGCCAGCAGAGACACTTACAAGCTGAAGAGACATATGAGGACACATTCAGGTAAAATACTCGCAGCTCCTAGTGGTCGAAACACAGTTTAGCTCTAGTTTGAGAAGAGTATCTCACTCACTATATTTTCTCTTCTCCTTTGCAGGTGAGAAGCCGTACGAGTGCTACATCTGTCACGCCCGTTTCACACAGAGCGGCACCATGAAGATGCACATTCTGCAGAAGCACACGGAGAATGTGGCAAAGTTCCATTGCCCACACTGTGATACTGTCATCGCCCGCAAGAGTGACCTTGGTAAGTTTTGTGTCACCATTTTTACTTCAAACTGCAAGTCATTAAGGTCAGCAGATACAGAAAAGAAGTAGAGAGGTGCGAAGGCTGATTTTAATGTGGGTCTTTGTGAGCTCCAGGTCATGAAATACTTCAGTTGTTGTTGAAATCACATTTCTTTGGTTTTCCTAACCATGCTAGTCACAGACATCTGTGTAGTGTGTCCTACGTTGATTGAATCTATATATAGTGAGAAATCAGAAGAATCTATTTTTTTTGTCTTTATCTAACAGGTCTGTGTAGCATCCGACTGATTTTCTTGTCTGTCTTGTTTCTATCTTAGGTGTTCATCTGCGGAAGCAGCACTCATTCATTGAGAAGGGAAAGAAATGTCGTTACTGTGATGCCGTATTTCATGAGCGCTATGCTCTCATCCAACACCAGAAGACCCACAAGAATGAGAAACGTTTCAAGTGTGACCAGTGTGACTACTGCTGCAGACAGGTTTGTGTTACGTGGAGCATGTAACACACGTACTGTGTTTATCATTTTGTTTTACTACTGAATAACTGCTTATTTGATCTATTACACCGCAGGAGCGGCACATGATAATGCACAAGCGTACACACACGGGGGAGAAGCCGTTTGCCTGCAGCCAGTGTGAGAAAACTTTCCGGCAGAAGCAGCTCTTGGACATGCACTTCAAGCGCTACCATGATCCCAACTTTGTCCCCACTGCCTTCGTCTGCAGCAAGTGTAGCAAGACATTCACTCGCAGGGTAAGACTGAGCGCTGAAATGTTTTTGTTTTTCTTCTTTCTCCTTCCTGTATGTCACTGAGTTGTGACAACTGTTTGTGTGTTCCTCAGAATACTATGCTGCGCCATGCTGAGAACTGTACAGGAGAAAGTACTGGAGAAGAAAATGGAACTCCCACACCCAAAAAGGGCCGTCGTGGGAGGAAGAGGAAGATGCAGGCCAGGGCAGATCTAGATGATGACACAGGTATGGTCTGCTTAAGCTTTTGACAAGTTGGTGTTTCTACATCCAATCTCTTTATTGCAAATCTCTTATGTTTTGTATAGCCCCCCCCCCAAAAAAATTTTACATTAACATATACTATGTAATTTGTTCAAAGGAAGCCATTTATCATTTTAGTTATGCGTAAAACATTCAAACAACTTTAAAATGTATTTTAGTTGTGAGGGCTGCTGGAAATATTCAGCAGGGTATTTAAAATCAACCTGGGGTACCTTACCAGGACCACCATAAGAGAATGTCTCTCAAACTAAAAACGGTATTGAGAGTTGAAGCTTAAAGTTGTTTTCATCCAAGCCCATATTGATATATGGTGCCATATGTTGAAACATTATTGTGATAATGTCCTAGTGACTTCTTAAACTGATTTTACAGCAACAGAAACTGTCACTGTGTCCATGAACACTTTCTGTCCTTGTTACTTCGACATTTTGTAGATGTACTAATATTGAGTAAAATTTTCGGAAAATATGCCCATGTCAACATTTGAATTCCTGTCTGCTTCTCATACTTCCTCTTTCATATGTAGAGGGTGAGCTGGACGCAGAGGAGGAAGAGGAGCTGCTAACTGAGATTGAGATGGAACAGGCTCCACCAGTCGTCCCTATCCCAGCCCCTGTGGAGCCACCAGCTAAGAGGAAACGTGGGCGACCCCCGAAGAACAAACCAGACAGTAAGCATCAGAATTCATTTGGCAATGATTCAGAGCCGCACAAAGTGAGACTCGATGTCTTTCTAATGGACTGATAATCTGATCAGTACTACAGAGCTGAACTGTCAAATCACGTTTGCCTTTAAACTATTATAACAGTCTGGAAAAGTACATTCGTATCTTATGGTCTGACCTGAAACTCTCTTTAACAGCGGCTGCTATCATCCGTGTTGAGGACGAGGCCACTGGAGAGGTGGATGACATCATTGTGAAGAAGGAGGTCGGAGCCGAACAAGATGACCAGGACGACGGCAACGACGACGGTGCAGAGGTGGTGGTGGTCGGGGGAGTGAAATCGACCGTTCAGATGGAGGAGTTGTCCCAGGAAGAGGGGACAGCGCAGGGGGAGCAGGTGTCAAGGGCCCCGTCCAACGGAGATCTGACCCCTGAGATGATCCTCAGCATGATGGACCGGTGATGGATGTGAACCTGTAAACACACCCAGACCCTTGACCACATCTTCATTTTAATTCTTGGCATTTAGGATTACAAACATTTGCATCCTGCACAGAAACAAACATCACTGTTGTAATTTAAGATTTGACTTTTAATCATGTATCGATAAAGACTTGGATGAGTGAAAAAGATTTTTTAATAAGGATTTATCTACCAAAAACGCATTTCAGTACATTTGAGTTTGAAGTGGCTGTAATTGACAGCAGTGTCTTTTTTTTCCACTGTTGCCTTTGGTGTT
Source organism: Toxotes lorentzi (assembly GCA_037833715.1). Lineage (NCBI taxonomy): Eukaryota > Metazoa > Chordata > Actinopteri > Toxotidae > Toxotes > Toxotes lorentzi. The sequence goes on from JBBMJY010000001.1 coordinate 15,246,255, forward strand.
TCATAGCTCCGCTATGTGGCAGAGAACTGCTACATTAATCTAAATGACAAAATCTCTTCCAGCTCCACTTCTGCAGAGTGGTCCACCAAATATGTTTTAACGTGGAAGAACGACTAAATCTGTTCATGGAATTTTACTGTTTTGTTCTTCATCTCTTTTCTTAAGCCCATAGTTTTTATTTGTTGTACAACCGTTGTTAAGTTATACAGCCGTGTGCTGTTGGGAAAATCTGTAAGTAGATAGTAGTGTGCCCATAATGTGGACCTTGCTTTACTTTGTTTTCCGTAATTCCAATGACTGTTCCTCACTGAAGAGCTCCGTATACCTCTCAGTTTGAACAGACGGCTGCTCTGTAGTAAAAGACGATGATGAAAATGGGCTTTTGTAAAGCAGCATTATGGCAAAAACATTTAAGCCCAAGCTGAAAGTCACTGTGAAACTTCATCAGGAATGTTATAAAATTGCAGAAACAATGACACAACCTTTTAGGAAGATGATACTGCCATTAATCACAGCCACTTCGTGATAAGAAAAATGAAACATTTTGAATATTTTTATGTTTTGGTTTCTTTTTCTGTGGTTAGTAAATCCCTTTTTAAGCCTATTCTAGTTTTTAAAAGCTTAATAGATGGCTTATCTTTATGCTCCTTTCCTGCCACTATAACACCCCTAGATTCTGCATATGTACTAAACATTGTCTCTGATAAATGCAAGGAAAGAACATTATTTTGCTCCCTTGTGCAGCCATTCCACTTTGGGTTGATGTTATCCTTTTGTACCTTTTGGCAATGCGATGCTCCGTAGCAGCTTGAATGACATTTTATGAACTGTGTGGCAGACGAGAACAGATGTATGACTGTACAACCAATAAAAAATTAGACATCGAGACCGGCTTTTAGGTTTCTGCAGCTGTAATAATTTCAATCATGGATATTTAAAATGTGTTCAGGTTGCTTGAGCAGTTAACACTGGTTAGTGGTATGGTTCCAGCAAATACATGGCTTGCATCGTTGTTTATCTAAATAAGATGAGAGAAAACTAACACAGAAATGTCAGTGTATTTTGCTTGCATCTATATTTTATTAAATGGGGGACTCGATATTAAAATTTTCTCTCATTTGTGTCTCAAGAATTTAAACTTTGAACATAAATGAACTGACAAGACATTGTACTGGATGTACTGACTACTGTATTTACACTGGTATTCTCCAAATAGGTGGTTTATTCAGAATCAGCTTTAACAGGGATTAGTCAGGATGCAGCTGTGCAGTCACAGTATGCATCTATGGATTTTATCCACTGTAAAGTAAATCCACATTTTTGTGGCGCTTACTCTTCTAGAGACACACGTGCCTCCACTGATACACTCCTAAAAGCTTTTTCATCTACATTTGGTTTTGCATTTCCAAAAGATGTAGTACTTAGCTTTGATAAATGTTATACCAGATATAATGGGTAATGGCGTGATTCAAAATCAATGATCAATTTCTTTGCATGTAACATGTCACATGAATGCGCATCATGTGAGATGAGCATGTTGAGGCTAATTAAAACTGCCTTCACTGGGAATTCTTTGTGTCAAGAAAAATCTGTAAACAACTTCAATGTCCTTCCATGGTGAGAGAGAATATGAATTATCTGCCTAAAATCATACCTTCTGTAAAGAAATCTTTATTCTAAGAAGTAGTAGTTGTTTTTAAAATCTTTATTCCCATTGTTACAAGTGAAATACCTGCACTGAAAACATCACTTTTTTAAAGCAAGCCTTACCAGAAAAATGGCTCCTGTGACTGATACACTTTTATATATTATTAGATTATCATTATCATTTTGTGTAGGACCACAGCTTTATTTTCATTACGGATAAAAGTGTTGATTATTTTTCTCGATTAAGTGATTGACTGTTTTGTAACAAGTCAGAAAATAGTGATAGTTAGTAGTAGATAATAGTAGATAATAGTTATTCTGAGGGGTGGGAACTTCAGTGCTTTTTTTTTTTTTTTTTTCCCATTACTTTATTGATCCCTCCTGGGGGGGGGGGATTACTCTCTGCATTTTACCCACACCAAGCGAATGAAACACACACACAAGCATGCACATGCACTAGAGACGCTGGGGCAGAGGGCTGCCCAGTGAAGCGCCCGGGGAGCTGGGGTGAATTGGTGCCTTGCTCAGGGGCACCACAGCCATGGTCGCAAAGGCAGGGGAGGCCGCACTCTTAACTTGTTGCGCCACGGCTGCCCCCAACATTTAGTCCAACATTTAGTCCAACATTTAGTCCAAACCTCAAAATTATTTAAAATCAATTTAAATATTTGAACGGAAAAAAAAAAAACAACAGCCGATTGTCAGATTAAATAAACCAGAACAGTGAAATATTTGGTATTTTTGCAAGAAATGTGTAAAGTCTTCATTATAAATGTAAATTAGTTCCGTAAAAACTATAATCCTCCGAAATGTCGTCGAGATAAAGTATAAAATGGCGCATAATGGAAATACTCAAGTAAAGTACCAGTGCCTCAGATTTGTACTGAAATGCAGTATTCGAGTAAACATACTTTAGTTACTTTCCATCCCTGCCGGGCAGTGAGATTTAAAGCGAACAAACACGTGGTGGCGTGAGAAGTGGAAACGGTATTTAACTCATTTCTAGTGTCCTCTCTAATAGTCTAATAGTTTCAGGTGTGTTTTAAGGTTAAAAGCGTTAATCATCTGTGAAGTAGCTGGCTCTATGTTTTTTTTTGGAGACAGACATGCTGAGTCTCTGGTGTCTAAGGTTTGGGAACCTCCTACTCATGCAACAGTTGGACAAGTCCCTGCAATGTCCGACGGTGGAGTTAGCTTACGATTTAGCCGCTAAAAGAAAAGTTAAGGGAAACTTAACCTAAAATAACGAGCGACCAATTCTCCATATTTTGGACCTCTTACTGTTTCTCTAAGGATGTCAGACGTTGTACGTAAACGCTGTTTGAAACCCACTTTCAAATTTGTGCTAACTTTATTTTAATAGCGAGAAGCAAGAAAGGGACATTTAACTGTTTTCCCACATCGGACCAGGTCTAGATCAAAAACTACTATACTTAAGACTTGTCAAATCTGGGCTAGATTATCCCAAGCAAGGTAAATACTCTATAAACACATCTTTTTCCTGTGGAAATACAAACAAAGCGCAGAATCGGTCGCTCAGTGTTGTATGTTAATTTTCCCCTAACTGCCGAATCAGAAACTAGCTGCAGCGTCGCCTGTTACGTTAGCTAAAGCTAGTTATTCCGGCGGCTAGCTAAAACCCTGAATGACTCAAGGACCGTTACAATTGGACCGAGTCCGTTTTATCGTTCGGTAACGACAAGCAGAGACAGTAGCTGGAGAGTTTTACCAGCACTGAACTGCTGTCGGTGGTGGTATTTAACTTCTGGGGGTCTGTTTTATGTTCCGTTACCCTCACGCTAAATTTCAGTTGTATAAATACTAAAAGACGCACACTTTATTTTCAGACTGGAAGCGGGCAGCTCTTAAACTAGCGTTAATATGGAAGATTAATAGCAGCGCTCTCGCTTTTGCCAGCTGCAACGTCCTGTTTTGTAGGAAATCAGGAGGGAAAAGCGCCACATGCTTTCCTTAATCGCCGCCCCTTCTCCGGCTCGGTCAAACTTGGACAATCGGCCCTCGGGGCTGCCGCACCTGACAGATTTAACGGCTAAAACAGAACCGACACATTTTACTGGGCCACCTTCAGGTGACTGCCGAGGTTCTGGCAGACGTCAGTACTGTTTCTCCTTCCTCTCCTTCGGAAACACCGAGCCTGTTTTTTTTCCGTTGGATTCACCGTGGCGTCGCCAGCACAGCAAAGGAGCAACGGTCTGGCAAAACAGTGACAGACTGAGGAACATCCTTGTTGCCACAGCAACTAGCCGAAAAACGATTTCCGGTTGGAGGAGAGACATTTCAAAATAAAAATAGAGCGTTACATCACACACTGAGATCAGTGTACATGGAAGTTAATGTACCAAACTGTATTTTCACCCGTAGTGGAAGTCCTCGGATCATTTACTTAACTATGAATGGTAGTACTACACTGTAAAAATACTCCATTGCAAATAAAAGCCCTACATTGAATATGTTGTTCATGTAAAAGTATGTAAGTATAATCAGCAAAATTTGCTTAAAGTATTGAAATCAAAAGTAATCAATGCAGTAAAATAGTAAAATAGATCATCATCATCAAAATGCACTATCATACATGATCAGCAGATTATTATTACTCGGGTATTAATATGCAAAACAACATTTTACTGTTGCTTACACGGTCAGGTTGCACCTCAGTGCTTGTTTTATAGTCCAAACCTGAAAAATTAGTTAAAGGATCATCATAATTGTTGCCAATTGACTCTCTGTCAAATGACAGATCATGTTAGCTCAAATTTTATATACTTTTCATATATAGCAGTCAAATAAATTTCCCTCTGAGCAGCAGTATGAAGTGTCATAAAATGAAAATACAGAAGTTAAGTACAAGTCCTTCAAATTTGTACTTAAGTACAGAATGTGAATATATGTACTTAGTTACATTCCATCACTGGTTTTCACATGCAGAATCTGCAGCATTGCTGGCTAGTGTAGCTGTGTTGGCTTTTACACTGAAAATCTCCGTCCGGAAGTTGTTTGTGGTAACTTCTGCTGCTTTGATTTTGGACACAAAAAACTGCGAAAGCAAGGAGAAGGACAGCGCCCAGAATAACTGTAAACCCCTGCAAACTGTGTGGAGCATCGCGTTGGAAATGGGACTGCGGTCATACTCTCCGGGTTGTCGGACTTTAAAACAGAGGTAGGGGGCCGCTGCTTTTATCGCCAAGGTCACAGCAAGAATCCTGTGAAATTTTTCTCTACATGGGCATGATGACTTCGTGCGACGTGAAGTTGCTTTCCTGTGATGTTGTCGAAATTATATCCAACCAGCTGGCTCTGATTGACTCTATCTCGGTTTCCCCAGCGGGTTCTGGTGTTTGTTGGGACTTGATGGACCGATACTTTGAGAGAGGAGGGCGTTGGGGGTCCTGGTCTGGACGGGAGTGGACTTTTTTGTGGCCTGTGATGAGCTCCGGGGGCTGGGGTGGGATATGTACGGAATACAAAATTTGTGTCGACACGGTTTCACAAGTTTGCTGGTTGAGCTCCGTCTTTATGTGAAGTAAAGAGCACGGCCGTGATGTGTGAGTGTGTTTATCCGACTCAGTGGCCTGCTGCCGCCGGGTTAGGCTAATCCAGTAATCTGGAACAGAGGTGGCTGCATTTTATTGTAACACCATTACCCCTTTATCATCATCCTCCTCCTCCTCCTCTTCCTCCTCAAACACACACCGAGGCGCACAAAGTATGGATGAACGCTTCTCTGATAGGGCGTGAGCTATGTAATGGTTTTTATCTGCATTAATGCTCCCTGAATCCAAATGTCCAGTTACATTTTAAAACAATCTGTGCTGAAATGATTAGTCGATTAGTGGGAAGTAAAAAAAAAAAAAAAAAAATGCCAGTCACAGCTTCAGATACGTGACTTTCTTTTCCCCATTTTGCCTTGTAAGGTTTTTGGCAACTCTTCAAATTAAACATACTTTAAGGCATCACTGTTGGTTCTGGTAACTTGTCAGGCTTATCTAATTTGTCATTATATAGTTCTGTTGCTGAAACCTTCAGTCACTTAAACAATTAGCCCATCAGCTCAAAACTATTTTGATAACTGATCAACAGTTTAGGTCAGTGATCAAGGAAAAATGCCAAGGATTCACTAACTAAAGCTTCTTCGGTGTGAGGATTTACTGCTTTTATCTGATTTATTCCATCGCATGTTTAATCTGTTTTTCTATTCTGTTCATCTGTTGACATGGGCATGTTTTACCTTTTCCAGACAGTTTATAGACTGAACGATCAGATGATTAACTAAAAAATTCAACTTGCAGCCCCAATTCAGTTTTCATAGTCAATGATTAATTTGTCAAAAGTTATCAATGAATGTTACTGATTCTGAGATTGTTGTAGGCCCAGACTACTGCCTGAACATGGCTATATGTGCTTGTGCATGCAGGGAGTGCATGAAAGGCTTTTTAAAAAAACAAAAACAAAACTCCAGTCTTGTGAGGTGATCGGAAACAGTGTCCTCTTTGTTCACTGTGCTCCATGGAGAGGATTAATCCAGCTAATGATCTCTAATGTAAGGAAAGGGATAAAAGCACATCTGACAGAGAGGAAACCGAGTGAGTGGCGCTCATTATCAATATTACTGAAGCCTGCAGAGCCTGTGTGTGGGCTGCAGGTATGGCTATTTATGGGTAGGTGGAAGTGTGTGAGATTTGCATCTCCCTCTCATGTGTGTTACCATGATGACTTTGCACTTTCATAGCTGTGCCCCCCGTTCTCTTCAGGGTGCAGGTCTGAGGTCTGCACTTGTTCTTTGACCATGTTTTAACCCCCCCCCCCCAGTTAAACCGCTAAGATTAGCGGTTTAACTGGACCACTGGCCTGGTGCACCCCTAGCCCATGTCCTCACCATGTGGCAGGAGAACCTTGAAAGATAGCAGGGTGTATACAGCTTATACATGTATTAGAAGTGTTGTTTCTAATAAGGCTTTGATCATTTAAAACCATGAGCTATGTGTTTTCCATCTCAGCAACTCCAGCAAATGCAACGCATAATCCCATCAGTGATAATAAGACACTCATTTCTCTCCTGTTTGTGAGTTTAGCATAAGACAATGCCAAGCAGATGCCACCTGTGGCTCTGGCCTGTGCTGCCTCAATCACAGATCCCATGTGTTAATATGGGGTTTGGCTCTTGCTTGCCAGATTTAGTTTGGTTTAAGTCTGTAATCTCTTTTGTGACTAGATTAGCACAGGCACGACCCTCTCTTCCTATAGTTTCCCTTGTCTGCGGCATCACGCTAATCTTCACATTTAATACCTTGGCTTGGAGTAGAAAAGGGGGTCAGTTTTTACACTCTCACACACGCACACAGCGGAGGGATGGTTTTATATTCTTGGGCCAAACTTCTGTGTAGAATTTCCTGTGCAGAGTCAGCCATGAGACTTCCTGTACTCTGGTGTTGGATGTGGAGGGTGGGGGGTGGAGGAGTAGGGAAGGAAGGGGAAGAGAAGTACAAGCAGACTGTACTGCCTACTGTTGTCAGTGGTGGCCACTGTGGTTGCTGCATGCATGTCGCTCACTGTCTCAGACTTTCAACAAAACAGCATGGCCAGACCAAGGAAGTGAAAGAGTGGTTTCTATCCTCATCCCCCCACCCCCAGTTTTCTCTCCAGTGACCACTGTAATCATCAGACTCCTTGATAATCACAGAGTTGGAGAATAATTCTTGTCAGGTACAGTGAGGTATGAGGTGAAGCATTTTTGTCTCTAATGTCTCCTTTTTGTGTAATTACAGGACATGTCTTTTGGTTTGTTAAAGCCACAGTGCTACACTCTGCTCTCCAAGCATGCTACAGTAGTGACAGTATCTCTCCGCTCAGCAGGTGAGCAGCACTCTGTCTGCTTCACCCTTTGTCCTGCCGGTTTCTTTGATGCCCGTTTTGAATGTGCTTTAATTGAAATAATCTGGGAGCTTTATCAGAGCTGATCACATTTGTTATCTCTCTCTCTCTCTCTCCCTGCCTCGCCCTCCCTCAGCACTGTTTGAACCAAGAGAAACGTGCCTTGTTAGGAAGCAGGATGTTCACAGGATCCACAAAACTGCCACCCACTAAAACCCCCCAGCCTGAGCGGCTGGATGAAGTGTACGCTGCCTTACGCAGAGGCTTACAGTGAGTAAACACATCTCAGGCACTGTTTGTATTGATTCCAGTGAACGGCTGCCAAGTGGAATGTCACTGAAAATAGGATTCAACAGCTTTTGAGTCTTGAATTGAAGAAGTAATAGTGATGGGGTTTTTGTTGTTAGGTCGTACCTGCAGGTCCACCAGCTGGAGCTGGACAGTCTGGGTCAGCAGATCAGAGAAAACAAGAGGAACGGTCGTTTGGTGAGAGCCCCTGTAGTCAAACCAGTCACACCAGTATTGACTGTGCTTTAGTACCAGGCCGGCTGCTAACGTCTGCAGTCGTCAGTCAGTTAATCTGACTCGTTGTGATGCTTGTTTTGATTCTTTTTGTTTTGTTTATTTTGCAGGGGTCTTTGTATGAGCTGGATAAGGTGAGTTTCATTCACACCTGTTGTATACAGACGTGAGTGCAGGACATTGAAACTGTTTACAGGTAGCAGAGAGAATGAGATTGTGTATTTTATGTAGGTTTTGTATTAGCTTGTCAAGTTTAATAATTGTTTTGTTTCCTGTAGCAAGTGAAAGCCATAGAGAGGTTCATGCGTCGCTTGGAATTCCACCTGAGCAAGGTGTGTATGAAATGATTCAATAAATAGATACGCAATTTTATTATACTAAAGAACTTGATTTTCCTCTCAGTAGTTGGTAGAGACCAGCACTGAGCTAAAAGGAGAGGGAAAGTAAATTCATCGGACACAAACATAATTCCAAATGAATGCTAAGTTTGCTTTGTGTCTTGATGGACGTGAAAAGAGGCAACTGTTTACAGACAAAGTTATAATATGTTTTCATGTCAGTGCTGTAAACTGTGAATGCAGCATTGACACAAAATCACATAATCAGTGGCTTAAAATTTTTTTATTATCATTTTTCAAATCTGTTTTTTTATGAAACAACAAAGGCACTGAAGAAAAGTCAATTCATGAAAATCATCATTTAAATTCTGGCTTCAGGTGATAATTTTGTTTCTACATAAATTTGTTGAAAGCTGCGTAACATTTGCTTTTCCAGGTTGAGGAGTTGTACGATGCTTATTGTATACAGCGGCGACTGCGTGATGGAGCGAGCAAGATGGTGGCGGCCTTTAACTCCGCCACTGGCAGCAAGGAGGCCAGAGAGAGCCTGAGTGAAGCCAACAAGGGCTACAGGGAATGTACAGAGGCAAGTAATGGACCTGAGGTCACTGAGTCAGTACTGATTGTGTCAGCATGTACACTGGCTGTGGTTCACTGTGCGATACTTTTAGTATTTTGCTGAACATAGATATCGAGCCATGTATATTCTAATATAATTTGGGCTGCAGCTAACAGTTGTTTTAATTACAGAGTAATCTACAGGTTAAGAATCTGTAAATGAAAAGGTCCAAGGTGGCATCTTTACATTGCTTGTTTTGTCTGATCAGCAGATATTCAGTATAATATCATTTAAGACAAAGAGAAGCAGCAAGTCATCACATCAGAGAAGCTAAAAAACTGTTTTTTTAGTTTTAGCTTGAAAAACATCTGAAATCATTAATCACTTTTCCAAATAGTTGCTGATTAATTTTCTCTCAAACAAGAAAGCAATTAATCGACTAATAATTTCACTTATAAATGTGATTGTAAATGTTATAATATTTAAACCCTCCATTCTTTCTGTCTCTGCAGCACATGTGCTCACTTGAGAGTGAATTAGAAAGCCAGATGGGAGAATTTCATGTCAAGATGAAGGGTGAGTCACTTTTTATGCTTATGTTACTTCCTAGTCTCACTATTAGTCCAGTTCTCATTTTTCTGTTGATTTCTGACGTTTCAGGCCTCGCTGGCTTTGCACGGCTGTGTGCTGGTGACCAGTATGAGGTAAGACACACAAATTCAAGCACGTAGACGCAGATTTTGACAGAGGCTCTGTGCTCGTTGTATCACATCGGGTGTTTTTGGGCCCGTTAGGTCCTAATGCGCTATGGGCGACAACGCTGGAGGCTACGAGGCCGCATGGAAGTCAGCAACAAGCAAATATGGGACAGCGAAGAGTATATTTTCCTGCCTCTCATCACAGAGCTGCTGTCAATCAAGGTAATGAAATCAGCTTTTAAAGGATAAGGCTCGCATTATCCAACATTTTTCATGTTATTAGCAAGTCTCATGAAAAGACCAAACAAGCAATGTCTGATTTTCCTAACCTGTCTGAGGCCCCAAACCTATTGGCTCCTACTCAAAACTTTAATCTTTAAAAGCAGGAGACATACCTAGTTTCATTTTTTAAAAAAAGAGGCTGTGCTATTCTCATAAACAGCTTGGCACTGTCATTTTTAAAAAATGTTACCCAAATGGAAATAAATGATGCATTTGTTGGTTATTGTTTTCATCTGCAGATTAATGCACATTTGGTGCTTCAGTGAGTATTTACTGCTCTAGGATGGTGTATATGAGATGAACTCAAAATAAACTACAATGTGTGCGTTTAGTGTAACAGAGAAATGTCACGCAGTGCAGTTACGTGGCTCAGTCGTCTGTTTTTAATAGCTTTTGGACAATGGTCTATGGCACAGAGGAATAATCTTGTGTTGGCTTATTAGATGGATCAGTTCATTGTTGGTTTTGTTCTTTTCGTAGGATTTGTTGACTTCTGTCTTCTGTTCTATCACCAAACTTATCCTTTAACTTACTACATGTGACTGTGGTCAGTGGCTTTAGCTGATTACCATCTTTGTTGAATTCCCATGGTTTCTCCTCATCCCTGTTTCATTGGCATTTGTCTGTTTTGGTTGTCAAGGTGACGGAGCTGAAGAGCCTGGCCAATCACGTGGTGGTGGGCAGTGTGTCGTGCGAAATGCTCGACCTGTTCTGCCCACTCCCCCAGACGCTCGCCGTGGACATTAATGACCTCGGGACGGTGAAGCTAAACTTGGAGGTCACCTGGAGGTACTTTAACCAGCAGCACACACCTCTTTGTAATTTTTACAGTTTTAATGTTTATTTAAGTGTCTTTTGCCTTTTTTTTTTCCCTTCCTCTTTCAGTCCATTTGATAAGGATGACCAGACATCATCCACCAGTACGGTTTCTAAACGGCTGCTGTCCAATCAGAGTCCCCCTGACACGCCCTCTATGCGGGAGCAGGTGTTCTATGTGAGTCGCATTAAAACAGATATTCAGCCTCAGCATTTTCCACTTACAGCAACATCACACCTGCTGTTACACAACTGTGGGCAGTTTCACAAAGACAGACTGACTGTGCTTTAGACCTTTCTTCAGATAGAAATCTAAACTCATCTGTCACACAAATCTAGTTACAGACTATTTTTACAAACTAAAAACCATGGCTGATCGTGCAAACCACAACAGACCACTCAGCTCCATTCTGTGTGGCAGAAAATTTATAGACATTTTACTGGGAAAAACCCACGAGTGTAAAAAAAAAAAAAGTATAAAACTGGAGTAGAGCTGAGAAGCCTTAAAATAAGCGTTTATTTTTGTTCAACTGTCTAACTTGATATGTGTCTAACACTACAGACAAGTCTAAAATATCTTTGTGAAACCAGCCCCTGGCTCATAATTTGTAGGTATGTGTAGAGGTTTGTAACAGCCTTGTAAATCAAACACAGTAAACTCTTTATTTTTGCTACATATATATATAAATATACACTGTATATTTGCCATTTATCTCACTGATGGCTATTATTACTGTCATTTCACTGGCTTGTTCTATTTCAGCTGCTCCCCAACTGCTTTGTCTGTAGCGGTAGCACTGATGTGTGTGAGGATGTTCACAGAGGACTGTGTGTGAGGACATGTGGTTGCGGGAGTGGCGTACCTGATGTGAGGAGAATGAATGATAGCGGCCGTGGGTTGCGTGACAGCGGCAGTATGTATGAACGAAGCTGTGGTCCTTGTAGCTGTTTAATAGTGGTTGAGTAGCGCTCCAATATGTCCCTCCTCTTCCTCACCTCGCTGAAGAGCGTGCCTCACGGCAGGCCCAGGCAAAACTGCTCACTGCTGGAGGCGTTCCACAATGTCGCCAAGGACAGGACGGCATCCTTACGTTGTGAATTCAGCCGCACAGCTCCCCGATTCACCTCCGTACAGTCGGTGTGTTGGGACGTAGTTGTAGCTGTAGTGTAGTTTACAGAGATCAAACCAAAAAAAAAATCGATCTGTAATCAAATCCAGGATCCTAACAGAAGAAGCCTGATCATGTTTAATCGAATCAAAACCAGGAAAGATTATTACAGGATTTTTTTCAGTTGCAAAGTCAGTGTGTGGTCATTCATCTTATTTTTAATTGTAAAATAACAAACTTAAAACATCTCTGTCCTTTGGCAGATGGTAGTCTGTATATGGTTATTTGTAAAAGTTTTATCACTTAATAACTGATTACTTTGTTTGTCAGTGATTAGTGAATATTTTTTACCAACCCAAAATGAAATATTAGCATTGCCCACATATTTTAGTGTGTAAAGAGGCTACAAGCAAATATATTCAGTTCATACTGTGATCCAGCAAATATAGCAAACTGCAATTGTGTAAAATGTTACAGTGATTTCATTTGACTTTAGTTCCACTCTACTTGGTTGTCCCCAGCTCAGTGCCTCTGTGACCCACAGTGTGAGGACCACTGGATCAGTGAATTTGTCTGTTGTGTTGCTTTTTCTGGATGTAATTTGATAACCAATATGCACACAAAGCCTGTAGTCATGTCCTGCTGTGTGTAGATTTAACAGTGATAATTGGTCTAATTAATTTTCTCTCTGCGTTTACCTTTCTAGTCTCTGCTGAAGAGACAGGGAGAAATGGAGAATGGGACTGTCTGGTCCAACTCCTCCGAGTCCTCCGACGACTCCTCCAGTCCAGCGCTGGCTCACCACGCTCAGAGGCTTACGGCCGCCAACATGCTGCAAACCACTCTTACCAGTCAGCTGTCGTTCACTCCGCACAAGTCCAGCGCGTCGACGCCATCCCTCTCGTCAAACCAAGAAGAGGACGAGACAGAAGCCGGGGAGGTCTTCTCTCAGACAGATGCAGTGCCAAACGGCCATCTGCAGACTTCCTGCTCTCACAGCCATGTGAGCGAGAGCAGCCCAGACTGTTCTGTGACTGACAGAGCGTCAGCTGACCTCTCTGAAACCTCAGCAGACCTGAGCTGCTCATTACCCGACGTCTCATCTGTCCCTCCTCCTGTGTTGTCGGTGGACAGAGCCGATGTGTCTGAAAGTGGCATCCCACAAGTGTGTGTTTCAGCAGAGGAGGTAGAGGATGCTCCACGTGAGGACTCGTCTGTACAGGCTGAAGCAGAGACAGGGGACAGAACCACTGAAGTAGCAGGTGGACACCAGGTAGAAGCATCAGATAAACACAGTCAGCTACATCAGTCCACCCAGGAGTTAAAACAACCAGAGGACACTCCAACGGTGAGCTCAAGAATAAGCATGCTTCTGCAAAGCCTAATGTGTCGATAGTGATATTTTTAACGCCCGCATTTGTTTTTCCATAGGTTCCTTTTCCTACTTCCTCTAGTTTCACCCAGGAAGTTGAGACAGCCCTTGAAAGCTTTGACTTTCTCAACTGCTCTGACCTTGATGAAGATGATGAGGAGGAGGAAGATGAACAACAAGAGGAAGATGAAGGAGGAAAAGAAGAGGTGGACGGGCAACACGAGGAGGACCAAAACAAAGAGGAGCAAGAGAAAACAGAGGAAGAGCAAAAGGATGAGAATTTCTACTCTGGAGGAAGGTCAGTGTTGTGGGTATTTTTTGTTTTTGGTTTTTTTTTTTGTCTGCACAGAAACATTTGTTGTTATTGTGTTCTAATGATTATTATTGCCTGCTCCCTGAGCCTTTTTGCTAAATATTTCATATAAACATATATTCATATAAGTCCATTTCCATTCTCATTTCATATGACTAATAAACTTGATTACAAAGAGACACAAAATGACTATAAATGCTGCATCATTTTGTGTCTCCTTGAATCTGGGTGTCTTGCTCCTATGTAGGAAAGGAAAGGTAAAGGGCCTTTTACATGTTTGAGCCCAGGGACCGGTCATCTTGCCCATTGTGCAACCATACAATAAAAACACTTTTTAGTCTTTTGGTTTGAATATTTCACTCAGTGTAAACACAATATAGCGTCAGTGAATAATAAGATGATTCCTCCAACATAAAAGTGACTTATGGGGAGAAATGCAGGAAAACAGCATGTTAGGGGACTTTAACTGATGTGTGTATATTTCACTCAAGTGTTTTTCATTGTCACACCAGTCTGTTTTCTGTCTCATTCAGCAGTGATGAGGAGGAGGTGGCAGACGGCCTTGAGATCCTTATGGAAGCCCCAGAAGGATTTAGGAATTCGGATGAAGATCGTTTCTCTGAATCACAGGTAAACAGAACATTTGTCAAACCCTTGTGAAAGCAGTTATATGACACAAAAACAAAAAAAAAATCTATGCTTAAATTTTTTTTTTTTCCAAAAGGAGTCGAGTGTGGAAGATGTGCATGATTTGGGACAAATGGAAATGCCTGAGGATAAGGAGGAACCCAGTGAGGAAAAGGGTGATGAAGGTGAACAACATGGTGAGAGGAGTTTGTCAGCAAACAGAGGAAGTAGTCAATCACGTGACAATGCATCTGCAGAGGTGAGGAGTTTGTTCATTTGCCTTCTGTTTTTAATCTTTCAGGAGAGGACACGTTGCATGGTCAAGAGGAGCGTCCCTCTACTCCCAGCCATTTGGCCACTACCGTCTTTTAATGACACAGTGGAATCATAGCTGAATCACTTCCCCCATGCTGATCTACTCATGCCATCTCCCTCTTACACTGAGGAACCAGAGGCCTTGAGGATGTTCCACTTACTGCGCAGACAAACAAGCTCTTCCCTTACGGTGGAGTTTGTGCACGTATTTGCCTTGATCTTACCAAGAACGCTAAACCTCGAGGTTTCTGCACCTCAGTCCTGATTGAAAACCCTCTACATATACACACACACTTCCCTTCAGAGGTCTTTGTTCCTTCAACACACACTCTTATCATGTTGCCTGGGATAAAGTGGGATACCACTTGAGTTTACATGTTCATAAACTGTTCCTGTCATGTGAAAATGTATTGTCCAAAATGGAAACATTTCAGGAACAGATAAAAGCGGCCTTGTTTTTGGCTTTGTTACAGTGCATTTCTTAAGTGACGTAATAATTTTGAAATGGTTTTGTACGTTCCACGTTGATGAATTTAAGCTACAGAAAAGCATACAATCACTTACCGAGTTACACAAGATTTTCAAAACAGTAATCAGTATTTGCGGACATGAAAGACTGTTGAGGTTATGATTTTCAGTGTTAAATCAGCGCACACCCCAGAACTCTGTCACTGACAGCGAGACAGGAAAAGGCTTCTGAAGCATGTGTTTGTCTGAAGATTTTTATCGACAAGAAGTAATTTCCAAACCAGGAATGTACCCTGAAAACCAACAGGATATTTTCATTTTTAGGCATCAAAGACGGTTAATGAGGATATTCAGAAATACACAATTAGCCTGAGCTGAATAATGAACAAGCGTTGTACAAGTATAAACACTTCAAGGATAGCAGTTTGAGTTTCTCTCCGAAACTCGTTTTGGTCCGGCTTTTACAAACATGAAAACAATCTGCGGTGTAAAACGATATTTGAACCTGCATGTGTAGCTGCCTCACACTGCCAGTATGTCTGTATAAAAAGCTCAGCTCAGTTCAGTTTTGAGTGTGTAAGCTAGGCTCCAGTGTAAGGAAGCCATCGGGTTTGTAGCTGTGTACAAAAGCTGCCTCACGGGGGCGCCATAGTCTTTCAGCATCATGCTTTACGTTGTTCTCCAAAAGCCTCCTCATTCAGAAAGTGCCTCAAGTGACAGAGATGTAAGGTTTTAATTGCCGGGACAGGAGAGATCAGGCAAAAGATAACAGTGTTTATTTTCTGAATTACTTTAAGAGTGTGCACAATAAGAGATATTTACTGTTTCATATAAAGAATTGTATATGTCTTGAAATGTTAAAATGTTTATGTTCAGAAATGTTTAAACTTTATAAAGGTTTCTTTAAAAGTAACACGTCTGTTGTTGTAGTGAATGAATCAGCATGTGTCAGGACTGTTACAGAGTCTGGTTTAGTTCAGTAAAAATCACAACAAGAGAACAAAACCAACATTTCCTGAAGATTTTTAAAATTGAAGACGAAGAGCAATGAGCATAAATGAGTTGCTGGAATGTGGTGCTCTTTGGCTTTGAAGAACTGAATGTCAAAAGGCACTAAGGAACTGTTTTGAAAAAGAAATATTTCTACTTTATTCGAAAAGATTAAATATGTCTATGAGTTGTGTTAATCCACATCTGTGCGTTGGCTCAGCTGAAGGAAATGGCAGGACTAAGTTCACATCATAACATAAAAATTAGCATTGTCAATCCTGCTCTCCCCTCATTCATACATTCACAAAAAAATAAATAAGAACGCAGGTAAATTCACTGAATAGATTTTTTTTTTAACAAGCAACCTGTTAAAATGTGTAAAACCAGATAAAACTCATAAGGACACAGTGACACTAACCAACAAAGTATCAATATCACCCAAAATCAGTGTATCAGAAACCTGAATCCCTCTCCCATTCAAGTTACCCTGGAAATGCTAAAAACCAGTGAAATTTATGTGAGAAACCACAACACAGATGCTTAAAATGATGTCCCCAGTGAAAACTGTATGACCACAAGCTTTATGACAAATGATTCTAACGATTCATTTGCACAGATTTACCTCTACCTCTGCTTTCAGTGCAATAAAACATCACAGATAAAACACAGCATTATAAAACAAGTTAAGAAAAAAAAAGACAGTCCTGCTTCCAAATATCTTCTTTTTGTTCCGGTTATCTGAAAATAAAACAAAGAAGACACATTTGAGTTTAATATATATTATTATTGCACAGAATGCACAAAGTGCTTAGTTTTCAACATAAAAATGCATAAACACAGTTTTCATAGCGCTTACAGTACGCTTTGTGAGCAGCAGCAAGAGATCTGCACTTTATTTTCTTTCTGGTGCCGTCTCCTTTCTCTGAAACAAAGATGCTACTGCCCTAGTCTCTGACTGGTGGGGGTTTTACCTGGAGGAATCACTCAGGGCTTAAAAACATCTGCAAACTCTTCTGCACATTTTCTGGGTAAAAGTTTCTATAAATGGAAGCAAATGCATTTAATTAACGTGATTTCAAGTGCTACTGGTGTACTGATATTATCGTCATTTACATAACATTGTTAGGGAACCCTACCCAGTTTGATAATAATGTTATTTGCTAGATCTAACCTCTGACTTCAACCTTTGCCATTGCCTATTAGTTTGACTATGGCCGTGACAGAAGCACTATGATGTTTACATGAAGACGTTGATATTTACGTGTGTGATCGAGTTATACTGATTAATTTTTTCAACTGTTTTCCAATCAGGACTAAACCAGGAGGTCGCAGTTTGTCTGCCACCTCTAACAATAATTCGTTAAAAAGACAGGAAACACTTCTAATGATCAGCTGCTGAACAATAAGTGTCCGGACACGAAAATATTTAAATTAAGGATAAAACTTCAGCTTAACTGTTTTTAAACTGAACACCAATTATTAACAGCCCACTGTTGTATCAACACTGTGAGGTGAGTCTACTTTTCATAGTGAAAGAAATGTTAAATATTCTACAGACTAATTTTTCCCACACCTAAAAACCTTAAAAACCAATTGTCAAAACCCTGTGGTGTAAAACCAGAACATGCTGCCGACCAGACATACCCAGGTGTATGTGCATATGCTTGCCTCTGAGTGTCAGAGCTGTGTGTTCTCACCTAAAAACTAAGTGGCTGCTCCAGCGAACCCCCCATCTGCAGTAAGGCTGCACTGAGTCCGGCCTTTAGCGCTGAATAGTCGGGCTGCTCAGAGTACTGCAGAGCCATCACTGCGGTCAGGTAGGTTTGAAATGCTTCTGCACGGTAATACACACAAGCACACACACAGATAATATACTATAAGCATGTGGCATCTAATCACATACTTGTTTTACAGTATGTTGTATAAGAAACACGTGCACTCACTGGAAACTCTCTTCTTCCCAAAGCAGTGCCTCAACAGAGCGGGAACATCCTCCATGTACCTACAAATGAGAATTTTTTTTAGTATTTTGAGCATTTTCTTTCTATTGTACTACTGACTTAATACACTGAGTATACAGGTTCATGTTATACAGGAATGTCTCAGAGCTTTGATATGATGCAGTATTTCTATGGTGTTTCAAAGGTGTGTGAACTTTAAATATCCCACTGGTGATAAACCTGCTTACCTCTGTTTCTGGGCGGCTACCTGGTCCAGCTGAGTGAGGTCAGTCCACGGCAGCGACCCTGTGTGCCATCGCAGCATGCAGTAACCCAGAGACTGCAAGTCACTGCGTCGAGACGGTGCTGAAAGCAGAAATGCACACGGAGATGATAACACCTGTTTTCCCTCCCAGATTTACATCAACACAACAAAACAATCATCAGATGGACATTTCACCCTAGAAAGGTAAAATGTTGAAATCGCTTTTACACTGAAGGATATCACACACAGCTACACAAGCAATACATCAAATCAGTTTCATCATGTGCAGCGTGTGTGCGCCTGACAGATCCGCGCACAGATGGACTGTGGGAGGACTGCAGCTGTCTCTTCGTGGAAGGAGGAGAAATAAGTCTGGCAGTATTTGGTTTACAATGACTTACATGGTGAAATAATGTCCATTTCCCTGACACTTGTAGGAGGGTTTTAGTTTCTAGATGAGGAGTCAGTGAACCGTAGAAGTTACACACCTGCTCCCTTGTGTGCGTCCAGGCTGATGAACTCCACGGTGCCCTCATGTGGTGTCCTGCTGGCTTCACGGTACTCTACGTGTTGGCCCCCTGGACAGTACCTAAAGGCATGGTAGTATCCTACAAGGTAGACCTAAACACACACACACACATGAAAAGAACGGCCAGTGTAAAACACATGTCAATCATGGACACCGACAGAGTACAGAGAGAGCATTTCTCACCTGTGATGTGTGTCCTGGTTTGATGTAGATGTTTTCTGCGTTAATATCAGCATGAACGTACTCGTTTGAATGGATGTACTGCAGAACATCTAACTGCAAAGCGGAAGTTTAATAAGAAAGAGGGAATCAGTTTTCAGAGGTCAGAGCTCTGGGTCATTTATATTTGGGGACCAAGCTTAAGAGTATTGTGAGAACACCCACTAGTCTACAGGCGAGCTGAAGAACAGCTTTCTCAGACAGAAACTCATCGTCTTTCTCCGTGACAGATTGGAGAGACTGGCCCATGTTGGGGAAAATAAGAAACCTATTGAAATAAATAAATATATAAAAGAACAATGTATACCAAGTTAACGTAAAATACTTTCGTATTATGTGTAAATATCCCCAGATACATTTTTTCCAGACCTGTAGGAATCTCCATGAAGACCAAAACCAACACAAGAAGGAATCCCCAGAAAATCCATCTTATTTTGCTTGATCCACTTGTCCACTAGAGAGAGAGAGAGAGAGAGACGACAGCTTTTTAGAGGAGGGTTATCACGTGCGGTGCGTAAGTAAAGTTACATCACGACAGATAAGAACTACATAAAGGGCGTTTTAGATTTGATTTGTCCCCCAAACTGACATGATCATGCTCCTGTTGAATAAATTCTTATCCTCCTCTGCTTTCAGCTAAATGGCTGATGAAATAAAAGACAGGCCCTTGTACGAGAAATTCTGTAAAAGCAGAGCCCTTCTTACTATCTACCTGTGGTTCAGACTGTAGGTGTGAGCATGTGAATGGCTCTGTTTCTGATTCACCTGTTACAACCTGTGATAAATACTGATGCTACCTTGGTTTTAACAAAGTTAATTTCTCTTGTCATTATCAAAAAAGCTGCAGTCCACCCTCCATGAAATCATCACGGCCTTGTCTGTCTTTTGTGTCCATGGTATTGATTTTGAGGTGCTCAACATGAACGAAAACACACTAAACCCTCACCAGATGCAGGTTTAGCAGCTCTCTGCAGAAAGTTCTGCTCGTTGAAGATTTTACCATCTTTAGCTCCCTAAGAGGAAGAAAAACTTTATTGATCTCACTCAGCAAAACTGAAGAACTGAAGAAGCATTGGTTACAGGAAATAAAGAACAAATAAAAATATGAAAAATTTCATATGAGTGCTGAGGCGGCACTCACCAGCTTGAGGATGTGATTTGATTCCTTGGAACTGGATCGTGAAACTGTCTGCAAAACTGAAAAGGACGAAACAGAATCATTCAACTGAAATAATACAGACTCTATTCTATATTTTTATTTTCTGTGAGAGAAACTGCAGCTCTTTCCACTACACTTAATTAACCATCTCTTTGTTTTAATAAAGTTAACTGGAACCCAGAGACTCTTATATAATAAGTATGTCTCTAATATAAGAATGTCTTGTTTTTATCCTTAGGACACATTGCACACGCTTTGAGGGTTTTAACGGTAAACGGTACGTTCCAGTACTTCCTCTGACATGATGTACACAGTCTCACCTTGATAGACGACATCTGTTGGGCTCTGACTGAGCAGTTTCATCAGTTTCCATTTCTTTCCTGTCGTGTCTGTCACCTCCTCGCCTTCCTGTAGCGGCTCCACCGGCGGCCCATGCTTTGCCTTTTTGGCCTTGCTTTTTCCTGTCGCTGTGCATTCATACAAATATTTCAAATAAATGATGTTATAGAAAAGGTCAAATTACACACGTAAAAGCTGACGTACAGTGAGTCTCTCGTGGTTCAAACTGACGTGAGTCAGTCTATAAGACACAGACTTAACAAGTGATAATTGTAACAATGTAAATGTGAGCACGTTATGCTAAGTAGCCTCTGATGGGAAGCTGAACCTTGCAGGTGATTTTAACTTACACATGGAGGAATACATGTGTAACATCTCATGTTGCGTGGTGCAGCTCACCTTTTAAAGGAGACCTGGAGACTGGTGAGGAAACCGGAGAAAGAGCAGCCACAGGAGAGCTGTCTACTGTTGACCCCTCTGCCTTCTCACTTGGTTTGTCAGTCAGCTTCTTTCCTTCTACTGGCCTCTTAGCAGGACTGGAGAGTTTTGCCTTTCCCCTGACTGCACATGGATCCAGCCACAGTCGATACATATTAAAGAAAAGATTATGACGATAAAGAAGAGAAACACTGCAGTTTCCACAAGGTATTGAATGAATCAACAGATAAGACAGTTTTGTGTTTCGGCTCACCGACTCGAGGGGATTTAACGACAGGAGAAGCTGAAGACTTTAAAGTTGGTTCCTCTGTGTCAAGTTTGAAAGCACCTGTGTGCTCCTTTGGTGGAGACACGTGGAGTCTAGCGCCAATATCTGCCGATACAAAACACAGATTTCTTGTTCTCAAAAATCAAGACATTGTATGTCTTTTTTATTTTACATGGTCCTTTACATTCCATTTTTACTCACTTACTCAAAAAGTGTTTCTGAGTTTGAAGATGGATGTCATGCTGGTGGCTCAATCTGCTAACATGTACATATAGCACACACTTCAGCAGTCTCTTCAAGCTACTACATGTCTCTGCACTTACTCCTCTTGCATCTCTTATCAGAAAACAAATAAAAGCCTCAAAGTGAAACTACTTCCCAACCACATTAATTACCTTCAGTCTTGTCATCTCTGACAGGATTAGTGGAGGGCACCACAGGTGGAGCAGCATCGTCAATGCTGAATCTAACTTCCTTGTCCAGACGAAGGGAGTTACGAGCCTTTCGCAGTGCAGGACGAGTTGAAACTGGACTTGGGGTGATATATGAATGGACTGTAGAAAAAGAAAATGTACACTTCAAAGGGTTTATAATCAAAAGGTTTAAAATATATGAATAACACCATATATATTTATATTTAATTATTTATATATAATTTATACTAACATAATTTCCCCATTGTGGGACTAATAAAGGTGTATCTTGTATCTTACACTTACTTTCCTTGGGCTTACAACTTGTGCTTAGAGCATGACTTGTCTTAGCTATTGGTGTTGCTACTTCATCCTTTTTGGGTGGAGAGAGACTTAAAGAAGCATCCGAGTTCACAGGTTCATCTACAGGACACGGAAGCTTCTCCCCACAAGATGGACAAAACCTGAAATCAGGCTGCAACTTCGTCCCACACTGGGGGCAGAAATGGAAAGGCATTCTGCAAAAACAAACACATACACACATTATTATCCTCACCACTATGTAGTGTATAAAGTAACTTTGAAGAGCAACTTTTACAAGTATGCCACATTAAAAGTAAAAGTATGTAAATAGGTTATTAGAGATTATTTCCGCCATAAACAACGTAAAAGAAAAAAATCATTTTGTTCTTATATTAGTCAGGACACTTAAAATAAAATCATTTAACAGCTAGTGAGGGTAACGTTAGTAGCACAGCAGCAGAAATAATACAAGAAAAAACTTAGATCGCAAATTAGAGCTAAAGATTGAGTGTATGTGTGTTTTTAATCACGTTATTTCAGTCGGTTTCCTTTTTTATTTAGAAACAGACCAGCGCGAAAAACGAGCAGATTAACGTTAGCTAGCTAAAACTGAAGTGAAACTTTTTCAAGATAAAAACACAGCTACTGAGTTTAAGGTCCAAGTATAGCCTTGATGCTGAGTTAAGACCTTTCCTCTAACTAACACTGGGGCTTGAGCAAAAATATGTAGGTATATATCAATATATTTTACAAAGAATTACAAAAGTTGTCCAAACACCTTCACTCTGCTCTTCTCCACTGTCGCTTCTTCACCAGTGCTTCACCGGATACACCCTTCTGTCATTGGAGCGGTGCAGCGGGGGTGCTGCCCCCTGCAGGAGAGTAGGAGAGTTGCTGCCAAGATGTTTTCTCACATTTAAAGGGGTTTTAATCTCGCTCTCAGAAAAACTGGGCCTTTTCACCACCGATGATCTGAGGAGGATGCAGTCTGAATTCAGAATGGATTCAGTATGTTACGTAAAGAGTGATAACATTAAAGCACGTTAGACATTTATTGAAGTTACTGTCATGAGAGTTTAACCTGTGGGACATGATAGCAGACGGACATAAGTCTCCAAATTAAGTCCACCTATTAAAATTGTCCACAAGTGGTCTCCAGCTTAAGTGTGGACATATCCAGGATGACCTGAAGAAATGTAAGCCACTGCTCTACAATTTAAATACATTTCAAAAAATGGTGTAAATAAAATATCCTTGCCATTATAGGTTTTTGTACATAAATCAGTGATGCCTTTAAACAATCAGCTGCATTGTCAAAAAATGTTGAAGAACAAACAAGCAGTTTGATTATTTCATATGTTGTGGTGAGATGATAAACATTCAGTGTTGGCCTAGCAGAATAATAGTGGCTATAAATAGGACCTGATATCAACTGCACTCATACACAGCCCATAGTCAACATTATCAGAACTGATTATATAAAATGAGATATGGCTTCAAGGAATACATAAATAAAAATGTTTTATTGTTGGACATAATTTACACAATTTGCAAATGAAAGAGTGGCACAATTTACAATATGAACTTTTTTAGTTGTCTTAATTATTACGATCAGATTCAATTTCAGTGATAGATTTTGTTATTTGTGTATTGAAACAGTGAGAGGAAAACCATTCTCATATCTTAGCTAAAACATCACAGTCACCCTTTTATACAGGAAAGAATGAGTGTAAAACGAATAATGTGGATTTGTGTGTGAAAATATTAAATACAGATCAGACAAATATTACAATGCCATTTCAGTCTAAATACTCTCCATTATCATAATATGTAAAATATCAGTGGTATTATAAACTGATCTGAAGGTGTTAGCATTAGGATTTTAAATGCATCTCATGAAGTAAACTGAAGTGCAGGCCCAAGTTTCTTGCCTTACTTAGAAAACTTGCCAAGACAAAATCTAAAATCAAAATCAACAGATTGAACAGTTAACATGGTTACATTAACACATTAAACAAACACCTTCCATCCAATAATGTACTGAGGGTTAGGGAGTTCACAATGTAGCCATCTTCTTGCACCTAACACCTCTTTTCACTGCGTCTTGCAACTGAATAAAGGTTTTCTGTCGGAAAGTTGTTTAGCCGGAGCCCAGTGTATCTTGTCTTACAATACATTTAACGAGTAGATGACAGCCTAAACAGTAGCCATACTCACTGAATATGTGACATTTACTGTGTGAAATAGCACCTCAACTCATTTCCCCTGAAGGTTAATGTTTCATTTGATAAAAGTGTATTATTAACTTTTTCTGATGACGGCAGAGATGGTCTTTGTTCCAAGCGAGATGGCCCACCTCCGATATAAAAGACAGTGGAAACCCCTGTAATGAATAATGTTCATTTGTTATCATCCCGACACCCAGGAATAACATGTGTGTAGCTAAGGAAAATACTTTAAAACATTTATAACTCAAAATTGCAGGCATTATTACAAGTGAATGATGATTAAAAAAAAATTAGAAATACAGGGAACTGGATCCACAAAGGGTCAGCCTCACTATAGCTAATTTCACTTAATGTTCACACAGTGTGACTGGGAGCTGCAGAGGAAAGAGTCATTCAACTATTGCAAGGTTGAACTGAGCGAACTGATATTTTAGGTAAATCTAGGTAAGCATTTTCATCTCTTTCTTTAAAATGTATTAAGAGAACATGAAATTCAATATATGTATTTGTTGAATGGGTTTTATATACAGCAGGATGAATTACCTGATTTACCTGGGTTACTGCTCAGTTAGCACTATTGCTTTACGGGATATATTTATTCTTTCTACCAAACTACTGAACATCCATTTTTATAATTAATTATTGGACAAACTTGTACATAATGTGTAGGCGACTTAGAATAACTGTATTACATAACTCATGTTTTGCAAGTATTGATTTAGAAAAGAAAATACAGTGTGTAGAGGGTCCATCTTGCTTACGCTGGATGGTCAATGTGCGCTATATTTTTTATGGTTCTGGCACAGGTGAGACTGCAGCATTCAGCTGGACATTCATCAGTAGTACATAAATGGTTAAATAAAGTTTCCTAAAAGCACAATCACAGCCACTTTCTCTCCACTGACAAACGGTGACTGCTGATGTCACAATCAGCACTTATCTGGCTGAGAAATAAAGGTGACTTCTTTCTTAAGTTACAACAAGTGAATCTACACTAAACCTACAGAAAGTATTAACAGTATATTCATAGCACATGTGGCAGGGCAGCCCACTTTGCTGCAACATGAAACACAAAGTTTATACCTGAAAATATGATCAGCATTTTCAACTGATGAGGAAAAGTGGGACTATTTAAGCAAGATATCATAAGAAATAAATATCCCATACTCACAATCAAAATGAATTAATTATTCAAAAGACCCACTGACATTAATCCTAATGAAAATGTCCATATTCAAAAGGCTCTTAACTCTGAACCGGCAAATAATACAGCATAAAAGTATGCACAGATGTGGAGTGATGGACACAAATTAATGATAAGTTTTACCTAACAAACATATAAACTCCCACTATGTGAAACATTGAACTTGGTTGTCTTCCTATTTTTTTTTACCAGTATTATGAATACACCTGTGTAGCTAAAATGGCTCCTCATCGTTCTAACATGCACATTTGCTCCTGTCCGAGCTCTCTGAGATGTCTGGGATGGCGGATCCATTAGCTCGCACGGTCCCTTCAGGGATCCAGGACTTATCAACGCATCGTTCCATCCGCTTCATGATAAGATCCAACAGGACGTCCACGGCCTGGCTCACATTCTGCCCATTTGCAGCGCTCGTCTCAAAGTATGGGATCCTGCATGGAAGAAAATAGCTGTGATAAAGGCAAGGTCACAGACTCCTGCTGCCAATTACAGTCTAACACAAACAGCCGGGTTAAGAGGGGAAAAAAAGGTAAAGATGGAGCAATTCTATTTTCCTCATGTTCAACAAGGACCAGGGTTAGGGTTAGTCCAAAGTCCAAAAACCAACAAACTTTAGTCTGCATCTTCATATGTTCTAATTTTAAGTTTCTAATCTAAGTTTATTGCTCTTAAAAAATCCCACAGAAGATATGAAGCTGCAAATCTTAAAGAACTGCTCACAAATATATAGTTTTACATTTCCATTTTTAAAAAGGGCTTAGTAATTTTCTAAAACAGCAGGACAGTGTTCCATATGTAACATTGAATTTTATGGAGATTTCAGCTGTTGATAAATATGTCAAGCAGTGTAATGATGTGTTGTATCAAATTTATTGTCTTTTCAAAAGATTTTCGACATTAAGAAAAACACAAAATGCTATCAACCTTATTCTTTAAACCTACAAACATAAATTATAAAGTGCAGAATTCTGAATATCAAAGCACTGAAATCGAAAGGGCTCAAAACTGTTTGCATGCAGGCAAATCAACAACGAACAATCAAAGACAGAGACAGTGAATGCTGTCCGACAGAGTCAGCTTGTTATGTTTCATGCTGAGGTTTTGAAGGGATTTAATAGATTTTATAAAGTGCACATCCACTACAATATATGTGTTTTTAGTAAAGGTGTGTCTAACAGGGCCAGAGCAGGATATTTTACACATGTGAACAAATATTTGCTTTTCGAGGAGGACCAGTTTAAGCTGACATTCTCCTGCACACACTTCGGCAAACAACGCAGCCACTGCCTTCTTGACAAACGTTCGAGGGAGAGGTTCATGTACAGATGGATCAAAACTGAGACATACCCGTACTTCTCTGCCAGCTCGCGGGCCTCGTCTTCACTGACTGCTCTCTGATCTGCCAGGTCACATTTGTTGCCACACAGAACGATGTCTGGATTTTCGCAGTATGCGTGAACCTGTAACTGACCTGAAAGACACATTCAGCAGTATATTATGTATTTAGCCCTGTTTTATTTTATTTTATCTTTTAAGCCTGGGAGACTTAATAATAACTGGAAGATTACACATTTAATGCCACAATATTTTGGGTCTAACATCAACCTAGTGTCAACTCCACATGAGACAAGACAAAAAAAAAGTTAAATTAAACTATCCGTGTGCTGATTATCTACAAGATCTAAAGTTTTAATGACTAAAACAGACGACATACTCATCCAGTTTCTGACGTTGAGGAAACTTTGCTCATTTGTGAGGTCAAACAGGAGGAGGAATCCCATTGCATCTCTGAAGAATGCAGTTGTCAAACTGCGAAACCTGAAATCATTCAGAGGGAAAAAAAAAAAAACACCACTTCATGAGAAAGAGAGTTAAAGACGCATTTAACAACAACTGAAAACAAGTCCAGGTCTGAGCAAGGTGAGAAAGTTGCTAGCAGAAGTACATCATGTACCTCTCCTGTCCTGCAGTGTCCCACAGCTGCATGTGGATCTTCTGTCCTTTACCTGAGGATCCATCTGGGCCCGTTGATTTGTAGACCTGAATGAAACAGAGACAACTGATATGAAACTAACTGGATGTTATTTGCTCTACTTTTAACTGCCAACTATAAAACAAAGACAAAAACACAGGACCTTGTTATTAATGACAGCCTGAAAGAAGATATTTTCATTGTAGAGTTGTTTCCACTTGGAAAATAGGGTGACTGGGCATACTTTGCAAGATGCTTGTTAAATAATTAAATAAATGATCTAAATAGCTTTGCTGAATGTTGTTGAGCTGTTGCATGCAGCCTGTGAGGAGATAAACCAAAGACCAGGCCACGGACTACTGAGTAGCACTGGTTACAAAGGTAGTTTGTAGGAGCAGGAGTTTTTCAGCTACAAGTGAGGTGTGGTGGTGAGAGACTGCGATTTCTGCCACAGAAAAACACAAAATAAAAGCAAAATAAAAACAAAAAGTCAAACTGACTTTAAACAACGTAAAAGTGTGAGCCACGTACTCTGATCACACACAGTCACATTGTGAGTGAGCATCCTGTAAATGGAAGCTACTGTCCATTCCTATGGAATCGGTTATTGTTCAAAATCTTTTGAATCCATACATGAAAATGTTTTCACAGATTTGGATTTATTAAAAAGATGAGCAGCATTAATCTGGTGTTTCGTGGTAAACTGGATGTCGGCTGCTTGTGGAAATTGAGACATGCCTGTGTTACTGGGGTTTCATCCAACCGTTGCAACATTGCAACAAATACACTGTGGGCTTGGCCAGGCTGCAGACAGCTCTGGGTTGTTTGAGGACACATTATAATTACTTATTGTGCTTTAATGGCCGTTTGTGACATTAACAAAAGCTGCTCTGTGAGTGAAACTTACACAGCTGATGCAACCTTTCAAATCACTGTCGTCGAAACATTTATTCTGAATTTTTCCTTGCACAGTTTTCACTTGCTGCATCTTTACCTTTTATCAGAAGTGACGGAAACATGTCTAATAAAGGTGTCCAGTATAGCCAAGCTAAAACAGTTACTCAGACATATTCTTGGGACTGGAGGTCAGGAGCATTAAATGGTGAATACTGAGTAATTACGAACACTGCTCAGCTGTTTGCCAATGGTATGAAGTGTTTATTCTTAAGGAGGGTGCTGCCTGCCGCTCACCAACATTAGTCATTACTCTGATTTGTGTTGCAACATTCATCCGTAGTCTTTTGTAACACGAGTATTACTTAATGGTGTGGGAATGCGTTTAAGCCCCTAATTGGGCAGAGAGAAACGCTTGTAGAACACTTGGACACGAGGAAATGTCAAATCAGGAGAGTGGAGCGTAAAATCCCTGTGTGCTTTTACTGAAGCGCTGAATGAAGGGTTCCAGTGCTGGCATGAGAAAAGTGCGCCATTTTATTCAAAACCAGTTCAACTTACCACTCGTTTTTCTCTGAAGTCTATCCCGACTGTAGTGATGAACTTGGAGTTAAACTTGCCATCTGTGTATTGGTAGAGGAAGCTTGTTTTTCCCACGCCAGAGTCACCGAGGGCCAGGAATTTGATGAGGTAATCGTAATCCCCATCAGACATAGTGAATCCTTAATTTCTGAAACACACAAACAATTTCAAGTCAACCGACAAATCGCACTACTTGGCAAAGAAATAAAACTTAAACTAAAGAGGTTGCTTCGTAATTGTTGACCTATACCCACAATCTGTTTCTATATCTTATCCAAGCACTCGAACATTAGGCAACCTCTAAAATGCACGGTGCTCTTAATATTTAATAAAGCTGGAGATATTCTATATTTTTCCCATGAAAAGAACAAAACCAACAATGAATTGTTCCCACAAACAACAACTACTGAGAGACACTTGCACTGAGAGACATTTTCCTTCATTGTGATGAACATGGGCACTGTAGTTTGATTACCTGTTTTTAAAGATTTACATCTTGAGTAGGAACCAGTGGGCTTGAGGCCACAGATGGGGCAGGGAAGTCAGAGAGTACTGAAAGACTAACGTAATGTTGGTTCTGGTCTTTTTATACGATTTCCCCCAGATAATCCTTTAAGATTAAAGGAAAAAGTACTGGCAAGGTACATGTTTTCTAGAGCGCCATGACTTGTCAGCACCTGAACAGTACACTCCCTCATTCATTCATTCACTACTCTCTATGTAATAGGTTCTCAGTAGTTGGACACTTAAGAAGATAGTTTTTATTTACCAATAAAACTGATGCATCAAGTAAATTAACTTCAAAGTGCAACAGAAAAAACTACATTGGTGGTGATGGTGTTTGCCGATGGATAAGAATCTCAACATCTAAAGTGCCTAAATCTTGTTGCATCACTGTTTGCTTGGAACAACATAAAGTCACAAAACTTTATATACCAACAACCTGGTGAATACCAACAATCTTATATACCAACAATCTTCCCATACTAACTGTTATACAGTGCACTGACAAGGAGCTAACCATGAAAGGGGAAACAAAATATAGAAAATTATGATAAAGATGAAATAAATAAAATGTACTGCACTGTTTTGATATATTCATTTACAAAATGCAGTGTGGCAACATTTTTTGTGCGCCTGTAACTCTAGTTTAATCTAAAGTACCAGTGAAAATGTGTGAGAGCTGGCTCATGTAGGCTTAGCTTACCATGTATTAAATATGCGTACAGATGTTGGACCATGGCCTGATACTTCATTTACCATGTAGTTTAATCTACAGTCAGTCCTGGCAGTTGGAATATACTATGCGTCTTTCACATTTCTCCACTATTATGCAAGACCTCCAGATGTAGATGTTGTACAGCCGATGGCATTGTGGGTTAATGTGTGTAATGTAAGAGCTGTTGCATCTTGCTGACACAGTGACAGGAAACATTTTTAAATCCTCCGTCTCTCTCCAGCCACAGAAACACACCAAAGGAAAAAAAAAAAAACAACAAAAAAAAAAAATAGAAAAAAACCCGACAACTCAAATTTTTATCCTCTTATCATCACTACAGCTTGAAAGTAGATTTAACTTCTCTCCACAAATTAGTAGATTTCTCTCATTTTGAAGTAAAGTTTGAATTTATTTCAAATTAAGGAGAAAAGTGCAAAAGTACATATTATCTTACACCTACACACTGAGAATGAGAAGCACCCTACGATATCTACTGGATGCAAACATTCTCATTTGTAATGGTCAAGTAACTCCAGTCAAAACAATCAAGAGAAACGTCATATGACCACTGCGTATTCAGAAAAGTATTCAGACTTCTCTCACTGTAACCCCCACCAAACCTTTCATCTGGAGACATAAGCAGCTTAAGGTCTCGTGCCAAATCAAGATCCACAATAAATGCACTGGGATGGAAACGGCCTCTTCAAGCACTGACTTAAGGACTTCCAACCCCAGGACTATGAAGTCCACCTGTTTTGCCTGAGGAAGACTTTATTTATTACTTTTAAAGGCAATAGGACTGTAAGATTTCCGATGATGTGCTCGGTCGCTATGAGATTTTACACCAATTCCGGAAACTCATGTTTTGATTTTATACCCTTTGATTCTTAACTTTTTACTTATTCTTGATCTTATGATTTACTGTTGTAAGACTGTTTTCAAATGTGCTTCATGTTTTGTTTTGTTTTTTTTATTCTCAACACAGTTGAGACCCTTTTCCCCTCCAAGATTAATGAAATTAATTAGAGAGTTAGCCACACGTTTCCTATAAACAGCCTCCTGAAGAACTGAAGCTTACAGTGACACTGTAAATGTACAGTGTAAAAGTGCTACGCAGCTTTCTGTTGGACAGTGAAAACCGCTTTACTCAGACCACAACACGTGTGCCTTGAAACTGACATGGGAGCAAGAACGACCTTAGAACTAACAACTTCCTGCCACCTTTCCTCTTTCATTACACCACTCTCCTCTTATCTTATACTCGAAAGCCCTGCTGGCACATATACAGTGCATTCAGCTGGTACACCAAGCTAACATTAAAGCAGTCTAATACAGCAGCCCTGCAGTAAATCCTACATTTGTGAAGGTTATGATGTTCAGTTTTGCAGAAACTGTGTTTGAGAGGTGTTGATTCCCATTTATTTTGGAGGGTGCAGTTTGCGGTGGTTTTGAACTGTATTGCATGATATTTGGTCTGTGTTTCTAAAATTTTGTCCACCCCCTTAATTATCAACAGGGCCGGCCTCCAAAGTTGAATCAACACCTGTCTAAAGTGGTTTAAATTCAAACTGAACATGAGAACCTGCATGAAGGTAGGATTCACTGCAGGACTCTTGTATTAGACTGGATTTGTTTTAGCTATTGGTACCTAATAAACTGACCAACCTGAGAATGATTTTCCTGCTTTAACAAGTCTAAATGTGAGTGTGTAAAAGATCTTATTTATATATTTTAGTAAAGACACACTAATGCAGGCAAACAGACCTTGTTTGAAGAGCTTAGTTGCAATGCCATCTGACAGCTGAGGGCCAAATTAATCAGTACATATGAATTATTTTTTCTACCCAGGTTATTTGCGTTGTTATTTAAAACCCTGACACAAAAAAACTTGAGTCACTACATGATGTATGGTTTAGTAAAAACAGGTCACAGAAGTGACACAGTAAAGCAAAACCACACTGCTGGAGATGCAGACTGTGTCAGCGAATTTCTGCAGGCTATTATCAGGCTCATCAGACAAGTCCTTATAGAGCCCTGTTTGAGCTCAGTAAATACCATAATCCCATGTTAGCGAATGTTACAATGAAAAGACAGTAAACGTTCCTGCATAATACAGCATGTCCAGTACGAACAGCCGTGCTAAAACCTAAACTTTCAAGGCTGTTTCGTAGTCATCTTGCACTTCCCAGTCCTATCACAACTGTGAAAAGGAAGCCAGCTCTGATGGCAGAGTATGATCTTGTGTAAGTCAAAAAAACACAGAGTGCAGTGAGCAATCAGAGAGAACAAGAAGTCTTACTCCAATTATTGCATTATACAAAACTTTCTGAAACAACAGTGTCCCTACCTGGCCTCCACTGCTGGCTGTAGACCTGTCTAAATGAAACACAATGATGCGGGTTTCAAGTCCAAGAAGTGGAAAAGAGCTGACATTTAGAAAGCACTAAATGTTGGCATGAACTCCTCTCTGAGACCTGAAACCTGAATCCTCACTGTGAGTCGCGGCCTGTGGTTGAGTGTTCTGTCGATTACCATCTTAATAAATTAACTTTCCTTAATTACCTTTTATGTCTTAGAGATCACAAAAATTAAACTAATTTGGGGGTAAGAAGTAAATACACTGAACAGTCTCATGTTTCAGCCTTTGAACAGACAACAAACGAGGCCCTGTCGTACTACAGGATCAGCAGCACCCTCCCCCTTCATGGAAAAGGCTCACGAGCAGCATTTAAACAGCATTTCAAAACTAAATTCAATGCTTATCCCAACTAAATTTATCGGTCTCATTAACAACAATACTTATATAATAATGACACCAATAAATGTTCATTTTGAGTATTTATGAACTAAATATCCAAACATGGATGGTGGTGGAGGTGCGTTTATTCGATGTATCAGAAAGTATCTGCTTCAAAAAGAAAAATCAGTACCAATCCAGAGTATAGTTGGTAACTGCAGCAACCCTCAGAAGTCCAAAAGCTCCACATTCACAGATGGGAAATGACTTTCTGGTAATTTAATTAATCGGCCATTTGTCTGGTGCTACTGTACAAACCTGTAAAGAACAAAATAAACTTTTGCGACAGGGCCCTTAAACAGCTGCGCTGTTATCCAAACTTGAGGCCTCATCTTGTAGAGGAGCCCTGAGATAAAATCTCATTTAAAGGTCTTTATGTTTTCAGTACACATTGTAGTTGCATGGTGTACTGTACTAAAAAAAAATGTGTCAAAAAACTTTACCACAAACTAATCACTAACCCATCTGTACAGAATGTGCAGAAAGCAGCAGAAACAGGGATCCCACAATGCATTTCTTTGGCCCCTGGTGTGTTAATCTGGCCCAGATTCAATGAAACGATCACAGTTTGAAAAACTATTTTACTGAAAAGACTGAAAAACATTAACCTCTGTTAAACCTGCATTTGAAACATGACTTCATGAATGAAAATCCATCTCTGTATCAGCTGATGAGGATGTAAGAAAATACTGGGTGTTGGTATTATCTTCTCCATATCTGTTCTACAAATTACACTTACAGACGGCCTTATTATGGATAAACAGGGCGACACCATGTTGGGCTGTCTGAATCAGTGGCAGCAGGACTGTGTTACTCGGATAAATTTTAACGTTTTCTTGTTAACACTTATGTTGGATACAGGACCGTTTCTGGGGTGGTTGTAGTACCTTATGCTGTTCCTCTATAATTTATTGCTAATGGTGCCTGTCTTGGCCATAACACTCATGAAAGATTGATTTTTTTAATCTTGTGACCCTTTCCTGTTTAAATAAAAGTTTAAAACAAGCAGACGCTGAGAAACCCTGAGCTGTACCTTCATTATCTGCTGGCATTTCCTCCTGCAGTGGGAGTGGACCTAGTAGCTGTGTTTGCCTGGCATACACTACCACCCATGCAGACCAGCAAACAAAAAGCGGCTTTACTCATTCGTCAGGGAGAAGTGGAAGACCCACCCTGGGAAGCTGTCCAACACAGAGGCCGGCAGCTCCTTGGGAAACTCCGGATACACACATACCATAAACTTAAACATAAATTCTCAGGATGAAAAGGGTGATGTGCACCACAGAATAATGTTGACTACGAACATTAAGCATCTTTAAAACTTCCAGCTGCCAGAGCTCTCAACTATCTCCTCATTAAAATACCTCGAGGGTGAGGATTTATCTGCTGTCGAGCACAGCAGCAGCAGGCAGTCAGCGGCAGTAAGGGCCACACAAAACTCATTCCCATGCTGAGACACAAACAAGCAAGCAAACAAACACCCAAATCGATTACCTGCAACAAACGAAAGAAAATCTAATGACCCTCAGCTGGTCCTCATGTGGTCAGGTGACCTCTTAGGCAAGAAATAATCACCTTTCCTCACTTAATATGGATCCTGCCATGAAGACTAAGGTGGATGCCAACTTGCCAGAGTGCTGTGTCAGCTCACACATGTGTCCAAACATGCCTCTACACACGGCTCAGTCTTTACAACTCCTACTCCTGCTTGAAGAAACTCGCTTTAACTCGTGTGAGCTGTGGTGCTCTGTCTCTAACAGTTACTGAGCAAGTGTGGGGGAAAAAAAATCTAACAGCTCTGAGAAGATGACAAAAAAAAAAAAAAAAAAAATTAAAATAACATGTTCCTTAAAGCTCTTTTGTCTAAGTGAAGCTTGAATCTGACAGGCCAGTGTGCACACAGTCCCCATCGGTTACTTAGGCCGATAAATTCTGCTGGAGGAAAGTTAAGAGGAAAAGTTTTTCAGCCTGTCGCTAACTCCTGACAGATGCTACGGGCTGACATTTCCTGAAAACCCCGTGAACGGAGCTCGTACTCACCGGCCCCCTCCCCGGGACGTCGCTGCTGCGCACTTTTTAGTAAGAAAAAAACAAACACAAAACAAAAACAAAACCGGAGGTTCAGAAGTGACCGCCGAAAACTTGAGGAAAGGCGAGTAAAAACGAGCGCTTCACTTCCTCCGTCGCCTCTGGGCCATCAGTCGACATGAGACCAGAGTCGTTCACACCGAGCACCACCTTCGCTTTCCGTGGTCGTCGTGCGCTGAGAAACAGCTCCTCCCCGCGGAGTGATCGCCTCACAGCCGCGGAACTGAAGGGGAAACGGGCGTTACAACACAACCCGAGCTGACACGTTAACACCGACAGGCACCGAGACCACAACTGTGACATTTCACAAGCCAGTTTATTGTCCGGTGGATATTCAGTAATAAAACAACAGTAAACTATATTTAAGCTTAACTGTCCCGCTAAAAATAAAACCCACTTTACTTAAGCACAAACTGGGGGTACTTGTACTTTACTTGAGTATTTCTACTTCATGCTTTTACTTCACGGTTCAAAAAGAATGAATGGACTTTTTACTCCACTGCAAATATTTGAAAGCTTTATTAACTATTCAGATTAAAGGATAGGCTCACATTTTTTCACAGTCTTTCTAAAGACAATAGTCAGGTGCTCACGTGGACATTGAAACAAGTTTGTCTTGCTTTAATTATTCCTCCTGTTCATACAGGCCACGAAGAGATCACTTCCTAAAGTGACGGGGGGACAAAATCTTCAGTCCTCCTTATGCGCAAAAATATATTTTTGTCATCTTAGGATGTTGTCAGAGATATATCTACCAAAGTTAATTGTTTTTAAATGTAAAATCTTTGTTTGTTTGTTTTGTTTTGAAGTTTCTTGTTGAGTTGCAGTGTGGGGATAGTAACAAATGGGGGATTTGTTCTGTACCTTTGGAAGATGTCCTCTTGATTTGATTTACTCAGGCTGTTGAAGTCTCATATTAACTTAAGGTTAATTGTGGATTATATCTTTGCACATTTTTCTGTTGTGGATTTTGTCCCTCATCAGTGGAAGCACATTAAGAAGGGATGGTTTTGTGTGAAAAAACGTTTCAGTGTTCATATGGACAGACTTGAAAAGCTATGAACCAATCCTTTAAGATTTTACATAGAAAACATATGAAGAGCTTATAAAATATAAAATGTTAAAGATGAAACTGCCCATTGGCTCTTATTACAGCTGAAACACTTAGTCCAATAATCTTATCATTATTACTTTGATAGCTTAGTTTCAGTTAAGTAATTTCTCATGCAGAAACACTTCATAGTTCTTAATATGAGAATTTAAATAGGAGAATTTGTTGCTTTTCCATGTCTTAAATTACAGTAAACTAAGTAATTGGTTGGACAAAACATACAGTTTGAAGGTGTTTAGTCTCTGGGAGACTGTGAATGGTATTTCTCACCACTTTTCAAACAACTAACATTTTGACCAGTAATGACAATAATAGTTAGTTGCAGTTCTATTTAGAATAGTTAATAAATGAGCTCCAGCTCAACCAGCTGCAAAGGTAAAAATGCTGCTTACATATTAATGCACGAGTTGTTATGTTATTTTAATCTGTGTGGAGAAAAACCAGCCTTGGGAATCTGGCACAGGAATCCAGTCAGCTGAAATACTTCCAGGTTTTGGCACTGGTACAAACACAGAAGTGAATAATGAACATAACAGTCTCTAGTGGCCACTTGCATGGCTTTACAGCACTTTTAGTTGTGTTTAAAACATATTTAGTCTCAGACCTATCCTAATTATGTTCATTTAGGTTCACAAAGCCAATGCGTAGCAACATTTATATGTGTCAAAATAAAGGCAAAGGCAAAAAGACTTAGGACAAATGTGAGTTTTGTTTAAATTGCCTCCTTTTGTAAAGCTTTGGAAATCCATGAAAACAGAGATGTATAATCATAAACAGATGAAAATAAATCAGAATTATTAAATATTTTATTCTGTACATTTACAATCACACAGAGCACCCCCCAAAAACAGGAATTTATCTAGACTGGTTACATCTCTTGTTCGGCCACCAGCTCTGACAGTCCAGTAGCGTCTCATGTAGTTCTTCTGGCTTCTTTCCGTGAGGTATTTCCTTGGAGTGATGAATTATTTCAGTCCGTTTCGTTCTGTTTCTTTGGCACATCCTGGTGTTGCTGTCCTGAGGTCTTCGGCACCAGGTCAAAATAAGGTCTGTAGATGTATATACCACCAGCAACTCCAAGCAGTGTGGCAAAGGCAATCTGTGTGAAAGGTATTCTTCGTCGAAACATGACTTCTTTTAAAAAGGAGTCCCAATCTTGAGACACAAGATAATCCTAAAAGAACAATAAAATGGTGATATTATTATCGACTCTACACACAGCAAAAGCTGACTGATGCGTTACTGGCTGTGGTGGAGCAGCGCTACAGTTTCAATAATATATCCAGACCTACCACATTGTATTTTTGAGACATTTCAAAATGTTAAAAATACAATGCAGGGTGCTTCCTCTAGAGGCATCACATAGTAACTACAAGAATTGCTGCCCAAGGATACCTTTAATCCGCAAAGTGTGGTACCGTTTTAACGAATGTCTGCAAGAGTGAATTAACTGTACAGATTAGTTGATCAAAAGAAAATGAATTAGATTAATCTATACACACTAAGCATTAAGGTAGTAATAACTGAAAAAGGCATCTAATATTGGTAATTAAGGATTAAGTCACTAATCAAACAATGATAATTTGAATTTATAAATACGTTAATCAATCGATCAATCTGTTAGAGCTTAATAGGATCATTAGAGTGCCAAAATGTTGTTTTGTCTGCTCATAGAAAACATTAGAAGTGATAATTTCCCCAACAAGTCCCACAGTGAGTCTTATTCTGAAAAATCCAGACCGGACATACAGACAAGGCGTCTGCTCGCTTGACAGTCTTCTGAAGGTTTATGTGAATACATCTCAAACACGACATTTTAACTGGTTTAAAGGCGATTCAGTGTAACATTCACAACTCACCGAGGAGCCGGTTAGTTTGAGGTGTCTGTAATCAGCACACACAAACAAACAGAAGCACGCGGAGGAAAAACAGTACACACAACACCAGCGAGGACACTTATGAACGGCAGTCAAACATTCTTCTTCTTCTACTGTGAATTCTGGCAGCTCAACAATCTGCAGGTCGCCACCTGCTGGCGTGAGTAGTAACATACAGTATCTGCTGCTCTCTGACACAAGTCCACATTAAAAGCCATTATCTGATCGGCACGAGAAAGACTTCAATCATTTAAGGGTTTTCAGTGTAATAAGTCCAGAAAAAGTAACAACGGGTGTCAGGGAATGATATTGATCATTGTTTTTTTTTTTTTTTTTTTTTTTATTCAGACAGTTAAATACGGTTAAATACGAGTAGTACTACCACAATGTAAAAGAATTCTGTTACAAGTCCTGAATTGAAAATACTACTTAGGTAAAAGAAAACAAGTATTAATAACTGCAAAATCTTTTTTTTTTTTTTTTTTTTTTGATTTTCTTGTGAGAACTGGTCTGTTAGAGAGGCTGGGGATTTTCGTGAATGCCTGTCGTAAAATCCCGAAGAAGGAAGAAGAAGAGCTTTTACTTTGAAGTCGGGAAACAGCCTTCTGCCGGACGTTGGTCTGAGTGCGGAAGCGCAACAAAAACCTGAGCCCTGTTCATCATTAGCTCTATGGGAGTTTATATGAATTTATTGTAGTTCAGTTGAAGAGGTTAAAGTTTAATGCCGTCGGTTTAATAAGCAGAAAGACTGTGGAGGTAATTCACCCACAGCAGCTGATCAGCAGCAGATATCTTACGTTAGTTTCGTCTGTTTAACATGGACTGTGTGTGATTTCCTGGAGTTCACTCATCCTCTGAAAGGCCTAAAGACAAAATGCGCTGATGGACAACATCCGAACTCGTCTGAGGTTTGGGAACAAAGTGGAAGATGTGAAACTGAGGAAGAGAAAATCCCAGCTGTACTCAAAGGAAGACGAATGTCCTCTGAACAGTGGTGAGACTTTTATTGTGACATGTTAGACATACATTTATTCCGATACTCCCACTTTATACTTCTACTCCACTACATGCGCGTTTCTTTTTACTGCACCACGTGTCCACAGGTATAGTTACTGTTAAATGTGATGCACTGTATAATAATATTTGTTGCTGTAATTAAACCCTAATACAACTTGATAATACGTCCATACTTACACCTGAGCGGTGACCAAATAAGCAGCTTGTGTCCTCCAGTTTAGTGCTGTGCTTATACCGAAATGATTTTTCTTGAACCCCACAGGTGGGCTGACAGCCAGAGTTGCTGTGTTTTGTGTGGTGTTCAGACTGATCAACTGCTTCCTGGTTCAGACCAGTTTCGTCCCTGATGAGTACTGGCAGTCTCTGGAGGTTTCCCATCATATGGTTTTCAAATATCCTTTTTTGGGGGGGAAAAAAAAAAAAAAAAAAAAAAACATTTTAATGTCTATGAGCGTGATTGGGCTGCTGTGTTACCAGTACTCTCAGAAAGTGAGAGTGCAGTAAGGACATTAAACTGTTTGGGATCTCCAGGGCAATAAATAAATAAATAAATAAACGGATGTCAAACTGTAAACACTCAGTACTCTAATACTCTTATTCACTCACTTTGAACTTTTAATGATTTCTGTTTCCCGTCACCCAGTGCTCTTTTATTTACTTTTATTTAACAAGGCCGGTCCCATTGAGGTGGGAAACCTCTGTTGCAAAGGTAGGCCTGGCCAAGATGTGAGAATAAATATAAAATACAAAAAACAAAATCAGGCAGTAGACAAAAGAATACTAAAATAGATGACAATATTGTTGTTATTGTGCTGTTACAGCCTTAACAATCTGACTTATGGGTATCTGACCTGGGAATGGAAGGCAGGAATAAGAGGATATTCATATCCACTCCTCTTTGCCTTCATTTACAAGATATTACACATCATAAACTTTGACTCAGTTCACCTCCTGGTAAGTTAGCATCCCTGTGACCACATGAATTTCATGCAGTGATAATGTTTCACTAAACCTGGTCCGTCTGCCTCTGTAGAAATGGCTTCCACGAATAATTCAAGCACTCCTGGCTGCGTTCGCCGATGTGAAATTCTTCTTCCTCATCCAAACCCTGGAAAGTCAAGACGTCGCAAAATGGACGGTAAGCATTTTACCCGTTTACTGTTACTTACTGCAGTTCACTAAAACAGTATATTTTGTATATTCTATATTTAACTTTTAGCTTATTTGTTACTTATTTTATATTTTTTCTAGTGTCTTGTGCTGCTATAGTAGTACTTTGTGCAATGTCGTGTATTTTGTTATGCTGCTGTAACAACTTAATTTCCCTCCGGGGATCAATAAAGTCTTATCTTATCTGAACAGACACACCCTACGGTGTGTGTCTGTTCAGATCTGATGCTGATCTTCTGCATTTACACAAATCAGTCATAACATTTTCTTACTTTCATTTGAGGAGAGATCATTGTAGTGAGTTAAGTACATAGAAATGCAAAGTGCAGTGCGTACTTTATTTCGAGAATGTTGTTTGGTCTTCTTTAGATTTTCAGATATAGTTTTTTTTTTATAGATTTTTTAACTCAGTCCTCTGGTCACTTGAACATAGAGACTTCTCATTTTTCTTGTTTTGACCTGTAGTTTTTCTGCCATCTGTGCTCGTGGTTCACGTGGTTCTGCTGCACCAGGACTCTGACCAACAGCATGGAGACAACCATCACCTGTCTGGCTCTTTTTTACTTTCCCGTGTCTGGGTCCAAAACACACAGCAGGTCTCTGCATGTTACGACCTTTGATTTCTCCTTTTTATTAACATTTATATCCAAAAGAGATTTCTGACACATTGTTGGTGTTTTTTTTTTCCAGCAAAAAATATTTGAGCCTAGTTGTCTTGGCTGTCATCGTTCGTCCAACGGTGCTGATTGTCTGGTTTCCTCTGCTGTTGTACCATTTCTGGCGGGAAGATAACAAACTGAGGCTCATCACTCATAACTACATTCCTATAGGGTTTGTATTTTAATCTCACATCCTCTTAAACTTTATTTTTGCCTCTTTTTTTTTTTTTTTTTCCTCAAATGCCTAATCCTTTTCCCTCATTTCCAGGGCTTTGGCTGTTGTGATTTCAACAGTGATTGACTGTCTCTTCTATGAAAAGGTAAAACAATTAAAACATATTCACTAACTGCTGCTTATAAAGTCAGACTGTATGTAAATGTTGTTCTCTCTGTTTTCCAGTGGACCGTGGTGCAGTT
Source organism: Toxotes lorentzi (assembly GCA_037833715.1). Classification (NCBI taxonomy): domain Eukaryota; kingdom Metazoa; phylum Chordata; class Actinopteri; family Toxotidae; genus Toxotes; species Toxotes lorentzi. The sequence goes on from JBBMJY010000001.1 coordinate 15,287,308, forward strand.
CAACTTCCTGAAGTTTAACGTCTTTCACGGTGTGGCAGATTTCTACGGCTCTCACCCCTGGCACTGGTACCTCACCCAGGGGTTTGCTGTCGTGATCGGTTCTCATCTTCCCCTCTTTCTTCATGGATGCACCCTCGCCTTCAAAAGATACAAAATCCTGTTGGCAACAGTCGTCTGGACCATCACGGTTTACAGGTAAAATGTTTACATTCACACCCGTGGGCCTGAATTTATGAAATGCTGCTTATACTCTGAATCCAGTCTTTAAAACCCTCATGTCTTTTCGATGATATTTTATTCTGCAAAAGCGTAATTGATTTTTTTTTTTGTAGTTTTGTTTATTAGTGTAAAATGTTAAATGACTCCAGTGGCAATAAGGCAATAATCTAACCTCTTGCATGCTGCAGCTGTGTTCACAGATAACAGCTGTCCTATTCTGAATTACTTGTGCTGCTTCAGAAAAGAAAGGATTCATCTTGACTTTCTCAGAAGCTGTGTCCTCAGCTCTGTTTCTGTGCTTCTAGGATCTACTTATCACCAACTGAAGCCAGAACAAACGTCATAATTAGCTTGTATTACTTAGGTTTGTGAGAGGGACCAAAAGTGAACATGTTTTATTCCTTTGTTCTAGTTTGCTTCCTCATAAGGAGTTTAGATTCATCTATCCTGTGCTGCCTTTCTGTATGGTCTTCTGTGGTAAGTTCTATAATGTCACACTCAAAAAATGAATTTGGAGTAACAGATGTGTTTTTGGAGTAACAGGTCTGTCTATTTTCCACCACAGGGATATCTTTGGCTAATCTGAGAACGTGGCGTCGAGCTGCAGCGTTCGTGTTGTTAGTGACCAACCTGGTTCCAGCTCTGTACACCGGCCTGATCCACCAGCGAGGCACTCTGGACGTCATGAGCCACCTCCAGACGCTTTGTGAGGCCAGCAGCACCTCCTCGCCTCCACAGCCAGACGTCCTCTTCCTCATGCCCTGCCACTCAACGCCCTACTACAGGTACACACCACTCCACACCTGTGATGAGCTGCAGGATGGGATCAGAATTGTTGTCAGGTTTTTTGTTTTTTTTTTTTATCAAAGAAAGGAGTAGAAAGCTGCATGGCCATAACTCTGATCCACTCTTTTCTTATTTTCAGTTCTTGATAGAAAAGCTTTTGGTACATTTTTTTCATTACGGATTATTTTAAAATTTCAAAATAAAATATTGGAAAGCAACATCTGAAAGTTAATGAACATTTCCCAAAGCTAAAGCATCATTTCACTAAAAGAAACTGTATGTTACTAGGTCTTCCTAGGAGATGTTTACTACTTTAACATTTTCAATAGTGCTGGCAACATGACACCTGTAATAAGTTTTGTTACTAATACTAAAATATCAATGCTATTATACTTTTCTTGATCTAGTCTCAGTAGATTAGTGTTTTATGTCGCCTGAACAAGAGCAGCTGTTCACAAACTTTACCAAAAACAAAATATGTTTTAGATCAGGAAATATCTGACCAAAGTAAGCATGACTAAGAATCTGAGACACCATTCACTGAATTTAAAATGTAAATAAACAAGCTGACCTAAGGAACTTTTGTGTTTTTAAAATGTGTTTCTCTGCACACGCACGACATGAATTGTTCTGAGGAAATTACCAGCATAGAGGGATTTGACTGATCATCTGCCACAAACAGCAGCTGACAGTGCTCTCTCCTCTCGCAGCCACGTTCACTGCCCGATAAAGATGAAGTTTCTCGAGTGTCCTCCAGATCTCGGAGAGGAAGGTTACGTCGATGAAGCTGACAGATTCTATGACGACCCTCTTCTTTGGCTCAGGACTTCATTTCCATACAAATCCTCTCTGCCCACCCACCTGGTTTTGTTTGATGTGTTGGAAAAGGTGAGAAATTCACAAATGATATTTTAGCACGTATTTGTGCAAAACTTCACACTGACCTAAACTTTTATGTGTTTTTTTTTCTTGTTGTAGGAAATCTCTGTGTTTTTGGAAGGGAATAACTTTGTGAGGACAGCAGATATATTTCACACTCACTTTCCTGAGGGAAGAGTCGGAGGAAGCATCTTTATTTATGAAAGGCACTGACAAACACTGGAACAATGGCAGTTTCTTTACTTATTGAGAAAGTCATATGATTTCACACTGAAATAAATATTTTAAACAAAAATTTGCTGTCGTTTTCAAATATCACTTGTTGGATGTGTCTAATGTGCTTTCAAAAAAAAAACCAAAAAAAAAAACCATAATTACATTTAGTGTGAAATTATTTTTCCAGACATTTTTTTTCCAACTCGTGTAAGAGTAAAACTTCCAGGTCCAGTTAAAACAAGCTTGAGGTGGAATGTTAGAAAACAGCATTTTGGCTCTGAAAGCAAATTACAACCACATCACTCAAACCTGTCTTTGTAGCAGCAAATTAAAACTATAACAACTATATGGCTGTACATGGAAACATCCTAAATGTGGCATGTATGTGTTTTGTTTTAGTTTTTCCCATTTTTGTTCAACATAACACAATAGTTGGGTTCACAATTAACATTTTCTGCTAAATATTTTTCAAGAAAAGTGCTGTGGTTGAAGATGAGAATCAGTGGTGTTTCAGCAGGAAAGAAAATCAATAAAATGAAGAGAGTTTAACATTTGTAAAATGTTAAATGAACACGTATCTCTTGTTACGAATGTGCAGATGACATAAGGATATGACACCTTTCATTCAAACCTAATGATGATTACTTCACTAAACACCAAACAGCTCAAGGACGTTCAGTAGCATTAAAAAGTTAATATTGTGCAAACTTACAAAAAAAAAAAAAAAAGAGACTTTGCATCTAAATACAACCCAAAATAGAATTTGCAACTATAATAATAAACCAAGTGAACTATTTTCAGTATTTGGGATCAAATGGCATCGGACCCAGTTCTATTTTGACGTCAGCCATGTGTCTGTCTGCGTTTCTTCCTGACCTGCTCCACTTGCGTTCACTGTGTGGTCGAGATCGGGCTCTCTGCTGCTTACGCTGTTGATGCTTTGACCGCGCCTCCTCCTTTGAGTCCGTGTCGGGTCTTTCAAACGGCCCGCTGTGTGATTCAAACACAAAACATGGATGGCGTGAATGTTATTGTTGAACTCATAAGTACACACAAGCTGCAGCATAATTATGGATGAAAACAGGCGCAGGAGTGTGTCAGTCCTAACTGTTTTTGGTTTAATAGTAATTAATGTGTTTTAGTGCTGAGACTAACTTAGTGCTGAGACTAACTGGTTTTTAAAGCCTATTTTTACAGCAGAGTTAATAAGGATCAAAACAATACAATTAAACTGGAGACACTGATTTGCACACTACTACTACCTCTACTTCAGCTACCAAATAAATAAATATGTAAAATGTATTCCAAGGCAGTATGAAATCTGTGGCAGCTCATGAAATATGTCATTTGAAATTGAATTGAATTTCATCTTTCTGTGTACAGTCTGTCTTCCTCATTGTGTTCCTGTGAATCAGTCACGTGTCAACCAATTATTGCGGACACACACTGAGAGAGCTCATTCACAAAATGGCAAGTCATCCGGAGCAACGTGGTCAACCACGCCTAAGGAGTTTTCTGCAACAATTTCTTTCCCGCGAGAATTTCCTGGAGACTCACCTCGGGCTATAGCTTTTTGCGTAAGCCTCTCCGAAGAAGTGCCTGTAGACGTAGTCATCGAGATCTCCAAACACGTCATCGTCGAGCCCGTGATACTCGTGCATGTCCACCAGATAATCCTCCACACCGCTGACGAAGTCTGTGAACAGCATCTGGTCGTGGATGAACACTCCGTTGTGGAAGAAGTTGTTGATGAACATCTCCAGCTCCTGCCAGTGGTGGAAGTGGTCGACCTCCTGCTGCAGGTAGCTCTGCAGCAGCTGGTAAAATTCGTCCGCTCTGATTGGCTCCATGGCCGTGTTGAAGAGACTCATCGACTCCTGGTAGGCGCAGTCAAAAACCCCGGCGCATCCTTTCAAGTTGGCTTTGTGGCTGCTTTGACCTCGATCTTCGTGAACTTTACACCCTGATTTCCGAGTGTTGTGGTTGCTCCGGAAGGAGTCGTCATGTTTGTGCGTGTGTCTGTGATGAGGCTTGTGGGATCTCTGCTGCCATGACTCTTTCGTATTCTTCTCGTCACATCTCTTCTTATAAAAGCCTCTTGCCTTGTTGATGAAGGTTGAAGCTGAATCCTTGAAGTGTCGAAAAGTTGATTTGACAGAATCTGAAAACTTCCTCAGGTTCTCCTTCACAGCCTCCTTTGCTTTCTTAATCTGTTCTTTGTGGTGGTGGACAAACTCCTTGGTGGAGTTTTTCACAGCATCAAATGTCTTCTTCACTTTCCCTGTCATGCCCTCTTTTGGCTTTTTCACTTTGGACTCTGTGTCTCCTTTGGCTCTTTCCTCTTTGGTTTCCACATACAGTCTCTCCCACAGGTCAGAACGTTGTTGTTCGAAGCTCAGTCTCTTCTCCAGGTCCGTCAGACGTGACTGTAGCTCGTCTGCCTCTGTACTGGCCTCCTTTCCAGCTCCAGGCATGTGACTTCTCAGACGATTCAGTTCTCTCCTCAGCTCATCCGTGACCCTCTTCTCCTTGTCGAGCTTCTTCCTCAGTGTCTGTGCTTCAGCCGTGAAGTCGTCCCTCTGAGCGTGGAAGTTTCTGATCAGCTGCTTCTCCTCCTCCAGCTGCTCTTTCAGCCTCTGGTTTTCCGACAGCAGCGTGTCGGCTCCAGCTCCCATCCCCTCCAGATCTCTAATCTTAGAGCGCAGGTTTCTCAGCTCCTCCTGTAAGTTGGACAAAGACTTTTCTTCACGTTCCAGTGAATTTTTCAGCCGCTGGTTTTCAACTGTCAGCCTCTGCTGCTGAGCCACGATGTTAGTCCTCTCCTCAGTTTTCTGTTTCAGCAACATTTCCAGGTCGTCTCTCTGGGCCTTAATGGGAAAAAGAAGGAGCAAAAGAGATTTTCATTTTCATTCATTTTGCATTTGTGTTCGGTTAGAAAAACAGTGAATGGACTTCCAAGTGACCTGAACGTGAGCCTGTTTGATGTTGATCTCCTGGTTCTCCTTCTTTATCTTCTCAATCACCTCTGTGAGCAGCAAAATGACCTTTTGCTCATCCAGATCTTTCAGGCTGAAGTCTCCCCTCTGAGCCCGAGCGGGATAAGGAAAAAATAAGTCACAGTAATAAGTCAAGAATGTTGAAAGTGATCAAAATGTTTAATAAAAATATTAATCATTTGCACATCCGAGTAAGAAGGTGAAATGCCCAGTGTAATGCAATGAAATAGAAGATCCCGGTGGTAAATACTACCTCACTTAAAATGGTCCCTTTTTGAGACCTCAGCTTCGGTTCTTTATGTGTTGACTCAGCTCAGTGGTAGATTTGAAGGTTCTGTGGCGGCATTGGATTTAACTGTATTATATTTAAAGTTACTCCTAAATACTTTTCAGGAGTACTTAGTAAGAAAGCTCAAATAATTATCTTGTAATTTAATGTAATCTCTTTGCATGAGTATTAATGATTTCTATATTTCTGGTCACTGTATATTTCTTCCTGGTTGAGAGAACGTTTAAGAATAAAGTAAACATAAATAAAGTCCATAAAAAAGATGTATTATGCGTGAAAGAAGCGACAGAAGTCAAACGTACTGTACAGAAGGAGTTCTGCCCCAAATGTGTTTATTATTGCTTGCCTTGTGACCTGTGTTATCACTGACCTGGTTTGTGAAAGCTTGTTCTCGAACATGCTGCTGAAGCAGATCCCTCACACCATCGAGCTCATTCACTCTGATCTTCTCCACGATTTTCTGTCTTTCTTGAATCTGGATTGTGCCTGGAAGTGAGATTTGTGACGCAAAACAAATTATTTACAGGCTGCAGTGGTCTATAATGTCAGATACACAGTTATGAGGAACGAAAGTGGGACAGGTATCAAACCTGCAGCGTGTTAAAAGTTCACACAAACACTGTCGTTCCCGCCACAGATAAGAACCACTGAGATATCTCTCATACCTGGTCACACAACAACACTGAAGTCCAAAAGTCCAAAACTGAAGTTCTAATGCTGCAATGGGAGACTGGCTTATGGACAACACTTTTACAAATCTGTGTCAATTATCTCTTGGTTTTTTCAGTGGAAAAAAACACCAAGCACAACATCACATCACATGGAAATAATGTGATCCTTCACAGATGACGATGGTGATATCTGTAAATCGTTTGCCAATAAAAAATATGTACGAATAAATAAATACATTAATTTCCGCTAACTGGAGAGTTTAAAGTACAATGTTTTCTACATTAACAATCACGCTGGTAAAATCTTCTTACCATAGAAGTGACCAAAGCCCATGCTGATGGCTATGATGAGGGCAAGCAGGATACACTTGTTGAGGATGCTGCTGCCCTGGCCTTGGATTCGGACATCCAGGGCGGCTGCAGGTCTCACTTCAGCCTGTTCCTCTTGCAGCTTCTCCCCTTGAACCCCCTCTTCTTCCTCCTCCTCCTCCTCTTCGCTCAGACCAGATTCCAGCCCCTCCTCCTCCTCCTCCTCAGGCTCTGTCACGACACTCGTAGTACTCTTCCTCACCCTTCGTCTTCGTATGACAGTACTGGCACTCCGTCCTGCCTCGTCCTCACTGCTGCTCGAGTTTGTCACTGTGCGCTGCTGCGCCGGGAAAACTACAGCAAAATACACAAAGTTATGGCTGCAGGACAACAAATTTAACTTTTAAAAAGTTGTGCATACAAAAATAACAGGCTCAAAAAAACATGCACAAGTGACGTTAATCATGCAGGTAACAAAATTTAAGTGATTCAGTAAATGCTTAAAAATAATGTTGCAAATTGTTGATCTATTTTTGTGTTCATGAAACATTTTTGAATGCATTAAAGGGAATATGGTTATTTGCTTCTATTCTGAGAGTAAGAGGAGAAGTTTGATACCACTCAGCCAAGAGTCCGGCCAGTCTGGCACATGACCCCCGTAACACTGCAACATGGTTTGTGTGCAGACTGAGCAAATCACGTGTTAATTAGTGAGCTTTATATGAGCTGGTAGGTGGATTTTGTTACCTTGAGACAAAGCCAGGCTGGCTGTTCCCCCCCTGCTTCCAGGGTTTATGCTAAGTTAAGCTACCAGGTTGCTAGCTTTAGCTTCACATTTACCAAACAGCAGAAATGGAAAGATGATATTAAAGCTTGTTTCACTCCCTGAGGCTCTTATAAAATGTTACATAAATATAAACCCTGAAGATAACATGGCTAATGGGTTTCTTGGACTTTCACTCCACACAGGTGTGACTGAAATAATTAAAATCAGCAAGGTGTTGAAGTGATTTGCCCAATATCACTGTACATGCTGTGTTTAAAGCTCCCAATCTATTTTCAGCACAAACAGGCAGAAAGCTCCGAAGCTTCATAAGGCTTCATCTGCACATTACAACCGTACCGACATGAGGGTGGTATAAATCTTCTCATCTAAACTCATCGGCTAATTCCCAAATTGTCAAAATATTCCTTTATGCACAGTACGTCTACAACTAAATTTAGAAATATTCATTTAAAACAGACACAAAGATACACGAGTGCTTCGGGATTTACTGGACAATTTACTGGACGATATTCTTTTTTGTGGCTGAACATGCTTTAAAACAAGCACAGTCTGCTCACTTCATTTAACAGCATGTGTTCTTGTCAGCATCAGGATTAGTTCTGTGCACTGCTGAGCAAGCTGAGCATCATATTAGATTCACTCCAGTTTCAAAACGGGCCACCTGCAAAAGAGCGGCCTCCAGTGAGCTGACGCCTCAGGTGGTGGCCTAAGTTCACCAAACTCTGTGGAAGTTTCCAGTGACTCATCATCAAACCTGCTTTGGCGACGTGAAAAACAAGCAGAGGAAGAAATGTTTTGCGTTGATCTGTCGAATTTCTCTGGGTTTACTGTTTGGCTGTGAGTGGGAATAAAATCAGATTGCTAAAGAAAACACGAGGATAGGTGAGCGTGTCGTACCAGTCTCTGCAGCAGTGAAGGCGTACTGGCTGCTGCAGGACGTGCCGAGGTAAAACTCCTCGCCGGCTGCTGCCTCCTCCTCCTCCACGTCTGCGTGCTCGTCCTCCTTCAAGTCTCCCAGAGTCACGATGTCGGAGTGATCGCTGGAGGACAACAAAGACACGTGCTCTTTCCCCGCAGCTCGGTCTCCAGCCTACAGAGGATATGTTTGAGATGTTCGGTACAAAGAGCAACAACAAAGTGGCTCTGGATTGTTTAAAAAACATCCTGTTAGTTAGTTTCAGGTCTTCTCACCTCAAATGCACACAGTGTCTCAACTACGTTTCTTTCTCCCAGTGTGTCATCAAGTGAATCAGCACTTCTCTCTTCAACACGCCCATCTGAAATATAATCAGATAAATGAATTATGATAAATGTGTGAGTTATGGTTACTATGATTAATTCAATCAGTGAAAATGTACATAACAATTCACAGTTTGAGCTGCAAATCAATAGTATATTTTCACTATCAATTAATCTGTCAACTATATATCTTGATTAATTGCCAGAAAATAGTACAAAAAAAATAGTCAATAACAACTTCTCTGACATTCAAAGTTCATAATCCAGAGATATTATATTTAATGTCATACAAAACTAAGAAAACTGGCAAATAATTACATTTGACAAACTTAAAAAACTTAAAACTGTCTTACATTAAAAACTAATCAAGAGTCAGATGACAATGACAACTAATAATGAGTCAGGTGGCAGCTAATCAATTGACTAATTGTTACAGATCTACATATCTACTCATAATTAATATTTCCGAAGACAGACAAACTCAATTAAAGTAAAAGTGTTAAAGCAGAGCAAGTCAATAAGAAACAGGTCAAAAGTAAAAATAAACATCATTTAAAAAGGCAAGTTGATAAAAGTTTTACAGATAAGTAAACAGTTACTGTGTGACTTCCAGGTGTGTTACACAGTCAACACTGCAAACTGGCATTCAGAAGAATTTCCATTTGGATTTAGTCATCCTCACTTGTTTGGTCAATTTCCTATATTCCCATGCACCCAAAAAATGTTTATCTTTCTAATGTCACAATAATAACACAATTAACAGTTAATATTACTAATAAATCTGTGACTGTTAAATCCATATTAAAAAAATAATAAGAAGAATATGCTTTTTACCACCAGATGCAGAGGCCTGTGTGTCTTGTAGCTTTTCTTCCTCCACTGGAGGACACTCTAACACCTCAGCTGCATATTCCACTGCAGCATCCAACCCCAGTGTCTCGATATCTGAACCCTATAAACACAATAAGCAAACATTGAAACTGGGCATTGATGGACAATTGCATCCTTCTCAGTTCAAATTAACAAATACTTACATTTGCCAACGTGACTGAACAAATAAAAGTTGGCCAACATGATGCTAGAGACACCTCAGTGTGAAAAAACAAAAAACACAGAAACACCTCCGATGATACAAAAATTATCCACTGTCACCCAGAAATGTAATCTCAGTAACTGAATAACTGAAGTTGGTGAAAGTTTTTTTTTAAATCCTATTTAAAAAGGTAAAAAACGGCAACTGCAACAATAGTCTTTAATGTCCCAACCCCAGATATCAGATTTGTCTCTATTCAATATCACACAGGTCAACTCTTATGCTCATTGGAAATCAGCCTCCTGTCCTTGCTCTTAACTTACAAATGTCAAAACTTACAGAACAACAATAATAAAATGAAAACAGCTGCAATTAAGAATAAAGAAAAAGAATTTATACCTCATTACTAATAATTGTCCAGCCACAGGACGACTCTGCATCACTTGACGTGTCTGACATTTCTCACAGTTGCCAGTAATAAACAGCAGAGGGATCTAGGGGAGATAAAGAGGTTAAATAATATCAACACTGCAATATGATGTGCTGAAAAACATCACCTCATGTGCTTAAAAGTCTGCACATTTTGTGTGTGACGAGTTTAGTATTGTTAATAATCAGGTTATTAAATTCAGCAGTCAAGTTTAATTTCCAGATGTTTCCACGGCTATAAAATATGCATAAAAACAATATTAAACATTACATTTTTTCACTACTTGTTTGCACTTTCTCAAATAAAAATAGATGTTATTCTTCAAATTCATAGCTTCCAGAGACTTTTAACTGTATCAGCTTTGTCCTACTACGGTATTACATGATAGAGTCGAAATAATTTGGACTATTAGAGTAAGCAGAGGACATAAATCATTATGTCACTGTCAGGATATGCCTGTCTAAAATTTATTAATGTGATGAAACAGAAAGGTGGAAACTGTCCCTTTGTATATTATCATACACTGGAATGATAATGTAATGTACAGGTCTACCATGACACAAGTTAATTTGTCTACTGTCAGAGGTATAAGGCTCTTGATTTAATATGATTAAGTACTGTGTCATGTTAGATATTTAATTTAGCCAAAATCTTATAGATTATTCAGAAACTGTACTATCTTTATCTCTTTAACTGGGAACACATAATAGCACTGACACTTGCATCAGGTGAAACCCCACACACCGGATCCTAAGCCGCCTGTAACCGTGCACTAAAAGCGTGGAGCAGCGGAAAGTACCGTTCCCTGGAAGATCCTGGAAATACCGTCTAGTTTCGCTGTAATTCTGTAACGGCCGCCTACATATTGTTTCATTCGCCACCTCTGCATGGCGCCGTGTCCAGGTCGGAAATTCATTCAACTCATTCCCACCTTCATTACTTTTGCACTTGAGTAAACACTTCATGCATAAAATAAACAAGCAAAGCAAACAAACAGGTGTGACAGCGTCCTCTGGCGGCGAGAGGCCGCAGTAACAGCGGACAGAAGATGCCAGCTGCCGCGGCCTGGCTCAAAACAGCCAACATTTGCTTCAACAACAGAGAAACCAGCGGCTGTGGGCTGCAGCCGACATTAGCGTCGTCTCTCAGCATTAAATAACAACATTTTATGGTTGTTTCTTTCCCCGACAGTTAACTAACTTAACAGTCTGGTTATTACCGTCAGCTCTCTGAGCATCGTCGGAAAATATAATTACAGCCGTAACGACAACTGCCGTTATCTTTATCCTTCTTTAACATCACTATCTTATTTAAGGAAAACTATGAAAAATGATTTCACTCACCGGTATATCGTCTCCAACGACGAAGGAGCTTGTTTGCAACCAGCTCCAGAGTTATTGCAGTATGCCCGAGCCCAGGTTATCCGTTAACGAGACTGCAACGCCGACTGGAACCGGGAAATGTAGTTCTACAGAGTGACATTTGGACACGCAGCGCAACGCCGTCATCGATCCATTAAAACTACATTTCCCGTAGGCCAGCGCGGCAGCCAAACACGCTCAGCGAGGGCGGAGCAAACCGTGTGGAAACAAATCTTGCGGTTGCGAAAAAAACATAAACAAGGAAGCGTGACAAAGCAGACCGCCCTCAGAGTTCAGGTGGGCGAAAAGACAAGACAAATCAAGCTCATTGATTAATGTGTTTGTACTGTGTTGCAGCATTAGCAGTGGTATAAAAAAAATCACATGGCTAATGTGTGTGAAATGAAAAGTTGAAGGGTCCGTCAGAAAACACGTGGTGGTCATTGTTGTTTAGGTCGGTGAGCTCGTCTGCGCTGACCCTGCCTCCACACTGCGTCATACATGAAAACTATTCACCTGCTATGTCGCTCTACCGGTAGGTGAGGTTCAGTAACTATAAATACTACTTACAAATGAACTTATTTATACTCTATCAGTTGTACTTTGTCTAAGACTGACACACTTATAAACGCTTATAAACACTTATAAATAAATTCTAAGTTTGTAAAATTTATAAAATCAAAACACCCAGGGGATAATTTGTTGATTTGTGTGAAGAAATTAGAAGAAGTAAATTATGCTTTATTTATTATAATTTCTATTTTATTATCATAGTTTTTCTTATTTATTGCATAATTATTGTAAGATGATTTCATTATTGTTCAGTAATCCTGTGCTCTGCTGTTAACATGTAACACCAGTAGAGATCAGTGTTGTCAATGTTATGTCAGTTTTTGTAAACTGTTGATCATAGAAATGATAGCAGAGGCTCTGCTAGGAGTGGTGTGTGTATGTGTGTGTGTGTGGTAATTACTGAAATGCAAACTGTTGTGGTTAATGTGTTGCACAGCCTGATAAGACTTTGTTATATCAGCTTGCTGATGGACAATTAGAATATTTTTATATTATAATTTTTATTATGTATTATGATTTTATATGACATAATTATAAATCTTTATAAGTAATCAAACAGAGAGCACTGTTCCATCTGTCTGTGTTTTGCATTTTAACCAGCACAAGAACTAAACATGTCTTCCAAAAACAACAGCAGACTCGGCAATTTTTCAATTTTCTGAACTTTTATTTAAACTGAGAATCAGATTCTTTCATAATTAACCACTGTCTAAAATCTCCTAACTAAACATTTTTGGCAAAAACCAACTTGCAAGTAATTTTGCTGACAAAGACAAACTTATGAAATATAACAAAAAACAAAACATTAACAGAAAAAAAAATTCAGAAAACATAATAATTACAAAAAGTTACATTCAATTTTCAGGAGTTGACACCTGCTCTCTCTTTGAGGAAGAGCAGCTGTGGGTCGCCCTGAGTCTGACTGTAAATGACCCACAGCGCTCCACCGCACATTATTTAAACACAACATTACTGCAAAAGGGAGAACAAAGAGCCGGCCTGTTCATACGCAGAACCAGACTCTGTGTTTTATCCCTTTAAATTCACATGCTCGGACAGGAACATAATTCCAACATAACACCATTCATAAGATGAAAGGTAGCAGGACAACATCCCGGGGCCTCTCTGTGTCTTTTTTTTACACCTCGGCCTCACTCTCAGACAATAATGACCCAAGTGTATTGCATCTGCACCTATCACAACAACATGATAAAATAAAAACCTGAGGTAGCACCTATGTACTTGTATAAGCTAGAAAAGGCCCAAATCAGAATCTGTATGACTCCAGTAGTTGTTTGTGTGTAATTACCACGACTTGAAAATATCAGCAGCTGCAGTTTTTGAGAAGTACGAGGTCAATATCTTATCACAGGTAAAACACTCCAATACATCACCTGAACATAGTGTTTTGGTTGGAGAAAATAAGCAAGAGTGCGGTTTTCAGATTCTGGATTGAGCCCTTAAAGCTCTAATAATACAGATAATATGAAGACATTATAGGATTCAAGTTAAAACGTGATTCCACTCTATGAAAATCCATTTTATCTTAAAAGACAACAGATAAAAAAAGAGAAAAACTTAATGTGAATAAATGGAGACTAAGAAACACAGAATAAAGTTTTCATCCTGCTTCCTCGTAATACAACACATTACACAGTTGTAAAATGAGCATGAGAACATGGCGACATTTCACACAAAGATAGGATGCTTTAAAACGGATCTCTTGCCAATATGCAACGGTGACCTTGAAAGAAAAATCTTTGGTTTTATGTTGTTTGCTTTTCAAAAAGAAAGTTAAACTGATTGTGTCACTTTTCATCCCTAAAATCTCCCATGATTGAATCCTCTGCAGAATCCTCTGATTAAAAACACAGCAATGTGAAAACATTTGTACATCCACTGACCTTTCTGAAATCTCTCTTATGCCATAAAATCATTCAAAACTCCATTTTCAAAATAAAGACATTACATTCGAATAACGGAATCACATACTGAGTAAAATTTCTTGTTTAAAATGTACTTCATGTATGTTTCTAACCAGAAAATCTGTCAAATACAAACTTACAAATTACAAAATTATTTCTCACTCAGTCACAAGGCAAAAAGTCAGTGGGTGCACATTTACACACAACTGCACTATTGCAACACAGATTACTAATCAATATAAAATACTGTATTTAACTCTTTATTATTTCTCACCTACAATGTACAGACATCTGTTTGCAACAGTTTTCGAGGAATCCTGCGACAGGATAATTTGGTTGATTGATTATTATTAATTGTCACTCCATCGTCATTACGTGCCTGTGAATCATGCAGGCACTTCCTCAGAGTCTGAACCTGCAACTCTCTAAACTCTCTTTTGTCACAGGTCAAGGCCACTAATGTGCAAGGCTTCGTTTGAGGAGCAGCTCCTCAACTAATCTCCAAGATTGCGTTTAATCTTTGGTCTAATGTCTTTCGATTATTTCACACTCCTCCGTAACCTTCTGCCAGAGATTAGTTGAGAGACTAAAATAAGCTCAAGTAGCAAACAACTCTTTGGGTAATAGCATCACAGTCACCGCTGCACATTGGCTGATAATGCAAAACTACTTGGCAGACAAGTGCTAATCTTCATCTACTCTACAGCAAAACAAAACAAAAAAAAAAACTACTTGGAACAAAAGTAACTACAATGTGTACTCAGTAGTACGTCTTCTAACAAAAATATAGATTTGTTTTTGTGGTGTTCATTCAATTCTTCAATTCCATCTCTGATTAAACACTTCCATTGCTTTTACTACAATCATTCTTCATGTGTCGCATCCTCATGTGGAGCTTCCCCCTCAAAAAGATTAGGCTTTGGTTTCAGCATCTGAGGGACACTTTCCACATTAAGGCCAATTATAAAGCTTTTCTTTACCGACATGCCACGGCAAGCACTTCTGGTGTAAATCTTTACACGAATAAAAAGGAAGAAGTCAACAAACAAAAGGGTCTGTTGTAAAAAAAACAGACTTCCTAAGACCTGAGGAGAAGCTACAGAAGGGGGAAGGGGTGGGTCCATCTGTGGGGAGGGGCAGCACAAACATCTGAGCTACTGGCACACAATGTCAGAGATACATTCATAGCATATTCTAGCAGGAAATTACACACTACAACAGTTTAGTACTGAGAAGATACCCTGTCAGTTCACCATGTAACACTACATGACTTTTCAAATGTACTAAACCTTGTTCCCTGAGTTTAGGAAAACAATAAGACAATAAAATAAATTCTTAAACGAGGTAGTATAAAACAGGAATAGCAAGGGCAGCTGCACACTGACGTACAAAACAAAAGCAGACATTCACTATTTCTTTCACACCATTACTCAATAATGGGAAAAAATGAACAAAAAAAATATTAATACTGGCTCAGTACCTCAGCAACATCTGAGGAGATAAATAACAAACTGTATGTGTGTTTTACGTCCTTCAGTCCACACAACAGGTGGAGCGAGAGGAGAAAGCTGCAGCGCCCTCGCCATCCAGTAAATCAGAACAAAGCAAGGGAAAAAGACAAAATGGGATGACAATCAGAAAAAAAAAGTCATCAGGAAGTATAAAATGTAATGTAACTGAAGCAGCTCATCACATAACGTAGGTATAAGTAGTTATTAAATATACAGTGGAAAGTTTACCAGGCGGTAAACCGAGGTAGATAATCAGCGAAAAGGACTCAAAGCTTCCTTTTCACTCCAGTGATAAACTCTCTTAAATAATGTCAGAAATTTTCACATTTCTGGCAGTCTTTTTTTAAACATTCATGGTGGGTGAGATTATTCTTCTCGAAAACATACACGCACAAATTAAGAGAAAACGACAAACAAGACGTTCGTTAAAAGAAAAGGAAAGAAGTAAAGGAAATCAAATGACCCTCTGTGCCAACATTTTATACTGTAAAAAAGGTTTCTGTTGGCTTCCTGTTCTTTTCGTGTTGGAACAAAAGAGGATAAACGTTTGAAAATAAAAAAGTCTCTCTCTGTTTCTTTACACCTCTCTCTCTCTCCCATCCTCACAGTCTTCTCACACTGACATTCAGGCAGGGCTATGTCGAAGAATTTTAGTCAAGTCAGCTGTATTTCGTATTTTCCTTGGTGGAAACTACATAGTTAAAGGAAGAGGTCAACATTTTGGGAAATACACTCACTCACTTTCTTGGCGAGGGTTATAGGAGGCTACAGCAGCAGTCAGTTAGCTTTCCTGCACCAGGACAAGAAACAGCCAAGAAAACAAATAACCCCTGTAAAACCAGAGTTTGTTGTGATTCTTTATACTTATTTTAATTGTAATTAGTGAGCTTTAGAGATGCTGGCAAGCAGTATTCATTACCTTGTTACCAGACAGACCCAGGCTTGTTTTTTTCTGCCTATTTCCAGTCTTTGGGCTAAGCTATGTTAACCAGCTGTTTCATATTTACCAGACTGGTAGAACGGTATAAATCTTCTCCTCTAACTCCCTGCCAGAATGTCCCTAAAGGCTCAACTATACATTTCATTTTTCTGCTATGGAGTGTAAATAAACAAAGAGCGTACCACTGCCTTCACACGCATACAGTCATCCACATATACACACACAAACTGGCACACAATTAGAGAGAAAGTGCAGAGTGAGAACTGCCCTGGGCTTCATGTTGACAGGGGCTGTTCTCCACAGACCCCATTAACTTCAGGTCAGCCTGACTCTCCTCCGACAGCTCGTTCGGTTCTCCAGCGTGGCAGCTGCAGTCCGAGCCGCCGCTGTCCTCCGCTGTCAGAGATGGTGGACGGCTGCTAGCGCCAGACGACAGGTTGGTCATCTCTGTCTCATCGTGAGAGTAGCGACCTGAGTCACCGGTTGCGTGGCTACTCTCGCTGTTAGAAGATCCCTCTGTGTCGCCGGGACGCCCAAGCAGGGCCTGCAGGGTGATGGGCTGGTCTGGAGAAGTAGACAGCTCCTCCTCGTAGGTCAACACTGTGGTGCCGGGCTGGTAGGAGGCAGAGCCATGTCTCATATTCTGCAGCACAGAGAAAGTGTTTTACTGTAACCTGCAGTTACTGGAAGTTACTGCAGTTTCTGGATTTATGTTTACTACTCATCAAATGTTTACTTTTCTCTAAATTTTATTGATTTTAGAGTAACATTTCCCAAGATAAAAACCTGCACAACATCCTCCATATCCTCCTGACTTCCTTCATGGTTCTCACCTATAGTGGCTTTATAAATACCAAATAACAAGGAGATGCTGAGGAGCATATTATTGCCTTCTTGGCCTGAACTAACCCATGTAGTGTTTACTCCCAGAGTACAACTTCCAAAAAACACCACCAATGAAATAGTTTTCTAGGTTTAGGCTCTAAATGGTTATGGTCAGAGTCAGAGCCATGCAAGAGAGTCCCTTGTAATTTACAAACACTGAGCAAGCATTGCAATGTTTTTTTTTTTTTGAAGTTTGAAGTTAACAAACAGGACTCATCATTCTTAAACTTACCTGTACTGCTTTACTGTCCTTTTTCACATTACTGCTGAAGGAAAACCATTTCCTTTTCTTCTCCGCACTGGGCTGAACAGGACCGAGATAATTGATCATGAGATTTGTTCCACCCTACAAATGAAAGAAATGTTGAAAGTATGAATAGCCTGTCTGTCTGAGCCATGTCCACTATGAAATATAAAAATGAATATGATTAAAGGGATATGGTTATAACTGTATTATTATTATAATGGTTAACAGATTTTTATGATTAGTGTCCTTATTAGTTTCCCAAATGTATAATATTTTTTAAACAAATTTCTCATTTCTCTTCCAGGCCTGATAAAACATAATTCCAAAGTTTTTATCAGGATTTCAGTGAGCATGTTACATACTGCAATACGTGTTAAGTACCTTGGCATCAATGAAATGGTTCAGACTCATCATTGGCACAGTCACATCAGCGTTCTCAGCTTGTCCGTCAGAGCCCAGATGTCCTGCAGCTGAGGCAGATGTGCTCACTCCGCCTCTGTACGTTTTAACAGCTGAAAATTTCCTGGAGGGAAACATACATGATGTCACCACAGACAGAGGGTACTTGAGGTATTTGGGCTTTTTTCTGTGTTCATACATACTTAGTACCTGTTTTTGCCTCTGCAGACGATGATGAAAGCGCAGATGATGATGCAGATGAGAGCGATGCAGACCCCCACAGTGATCCCTGTCATTGATTTTTGGTCCAGGTGGTAGAAGCCGTCAGAAAAGGCTGCGAAGGGTGAAGGCAACACAGTCCAATTACTGTATACCCTGTTATCGCCATATTTCTGTTTTAAAAATGAACTTAAAAGTCTCCCATCATAGGATGTGATTCTGTCAGGACAATGTTGATGGCACTGACCTGTGGAGTGCGTGGAGCCATGGGATAGCCGGGGGTTGGAGGACAGATCTGGCCGTACCGTCAGCTCCACTGTGTGAGAAAACGGCCCATCACCCATGTTGTTGGATGCAGAAACTTTCACCAAGTAAACCTGACCAGGCCTCAGGTTCTCCAGCAGAGCCATGGTGATGGTCCCTGTTGGTTAGATTTAACTCTGGTGTTTAACTGCACATTGTGAATATATTGTCGAAACAGGCTTTTCGTGTCCTTAACCTTATTTACTGGTGTTTTAAAGAAATGATTGCAGCCCTTATGTATCAACAACTGTTGAGAAAAGTATTAATTGTCTGATATTAAAATAGATCAGTTAATACATGTACTCCTTTCATTAATGAAACCAATTTTGAAGATGTAGAAATAATATTTGGACAGTTAAAGAATGTGAACATTTATTCTTGGGAATAGTTTGACATTTTGGGAAATGGATTTATTTGCTTTATTGCCAAGAGGCCATCACTTTGTGATGCAGTAAAAGACAAAAAACAATTCTCATGACTCAGAGGTGCTATATTGGAGCCGCTTCTTTGGGAGCGGGGGGGTCAGGGGATCACGGCTATACACATTCCCTTACCCAATACCACCCAGTCTCCAAACCACCCGGGTCCCAGCAGAGGCTGAAGGGGGTTGGGTGTTCAGTTTGAGGTGACAGGGGGCTGGGCTGAGCTCGAGGGGCTTTGTGAGCAGCTTCACTTTTTGACCCCTTCGCCAGTGTGTGTTCCTGGGGTCATCTGCTCTTAAAAACCTCTACGCTGACTCACAAAGCAGATACAACAACAGCTTTAAGAGTTACTAATGCTTGCTTCTCAGAAAAATGTTTGTTTTACCAAGACTTCTTACTCTATTTTTGGTTGGTGGAAAAATATTGTATGACTCACTTAGGATGTTGATTCACTAAACTCTCCACCTTGATTTTATTTCTATTGTGCCTTAAGCATATCAAACATTTGTCATTTTTCTACGAACAGATCCTTCTTACTTACAGTTTATATCTTAGTGAGCATGTTCATTAAAAGGTCACTATATTTTTAACACAATTGCCACTGATGATAAAAAATGTAATATCCCTATTCTAAGCATAAATTCAAAAACAAAAATGGCTCCCAGATAACTGTTAAACTATTGCAGTGCATTTTTCTATAGACAACTTTAGAGTAACTAACCCATTTAGACCCGAACATAAAATGTCTGCAGTAAATGATGCAGTGAAACTCATTTTAAAATCGTCTTCCATCCTTTTGCCCCTGATATTGTCGTGGACACAGTTATGCCTGAATATGGTTTAAAGAAACTGTTTAAAGAGCAACTAGAAACTGTGTACAGTTACAAAGTACATGAAGTTTCTCTATGATGAAAACTAACATGCAAACTCTAAAAATATGTCAGGTGCCTTTTTTTGGATTATTCACACTGAGAATTAGAGTTTAAAGCTGCATTCATCTGTATTTTCTAGATTAACACTGGATCAAAAGGGGAGAACTAACTGCTGCACTTTGATTGGAATCTGTGGTCTTTTTGTGAGGGTCAATAAACCAAACTGTCCTGTTACCTGTAAGACAAAAGCAGTAAGCTCGACCTGTCCTGGCACCATTCAGAGACCACAATGAACGGAGACATGGACTGGACGATGATATTAGTTACTGATTTCCAATGGACCATTTGTCTGGGAACAGGAGAGAGGCTTTGGGTGTCCCCCTCCCGTGGATACCTGTATAATCTTTTTCTGCATGCATCTCTTTCCACTCTCCTCCTCACCTTCTCTTTGCAGCACTTGCCATTCCCCAGCTATCCATGCATTTCTGGAAGCGTACAGGATGGTGTAGTGTGTCACAGCTATGTTGGGTTCATCTGGGGGCTTCCATGAAACCAGAGCTGTGTCCTCCTCAATCAGAGTCACTTTCACATTGGAAGGGGGCAGCATGGGAGCTGTGTGTGGATGGATGATAAAAATAAGGTAAAAAACTACTATAAACAGGAAGCGTTCTTCTCACAAATCTAAGCAACTTTAACATGTTCGTGCTGACAACAATAAAGGAAGAAATAATTCTAAAATAGTTGTCCTGACTCAAAACAGCAACATCATCTTTAGCGTAACCTCTAAAAAGCACGTAAAAAACACACTTACAGTATGGTGCACTTTATATAGAATATATATACAACAAATGATGTTTAAATGTTTTTGTGCTCACCTTCAGGGAAAGTGCTCTGATAGACAACAGGGCTCCAGGGGCTGGACAGTTGATCAATATGAAGGCGAATAGCAAATTCATATTTGGTATTAGGCTCCAGATCTCGCACAAGGAGGCTCTGCTCACTCCTGCAGAACAGAGACGTAACAGGCACTTAAAGGACAAATTCACTCAAAAGATGCATATTTGCTCAGTGTGATTTGCTGAGGTTTAGAAATGTTGATTGTACAGGTCATACTAATAAAAAAAAAACATTCAGTGGCATTTAGGTCAAAGCAACTTCAGCAATCAAGTCTCTTTTGACTCAGCTCTTCTTAAGCTGACTTGGATTTTGGAGTGAACTGCCCCTTTAATAATGGCCAGCAGATGGTGATATGGAGCTGTGCTGGCAGAAGCAGAAGAGTGACGACACAGAGATACTAGTGACCTGAAAACTTTCCCCAGCATGTGTGAGGAAACTGTTCATGCTGTTAAGAGTTGTAAAGAAACACTTCAGGTATGTGATTCAGCTGACTTTAGGCTGTGATAATGAACTACAGCTGTCAATAACGTGTTAAGATAAGGGCAACAAACCATTGTATGTAGTATTATAGTTTTGCTATTTGCTATCAAGGGGCCAAAAAAAAAAAAAAAAACGATTAACGCGACTTTAAATGAATAATAGTCATGTATTAAGAAGAAATTCTCACGTCTGCAGGTAGAGCACCAGGGAGGCGTTCTGCAGGCCTACTGGGTTGCAGCGGACAGTGTAGTTGACTGCGTGGCTGGAGGTGAAGGCTGGTCGGCCCCAGTGCAGAAACACTGCAGTCGAACTGTTGGTCTTGGTGTACACATTGTGTGGAGGAGGTGGAGGGGGAACCAGGCGATCTCGAACAGCTGAGAGATACATTGACAATAATGTTATTTTCCCCACTTTGTTTTACAGTAAATACAACGACATCATCACGATGCAGGCACACTGAAAAAGATATGTTTTCAAGTATAGTGTATTTTGACACTTACAGACACATCCAGGGGTGCTGATAGTCTGGTCTGCCTGGTAGCCATCTCCAACAAAATTATAAGCCAGAAGTTTAACATGGTACTTCTTCCTTGGGTCTTCATTGAGAAAAAGAGAGAAAACAAAATGTGTAAATAAATTACATCATAAAAATATGGAAAACATCCAAAGCTCTTGCTGTAAAATACATCAGTCTATGTTGAGTCTCTGATCTGGACATCAGGTAACCTTCGAAGAAGATTTCATTTCACCGTCACTCTGAATTGAGTGTAATAATTCAACACAGGCTGTGACACGGTGCCAGATGACAATGTGATTACTACAGGAAGCAGGGGTGCTACATGAAAGAGAGCAGGGCTGTGTGGGTGTGGGGTCAGTGAGGTTTTTTGAGTTTGATGGTGTGGTGGGAATGTGGGGTGAGGCAGTGCGACAGATGCTCAGTGCTGTGAGTCCTTTGGTCAGTTTCTGCAGCAGGACACAAGAGCTCCACGATCCATCACCCTGTCACAGAGTCTTTTCAGTGCAAATAAAAGGGATCTTACTCCAGCCCCAGTCAGGCCTGCTGGTCAGTGGTCAGTGGCCACTCCTATTTAGGTCCAGAATCTGGGGGTTAAATTGACAGACAAAATCCCCTGGGAAGGACACCGCTGATGGTCAACAGCAGTTGCAGGCCCAGTGACCTGAAGACCCTATCCTGAACAAAAGCCATCTGACCATCCCTTTTACCCATAAAAGAATAATAATGACGGTCCACTTTAAATGTTGCTTACAATATCAGTATTGTGAGTCATATCTGCCAACTCTTACTGCCAGAAAAAGAAATTTAAAGTATATTTTCATGACAACATATAACATGCACTGTTATTTTTTGAAGTGAAACTTAGTCAGTTAGAGTTTTAAATAGGAGAGCGCAGTACTACTGTCCATTATTGTTACTGTGCTATGAAAATTATGTCTGATGTTATATGTTTTTGATAATTAAAATTGAAGTTAATATGAGTGTTACTCCTAAACTGTTTCTGCTTAGTCAGTGAATATTGACAAAAGCTGGACTCTAGATTTAGAGGTTTAGCACAATTTCTTGCATTTAGGGAATAAAGAGAAGAGGGAGGCCACAGGAGATGAATCTGTGTCCATGGAGGGTAGAGAAGTTTAGGAAGGATGAAGTCAAGCTACTTCCACCCCCATGTAGCCCTGAGGAGTTTCACTGGAGCCAGACCAGGGCCAGTAGGTCAGGCTGAGATAAAACTTTGAAAGAATCTGGGGTCATGGGTGTGGAATATGAGATGAGCCTTTTTTTTGCATGTGGATTCCCACTACAACTAAACAGCTCTTTCGCAATGACAATTAAGAGCGAGAAAAAAAATACTAACATACTAATCACCAATGTAAACTGTATCATGAGTTACTGGCAGAAATCTCTGTGCAGAGTAGATAAATGTTTTCCATGTCCAATGCCCACCTTGTTATCCAGAGTTTCTGTGCAGTTTGTTAAGCCTGCTCCTCTAAAGAGGAGCAGACATGTAGTACGCACCTCTACCCAGTGCCACAATACAATGGGCCTGCCGTAATTATGCGAGAGAGGAACTCTGAGAGGGGGGAAGCTGTGACATCTGGGCCACGACCTTTGACATGGAATCCTGGCAAGCTAAATCCTGCAAAAGGAGGGGTTACAGGACTCTCTCTAAAGGGGGAGGGTCAAGCAGAGGAAGTGAGTGGAAAAACAGGGAAACGCCAAGAGTCGAAGTAAAATGCCACTTAATAGGTGGTGACACAGTGTCCTGATAAGAGAAAACTCGAAGAGTGGACAGGTTTGTTTTTCACCCACACTGAAGCACACACCAGAGGCTCTCAATAACATTATAATGTGACCAAAGTCCCTTGTTATATGGTATATTATATTATATTATATATTGTATGGTGGTGGTGTCCACAAACAACACCAAAATGAGAAAACATTTATCTATCCATATCATAAACTATTTAAAAGAGACAGTGTACTAACCCAGTAATCTCCATGATCTTATGATTAATAATCTTATGATTAATCCTTGTTTGAAAAACAAAAATGCATATAACAGCAAGTTAACATTGTCAAATGTCTTGTTATGTTAAACAGCAGCAAAACGTCACATTTAACAAGCTGGAATTGCTAACATTTGGAAATATACTGTCAATATAATCAGCTTGTTTCAGCATTACCTGACATCGCACTGAATCTAAAGTTACAAAACATGCATGTGGCTGCATTAGAACATGTTATATTCTTAAAGTCCTGCCTTCTGCTTTAGATGCCATCCCTTGAGTGAAGACATTTTCCTGTCCTTCCCACTGGGATAAATCTCACATGGCCTTACTCCCATACATTATACTGTTTGTATTAAAGGGCATCTGAGCCATTTGTGGTCACCCTTTTTCTTTTTACAACCAATATGCAGATCCTGTTGGCCTCTGAGGTTTTGTTCAGCCCTGCGAAAGGCCCCCCAGGCCGCAGCAAGCCAGGCCTGAACAAGGGCCATAAATGTCAACTCCTGCATGAACCCTCACACCAGCATCTATCATCTCTCTCTCTACTCCCCCTCTCCCCCTCTCTCTTTTGCCCTTACTCACACAAATCAACACACACATACGCGCACACACAGGTTAAGCACAAAATGACCTTTTAAAATGATGGCCAGAATACAAATGTAGTTTGCACACAAGCACGCTTTACCTCGTGTTTAATGAAAGGAGTGGAAAACATGCAAGATGGCCTGCAGCTGTGAGATAAATCTACAGTTGCCTGGTGCCAACAGGTATGAGAGGTATTTAAACGTCATGGGCCAAGCAGAGAATACACATGCAAAGAAAGGTCACATCACTGTGTCATTTATACCCAACTGGAGCCTCTCACAAGCATTCCTGTCCCTCAGGGTGCGCTTTCAATCATTTGGATTGTCATAAGTGATAATTTAACAGCCAGCTCGGAGCATGTCCTTCCACAACTGTACACAGAGCTGAATCAACAGTATCCACTTTTGCCACAGCTGATGAGTTCACAAATCAATCTTATTGGCAAAAAAGGGATGGATGCTGTGTACAACGTCGCAGCAATTATAGGAAATGCCATTTACAGTACAAGCAGATTTAATTTGCAGAGATGACCTGCTGTGAAAAATCAACACTCAGCATTTGGTAGTCCTGAGGACAAAACATGTGCAGTCTTGAATTAGAGCATCTGCTGCTTCAAAACTTCAATATGTAGTTAAAAAATCGCAAATAATGCCTCAGAAGTAATCTGAACAGTATAATATTCTGTCATCGCAAGGGGAGAAGACCAAAATATTTTGCAACTCGATGACTGAGGCATAAATGTGCAGGAAACAGGAGCCACATGTACACAAATGACAAAGATTCGTGATATTATCCTCACAGGATGACCTTGCTCTGCTCATTAAGGTCAGTGTTACAGTACAGAGAATAAATCAAAGCCCTGTGCTCTCTCTCCGTCAAGTGCTTAACTGGTAGTAGATTTCAACATTAATAGCTGTTAGGCTGTAGCTTACACACTCACTGCATTAATTCATAATGAAATAGTACAATAATGATGATGGCTAACATTCGATAACGTTGACAAATGTAAGCTACAGTAGATGTTGCTTTGTAACTGACATTATTGAATGAGTTCACTGACTTCATGACTTGTCTCCATTTGTGCTACTGTCAGATTAGCTTTAAACACTTCAATTCCCCTTAAAATCTAAATGTGTTTAAAGCATTATAAAACTGCCTCTTATATGAATTGTGCCGTATCAATACATTTGTCTTGCCTTTGACTAATCGTACAGCTGGAATAATATCAAAAATAATGTCTTCAAAGCCTTTTAGTCAGATTCCTCGCAGCACAGCAGGGTTTTCTCTGCTGCAGGGTGTGCTGCCACACAGGAGCTCAGATGCTTCACTTTACACCACTCTCCTTGTGCACAGCGCTGCAGCTAACTCATGAGAAGGAAATCTCAGAACTGCGAAACAGTGAGCCCACAAGACATGCTCATTGTTTGGCCTACAGCTCAGTTGGTGAGAGGTTGCATTTCCTTAAAGTCCTGGCTAATAAACTATCTTTGTGGCTCTCAAAGCCAAACACAATGAGAGTCTTTGATGTCAATGCTCCTCCAGCAACACTGCTCAAAGCAGTCATAAAACACATAATAAATCAACCTCCACAAAACAGCTTTCCTCTCTTCAAAACACAGCCCTGCAAAGCTACTTTATCAAAGAGGAACAAAAAGATCATTCTTTTTTACTCCGCTATAGCTCTATTTTTGATGTTTGATGCTAATCTTACTGATTGGCTTAATATTTATCATCAGCTTTGACTGCAGCTTCCTCTTCCTCCCAGTACCAATACAACCATCATGGAAATAAAATTAAATAATACGGAAAAAGATAATGAATAAAAATATAACTAATTATTATTAGTGTCAATATTATCAGTAGAAACAGTAGGTGTATGTAATAGTAGTACTGCTTAAACTGTTGAACTACATATCTAACTAACTAAATGCCTGCAGGAGTTAGAGTTAACACCTATAGTAATTTATAGTTTCTCCTCGTCTTTCTTTCTCTCTTTCTGATCCCGTTCCAGCACTGAACTTTCTGATTTACAAGTCAGCTGCTGACCACCTGGTTGACCCCCTCTGGCCACAGATGGTCAGTTGTCCACTGCATTGGCCTGAGCCCTCTTCCCTCTCTCAAACAAAAAAAGGGCTAAATGAATCTGACCTAAAGGCCAGAAGAGCTGTCATATGCCCCAAACACCACCCAGCAGCTGCTGACAAGACACACACACAGTGAAACCCCTCACAGAGGTTGGGAGGTCATGGAAGTGGGATGTGGTGCTTCATGAACCCCTGTCTGACACATGACAAGACTTAAGCCAATTAATCACTCATAAGCTTGGCTGCCAAGTGATGCTGCGGGTTTTAACCACATTTGTCCACCATGAACTATAACACCTAAGACTTAGTGAACTTGAATAATTTAACTGACTGTTAAGGCATGCAAGTTTAAAATCTTTGAAGGTCATTTGCAGGAATACGTAGGTGCATGTACAAATCCATCTATGCAGCAGAAAGCCTAAAAATCTTAAGAGATCAGAAACCATCCAAATAATGTGTATAATGTCCTATATAGGTTCCACAGAGGCAGAAGGTAACTCAGATGATCTGAAACAAAACCTACCAAGGCCTCCGATGGTGTGTGTATGATCCGAGGCACGCAGCTGAACCGGGACGTTCTCAGGCTGGCTCTCTTCGTGGTAGAAGAGTCTGTAGCCTTGCACACCAGCTGAGTTTCTGGGTGCCAACTGCCAGCGCACCAAAATAGTGGTGCAGTTTAAAGGCTCCAGATGTAGCTCAGGAGCCAGAGGAACTGTAGAGGAGAGATTGAGAAAAATATTTAGATTTTGATAACCACACTACAAGATGAATTTACAGTGCTACACTGAAAGAGGGCCTTTCAGTTTCATAACACATACACTCTGGATAAACGTCCATGTGATCAAAATAAGCCAAAATAAATAATGCTGCTGACATGCTTTTCATTTTCATTCCGTGCCACGGCAAACCATTGCAATGTTCCCTGAATTTAATTTAGAACAAACAAGACTTTAAAGATAGTGCCATTGCTATTAAAACCACATGACTGCTGTTTTTCAGAAAACAGGAACTTGTTCTTAGAAAATTGGAAACTGTCCTCTAAGCTGTTTCCAGTGTTTATGTGGCGGACAGAGGAGGTTCCCGACCAGCTTTTTCTTTGAAAAGTGAAACTACCATCTGATGCCTCACCAGTTGTTTCACACTCAATGCAGACCAGGGACAACCAACAACAGTCAAGGGAGTGATTTCACACATTTTTATTTTAGGAATGAGGAGAATGAAGTTTTCCCATAAAAGACTCCTAAGTTTAAATTGGAGAAAGGTGGCAACAGAGATGGGCAGGAAAAACGAATCCTCCCCTCCCCCTGCCTCAAAGCCTCAGATGTAGCTCTAAACAGCCATACACTCTTTCCCACCCGGAGGCCTGAGTCGCTCCCTTTATGACCCATGACTGAAGCCCTTCCAGTGTTACTGACAGTGGAGGGCAAAGGTCACAGAGTAACAAACGCAATGCCTTAACAAGATTACTAGAGCAAGCTCTTCTCTTTGCTCTGTCTCTTGGTTTAAATTGAGGAGTTCAGTGATAATTCAGCTTTTTGGGTCAACTTCTTCTGTGTGTCGATGTTAATATTTTTTCAATGCGCCTAAAAATCTGAAATTCTGAAAATCACCTCATCTTAGTGGTTACACACTGCTATTTCAGAAATCCTGAACGCATCTCTTCTAAATGTTGTACCTCGAGCACTGGATGCCTTCGGAGTGCGGTGAGACGTCCAGGCAGACTGCTCACCCCACCCTACGCTGGTGGCAGCAACAATACGCAGAAGGTAGATGGTGTCAGGCTGCAGGTTTTCCAGGAGATGATGGGTCTTCTCTCCAGGTAGCTCTACCTGTGAGACTGTATTCTCAGCACTGGTGCGGTAGGACAAACGATAGGCGGAGACTCGGCCGCGACTCAGCTTGTCTGGGAGAGGCTGCCAGGACACCTGGATGTCTGTGGGGCTGCGGCTGGTGAGGCTGAGCTCAGGGGCGCGAAGGGGAACTATGGACAGGCAAAACAAGAAGGTTAACATTGAAAAAACTGCTTTATAATGCGGTACAATGATTAACCAACCACATTATGAATGAAAAACAAACCAAAAAAAAAAAAAAGCTACAGTCTTATGATAAATTACCTTGACTTACCAAGAATTGAATTTGACAGAGTAGCCTAAACATTCCAGTCTGGTTATTTAATCCATAAAATGTTTCAATCCATTTTCCAGGAAATGTATAATATAAATATTATATATAAATATAACATAAAATTATATACACAATGGCATAGGATTTTATCCGTATCGCCCACCCTAATGCAAATTGACCCCAGAACCGGACAAAATAAATCGTGGTGGCTGCAGTTTGTAGACGAAACAGCTGTGACTTTAACTACCTTCAGAATATGATACAGCCAACCCAAGATCATTCATGATTAACTAAGATCAACTAGTCATTCTATTTACCTCTCCCTTATTAAATGTGGATTACAATTTCCTGACCAGTGTACCTATTTAAGGTGACTTCAGTCTTGCCCTGCGTGCACAGAAGTCTATATAATATTACTTAATAACTTAAGTCATGTAGAACAGGCACACAGTAACCTTTGACCCACAGGCCAAGACCACGAACAAATGAGGTTTGCCTGGAATTCAAAAACACTCCAGGGGCATGGGACATACAGACACATATACAGATTGACACACACATACATGTGTACAGACTGTGCACACAAATAATTTGATTGTTTCTTATGTTGACAACAAAGCTCATTCACTACAGTTAAAACATCCTATAAACAAACATTCTCTGAGCTCCCACTGGAAAACCAGACTCTAACAGAACGTTAAAAGATCAATTACTCCACCGCCTCCGTGTTTTTGACTTTGTATTTACTGTGAGATTGAACTTATTTGTTTATGATCTTCACTGGGTGCTTTCCTCACCATCCTCGAGCGTGTGCTGGAACACATGGTCCGACATACGACTGGCTCCCATCGGCATGTAGGCAACAACATAGAAGGTGTAGTTGCGAGCTGGCTCCAGGTCATCAATAATGTAGCGAGTTGTATCGTTTCCAATGACAACTTGATATTCCTCGTTGTTTAGTCCTGGACAAATGACAACATCGTAAAAAGAGTTGAAATAATCAGAGTTTTCTATCAATGCAAACCAAATGAACAGAAGCTTTTTTTTTGTCTGTCCAGTTTTGTGATAAATATCCATTTTGTATTTTGTATTTCAGTTTTTCACATTCATGCATTCATTTTGTAAAAAACAGGATATCAAAATCCTACTCTCCACTCAGTCCACAAAAAATATGTAAAAAAATATGTAAATATGTAAAATTTTGTTGTTACCTTCTAACATCGTTTTGTGTGGATGTTTTCATGATTGAATATGTGCATGATCTTATCATGTGGAAAGTCAATTCTCATCGAGTTAAGAGGCAAGTCATTGGTCCATATACCTTGTCTTATTTTATAACACAGCCAGGTCAAATACAATTTTACCTCTGGTATCAAATCTTTTTCATGTATGAAACAAACTGACATTCATCTCCATGTTCACTTGCACTAGTTTTTCAAAAAAAAAAAACCCTCTGTGTAATAGACATTTAATTAGTGCAATGTCACACAAAAGATGTATTTGTACCCTGTGGGGAAAAAAAACTACCTGCTCTAAACAAGGTACTTGAAAGTAAACAAAAAAGCATTCTCCAGTCTAAATGTGTCAGTAAGCCTCCCTGAGAAGTGTACAAGTCTGCCTTCCTGTCCAATTCACACTCTCCCTCAGCCCTCACAGAATAAATACTTTTGGACACTCCATCACACAGACTAATTAGTTCTTCCTTTCATTAGAGCCTCCATTTAGTGCCAAGTCTCTCTGTCTGCAACCTCAGGTGCACAGTGTACTGTCTGATACTTTGTCAATGTCAACGGGCAGCCATTCTTTGTGACTGAGACCGAGGAGATTGCATCACTAAATCTAAATCAAGTGCAGAAAGTCCTTGACAGATGCCAGTTACTCACGAATAAAACAGAGAGAATTTGTTCGACTTGTTCTTTTCATTTTAACCTCCTCATCCCCAACAAAATCCAGCAGGTGCTCCTTTTTTTCTAGGTGAATTCCATACATCTCACCCCCCCCCAATGGAAGTCAGTGGCATTATAATTAAGTGCAGTGCTTGAATGAACAAGCTCAAGTTTTTTTTCTGAAATGTTGCATTGTTTGAATGTGACTCTTGTTGTCAGCAGCCAGAGTTCCCAGGAAAGCTGAAAGGGTTTCAGGCTTTTCTGCTGCCACACTACAACCCTTGTGCTTTTTCTGAATAGTTTTGTCTGCATTCTGCATTTTATCAGCCAAAAGGAAGGAACCCTGCATCTTGAAAATCCACAGGGCTACAGTCTATGGATGACTAACTCCTGTTTGTCAAGAAAAAACCGTTGTTCTACTTCGTTTTGAAGGAGTACTCCACTTTTCTTTTTTTTTACCTTTGCCCACCAACTTACAGTAGCGTTGACAACACAGGGTTAGCTCCTTCATTATACTTTGTAGACAGGAAGAGGCTAAACTGAAGTTCCTGATCATAAAATGTTTTAATGTATTAAAAGTTTCATTCCTCCCTTGTTGTCCCTTAGCAATTTTTTGTTACTCACCTTCAGCCTTCATGTAATGCACTGAGTAAGCAATAACTTTATCCGAGTTATACAGAGGCCTCTCCCAAGCCAGAAGGATGGCAGAGCTCGACACCGTGTCAGCTCGGATATTCCTGGGTGCGCTCGGCCGGTCCTCTGACATCACCACAATGAGCCTCGCCATGGAGAGGACTGATCCCTGCTCATTCTCTGCTTGGCACTGATAGATGGCATCGTCCTCAGGGATGATCTGGTTGATCACCAGTTTGCTGAGGCACACACACACACACACAGATGAAGAGTATGCACACAGATGGCTTCATGCTGAGGCTCCTTTACCAGGGTGCAGTCATTCTTTGATTACCTTTAACGAGCACTGACAGTTGAATAAGGAGCAAATTACAGGGAAACTGACTAAAACCCCATTTGCACTGCTTTAAATTATTCTGTTTCCTTTCTACTGTAGGAAAAGAAACTGATGTAGTGAATTATTTATTCAAATTGTGTGTAAATTGTGTGACTGTGACAGTGACTGTTAAATGACTCAACAGTGTCTCATGGTTAAAGGAGTTGGGGTCCTGTTCATTATCTCTCTGCACATGAAGTAAATACATCTGACATGCCAGAAAAGGAATCTATTTGATCACATGAATTATCCTTTAAGTGTGGAGAAAGATACCTGTTGTACATCTTGATTCGACCATTAGAGTGAACTTTCTCTCCGTTCTTGAGCCAAGTGATTTGAGGCGTTGGAACTCCATCAGCCTGGCACACAAAGCGAGCGGTGCCAGCCCGTGGACGGGTCAGGCTCTCTGGCCACTCCACCAAGGAGGGAGGTGCTTTGGAAGAACAACAGTGAGAAATATATACACACACAAAGCTTTTGTATTATGAATTGTCAGTACAAAATCCAAGCACACACAGCCAAACGTGTATACTGAAAATATGTACCTAATACGGTGACATTGGCTGAGGCGACAGTATGGTTTCGTGTGCCGGGCGTGGTGGCCCTGCACATGTACACTCCTCCGTGCTGGGGCTTGATGTCTGTAATGATGAGGTTGCCATTTCCCAACACTTTGGTGTTGTAAACATCAATAGACTTGCTGTCTGCTCGGCTCCAAGAGATGATGGGTCGGGGATTGCCTGTGGCCATGCATTCTAGGATGGCACTCTGGTGCAGAGACACTGAAATATTCTGTGGCCCAGCAATGATACGTGGCCTCTGGGGAAGCTGGGGGCTGGGAGCTGCAAAGAAAGAGAGGAAGAGACAGCTTTAGTGCACATTGTTTTGTAGATCCAAGTGAAAACACTGTGCCCTTAGCAAATAAATAAGCCTTACAGCAAACTATTGATCATTCTACAACTTCTTAGGAGACACCAACCAATGACCTTACTGTAATATTTTTATTTACAGTTGTATAGTTATACCTTTCAAAATTTCTGTCATAAAATAAATTACACCCATCCCATTACATATTCCTTTTAATCAGATCTGGGAAAAAGTCAACAGAAAACAGTTTTTATTTTGTGATAGACTAAACTGTGCGTTAATGCTCTTTACAGAATACATTAACCAAAAGGCAGCTAGCTGACATACCTGGGGTGACAGTGAGGGTAGCCTCTGTGCTCCGGCGGCGGCTGGCAATGTTGGTGGCGATGCAGCGGTAATTTCCAGCGTCCTCCTGCTGCACCCCGTGTATCTGAAGAACACCACTGGGCAGGACTGTGATTCTGGATAACAGAGACACACACAGATATGATACAGCTTTTATCAGTTACAATATTGAGCAAACACACATCAACATTTCTAACAACTGATGCCTGAGAGCGGTTACACAGTACATGTTACAAGGAAACACATACCACAAAGTTAAACTAAAAACAACAGTGTGCATACCTTTCAGTGGCAAGGGGTAATGTGACCCGATTGAGCTCCCAAGTGATGATGGGAGGAGGGTGGGCACTGATTTTGCAGGAAAACCTTGCGACTGAGCCTTCGGTCACCACTATGGATGTAGGCTGGATTGCAAAAGAGGAAATACCTGCCGCAAAACAGAACAACAAAACAAAGCAGACAACTCAAATTAAAGATGTTTTATGTATGCAAAAATGTGTGACAAACTGAAATACATTGGTGAAATGTTTTTTCTTTATCTCATAGTGCAGTGATGTTCTGTATTGTCTCCCAATAAATCCCAATAAACAGATGTACAACTGAAACGATTAGTCAATTCATTGATTAGCTGGTTGGCTAAACAGTTGTTGGCAACTATTTAGATAATTGATTAATTGCTTCTGTCATTTTTCAACATTTGCGTTGCATTTCTGTGTGGTTTATTGGTTAGACAGAAATAACATTATTTGAAAAATGTAGCATTGGGCTTTTTTCAGAGAGTAAATGATTAAAGTTAATAAAAATAATTAACATTAACTTAACTGATTTTTAAATGAATGTTAATTGGAGGGGTCTGAAAATTTGTCAAACTTTCAAAATCATAAATATCCCACTAAAACTCTAGTACTTCAGTAACATTTCCCAACTTCATCAACATCAGGGGAATACTGGCCCAGATGTACAACTTCTACTAACATTCTTCCCTACAACCAAGAGAGTATTCATGTTTTTATTCCAAACATGTTGTCTTTTAAAGATTATGTCAAAGGAAACTCCTTTCCCTTGAGGTGTTTCTTTGTTAGGAAAGCCAGTGTTGTATTTCTCTCCATTTGCTGCCTCAAACCTTTCTGTGATGTACGACGATAGAAGTCTAACCCCCGACATGAAATCAGTAAAAAACTGCCCACAAAGTCAGGGTTAGGAAGAAGCTCTTAAATCAGCAAGGAAATATAATTAAGGATTTGAATCATTATTAATATAAAAACATTTTTCATTAAGAAAATGAACAGTATGAAATCCCTTTTTTTCCAGATGATATTTCTGAATTACCACCCTCCCTTTGCGAAGATAGTGATGTATTTCAGACATCCATCCATCTCAGTCAGAAGCAGTGGACGTGAGAAAACAGAGATGCCTTTTACCTTCAGCTACAGACCTGCTGTGTGCTGCAGGAAGGTGATGAGTGGAATGGAACAGCTACATCCTGAGTGGATAGGGTTTCTCTGAAACTGAGCTGCTGTCAGCCACCAGCTGAGCAGCAAGCAAATAAGGCCCAATGTGAATTACAATAAGGCCTTTAACAGTGAACCAAACAGCCAACAGAAGTGCATTTTATAATGATTTAAGTTGGTTTAGCTGTTTTTGTTAATAAATACTCTCTTTGACGGTGGATCCTCTTTTGACGGTGGCCATAAAAGTCCTAAAAGCCATTAAGGTCACACACACTGTTGTCCCATCCCCCTCTGTGCTCAAAAAGCTGCAGAAGCCTGAGATCAATCATTTGTTAAAAGAAATCAATTGCACTGCTCTTCTGATAGAGAGCAAATAGAATACAAAAAAAAAAAAAAAAACAACCACTGAGCATCACAGCACACTTACATTCATAATCAAACATACATGAAATCATCCACGTACAGAAATGGACAAATCAATATACTATAAAAATAAAGTTGTATAAATTTGTATTCAACCAAATTGCATTATTTCTAATTTCAGCAGGTCTGTTTCAAGATGCCTGCTTTCAGGATGAAACTATCACCTGTTAAGTAATGGATAAACAAACATACGGTGATGCTCTTTAACCTCAAAACACACATCCAGAGCTTCTACTGTTGCAGTGAGTCATCAGCGCTCAGCAAATAAGAAACAAAACAGAGCAGGAAGCAGGGCATCAAATTAAAAGCACATCTGTCAGAAAAAAACATCCAAAAAGTTTCTATTCAGCCACAATCTTTTGAAGATGCTGCATAGAACCCACAAACAGATGTACACATATGTGGACAGGTTTGATATGGAGAAATGAAAAGCTAACTGACAATTTCCTAATTGACCAACTACACATTTAACCAACATAAAGCTCTGCATCCTTCCATATATATTTTTCCACAGAGACATGCAAGACCATGTTGTGGTAACCTTTGCTTTAAAGAAAGGTCTACAGGAAATCACTGCACTGTCATAAATATACAGTAGTGTCTCCATGATGGATGACTGTGTGTTGGCACTGTTGCCAGATGTTCTGGTGCTAAACAGCAGTATCTAACTGCCTAAAAAGAAAAACAACTTCTACACGACTAACGGCAACATGCCTCAAATTCTAGATGAATCGGAGCGACTCAGTTTATTAAATGCATGGATGTTGTTTACTACACTTCTGTTTTCCAGACCGAGGGGGAAAATCCTGTGTGTGTGATTGATATTGTTCTTGCTGGACAGCAGACAAACTGTCGTCAGGATGAGATCTTTTCGCCATGGACACATTTAATCAAATTAATCCTGAGCATCTACTCCTCTTAGCTCCACTGTGGTTGTTTGATCTGAAGATAGAAGTCAACAGAGATCCCTCCCCCTCACACTCCCACCCCTCCCATGTTAACGCAGACTTTTACAAAAATGCCATTAAAGTGCTGAAGTGATATGGCCGCAGGGCATGAGAGATGAGCTGCACTGCTCCTCTGCCTCTCTACTTTGCCTTTCCATTCGGTCAAAAGATGCCAGATTGACAAACAGCAGGATAATCATTGATTATTGATAAACTACTAAGACAAGGTGGGAAATCTATAGCTGCTAGGGTTTGTCGAGCACTGGCCAGAGCACTCCCAACTGATAATAGGAGGCTGACCCTCTGCTTTGTGCGATGATGTTTGCCAAGGGGCATCTAATGTGCAGATGAAATTATCAAGGCAAACACATCAAACTCTATGTGATTTACTTTAATTACATGTATTTACTCATTCAGTCATCTACTCTTTGTGTGTTTCTCAACAAAAATGACAAAAATGTTTCACACTGAGTAGGTGTTTTCCCTTTCTCTTTACTCCACCAAAATATCTAAATAAAACACCCTTGGATTCGAACTCAGAATAAATACCTCAGCCTTCAAAGCATGAAGAAACAGCTCTGACCATCTGCCCTTCCCAGCAATCTCACCTCTCACCTCTGAACTCCACAAATCCTGACTAGCACCCAACTCAGACAGAGCCTTGCATGACCACCCTAAACCAGCTCTGTCCAAGAAATCTGTCACATCGTTCTCCAGCTGCAAAAGTTTTGAAATGCTGTTTTGTAATAATATCCTTTCCTGCTGTATCAGTGACATCTGCCAGTTGCTGCTACTGCAACAATTAAAAGAATACACGCATGCCAGCTGCTGCAACGCATTACACCACAGCTAGAATTTATCACAACATGATAGGTTTGAAAGCTGCCTCAGCACAGGAGACACTTTTTTGTTTGTTTGTTTGTTTGTTTTGCTTCTTTCTCTTTCTGAATCAGCATAATCTTAATACACAAAAATTGCAGCATGTTGAATCACAATGTTAAAACTAAATACATGCTTGACTTCAAGTAAGAGCAATGTCTAGAGTGCCAAATTCAAAGCTGTAAATCAACAAGCGTGAGTCTGTCCCTTTGCCTTCTTGGTTTTTGCAGTACGTTCTACCTATGGTCAAAAACCAACCTGAAAAGCAAAGTTGTATTTGCTTCCCTTCAACTTGCAACAGATGGTGATGCTGATGCCGCGGCTCAACAAACTGAAGGTCAGTGGACAGGTCAGACCCAAACAAAGGTTCCCTTACAAATACCAGGAATTAGTTCAGCCCTCGCTCCTCAGTCTCTGAGCCAGAGCAAACCATAGCACAGCATTCTTTACCTGCATGTTGTGAGCAATTAGAGCTACTGAAAAACTTACTGATTTCTTTTTGTGCTCTGATGTTACACTGTAATGGATAACTTTCAATACTGCTTTTGATCTCAGTTCTTCTGGGGATAATTAATGTTCATCTTAACCAAAATACTTTCAACAATCTGTTTTTATTTGTTTTTACTTTTTAGTCATGAAAGATTGTTTATCTGCTGTCAGTTTACATAACACAAGGAGAAATTGGACATTTGTCTCTGTCTTCAAATACTGACATAGCTGTCATAGTGGTGTGCACCAGAGCACATATTATATTATCTCACGTTGCACAATATGCACTTTCTATATCATACCTAAAATTTTTAGTTCTTTTTCAGGGAACATGTGCTGTGTCAAATACATCCTCAGTGCTGGAATAAGACATTGTTGTTAAACTGTCAAACAAGAATAGGCACTGTTTTGTAAAATCCAAATGCAGAGGAATGATCTCAGAAAACTGCCACATCCAAACCCTTTCTTCAAATGTCTTATGAGCAGAAATGCTGTCGTAAAAGTTGTCAGTGATGGCATAGTCACCTCAATGTGATCTCAACACTGTGGTTCACTGGAGCAGCTTGCTCCTCAGCTATGTGGATGCAACGATGCCCCCCAACCATCCCTAACCCAACCCACCCCCCAGGGTCCCATTTTTTAGGGGAGACATTAAAATTGATCATCCTCTTTCGATCCTGCAGGCAGCAAGTTAAATCCTGCCTTCAGCATCTGGAGGCCCATGAAAAAACTTCACTGAATTACTGAAACAACCCTCTGAAGTTTTGCATGTACTCTTCTCATGGGTCCTATTCCTGTGAACTGGAGCACACCACATGGTTATACCAAAATAAGTTTACATTTACTCATTCTACAATTCTAAACAAGTCCACTGCTATTTAATTGAGTGATGAGTCCTTTACGACGTTAAATGACCCCACTGAAGATTAATAAAAGGTTCTGGGGAAAAAAAAGAGGGCAGATAAGCAAGAAGGAGAAGAATGCAAAGCTGAAAGAGCCCACAAATCAATCACTAGCTGGTGGGCAGATGTGTTGCTGCTCCACACAGGCTGCAGGATAGTCAAGTGACCACTGGCCTGGCCAAACAAAGAACTATTCCCATGAGCAGCGTGACCTCTCAAGGCACTGACCGGGTGGTGGGGGAGCAGTGTTGGAAGCAGCATTCACCCCCACCTCCAGTCCCTTATCTCTGCTACGAAGTTTTCCAATCATTCAGCAGCAACCCTCCACTCACCACAGACAGTGGCTGCATTGTCTTTAATCTCCAGATCAGAACATGGAGTTAAAGAAATCAATCTGTAAATAGCTATATTCTGTTTTTAACAGTTTTATCCTGTCGAGACATATTAGAAAAATACGTCAATGGCAGATTACAAAATAAAACTTGTGTTAACAGGACAGTTCAGAGAGAAAAA
Source organism: Toxotes lorentzi (assembly GCA_037833715.1). NCBI lineage: Eukaryota > Metazoa > Chordata > Actinopteri > Toxotidae > Toxotes > Toxotes lorentzi. The sequence goes on from JBBMJY010000001.1 coordinate 15,325,226, forward strand.
GATGTTTATTAAAAGTTTACCCACTGATGACTACTGCAGCAACTGATAAAACTACACTCTGTCTCACTTCCCTCCATCTATTGAACAATTTAAAGAAACCTTTGACCTCTAGGCCTGCCATTCAGGGGAACCATGGTAACCTTTCATGTCCAGCAGAGGAGAAAAACAAGACTCCAGGCCTTGAGCTGTCTCACTTAAGGGCATTTCATTCATTCACATCACAGCACACACTGTGCAAAGTTTACTTTCGTCTTATTGGGTTTTCTAATTGTACCGAGCCGGTGCAAGTCAGACGTATTCCTTAGCAACTTTATATAAAGCTGTGGTCCTGATCTGACTGCTTATGGACACGCTAGTGAGGTAAAATAAAGTTTTTAAGTGAACTGCAGCAGCTCCCTCAAACATATCTGACACCATCCAGACTGAAATGGGAAATTTTCACCACCAGACAGAACCCGATTTACAAATTTACACCAACTTGTGAGACATAACTGAGCCTCGATGATAAATCTGATAGTTTCCTCTGCTTTCATGCCTTACCTACAGTCACAAAAATGAAGCCAACTCAGGAGGCAATCTCTCTACTGAAATCCCCATCAATCTGAAGTCTATTGACAAAAGTCACATGATGAGGCTCATGTGTCACATTCCTTTTCATCAGGGCCAAATCCCGTCTCACCTTTGTGCTTTAGCAACCCACTGTTTAAGGTTACCCTCCATCACCATCACATTCCTCCAAGAACAAAAAGCAGGCCCACAGCTTCAGCATATGAGCACAGGATTAAAAAGTCCACAAGTGGTACCATTCCTGCACTTGAGGTATAAAACGCCCCTATTATCATTCTGATAAACAACTAAGCCTATATGAAAGGAAGTGGTAGTATGACTGATGAAGAGGGATATCTATCTATGGCTCTGGAAAGGGGACACTGAGGCTCCCCACATGAGGAATTAACATGTGAAAAGACCTCAGGACATAGTGGCACATACTCATAACACTCATGATAAACTCAATTTTATGTAGTCTTTCTCCTGTTGGAATACACCAAAGACAAATGACACACACTTGACCAACATCTCTGAACAGACTACGATGCGGTAGGTCATACAAGAGAGTCATGCTGTTTAATGAGGACTGCCACCCTGACATTTCAATCAAAACGTAAACTTAGAATCAACCTCAGATCTTTAACTTTTACAATTAATGCAATTAGCCTTGCTGTGGTGAGCAGGTCCAGCTGTTCTGTCCACTGATATCAGGACAAACAATTGCCACCAAAGAAATCCTTTTCTTTTGCGAGCACTGGGGGGCAATGTGGACAAAAATGGTCAGAGTGAAAAGCTTTTCACTCTTTCACCAGAGTAGTGAGGCAGAAAACAATTGTGTGCAAAGCCTCCAGCCCCTACTGACCTGCTAAGGCCTGCAATAAAGTTTGGTCATTTAGACACTCAGGGTAAGACTGTGGTACTGGGAAACGGCAATTCACATTGGTGTGTGTGTGCGTATGTGTGTGTGCACGCCACTCGCAACAGCCCCCACTGCTACCTCTGTGTCCTTCAACTGAGCATTTCTCAGGTATGTGCAAATTTTATGAGCTTCCAAATAGACCCTCAAGCATGTCTAAGTGCCATTTTAAAACAAACTAGTAAAGCTTACTGGAAGCCTTTACCGCCTCTTAACTTCTATAAAGCAGGCAAACTACTCAATGAATTAATAAAACTATTTATACTTTTAAGTTTAAGAAAATGTGACTGGGATGTGTACCAGAGAGAAAACTGACACGTGTTATGTAGCTCATACTAACTGCACTCAATTTGTCCACAAAGTAACATCAAGCCAAGGTTCATACAGTTATTTCAAAAGTTTAAATAGAGCAAATGATCAGAGTTTATCTTCGGGAGGTCAACAATAACACTTTTCAACAAATACTTGTATCTTCGCCACAACATTATCAGAGGGGAGAAAGGTCTTTAAAGTAAAACAATTTTCCACCACGGAATTAAAATCGAGGATTATAATCCCAAGACAAGATGTGCGAAACAGCTATTTTCTGCCTCATTACATTTAATACAATATTAACTTTCTTCATCTTGTTTGGAATGTTAAAAATGCATGTTTTAGTACAGATGGGAATGTGCTGCATGCGTGGTAAAAGAGTTAACATACATTCTGCGAAAGTGGCACAGCAAGATGCATGGCCTGTAGGGTAGGAGGAGGGGATATAAGGTCCCAAAAGACTAACTCTGCCTGAAGCTTCTCTACTCCCCCCTTAAAATACGAGGCCAACTCGCACAGCGCTGGAGGAGAAAGCATTCCAAAAGAACAATTCCTCAAGCGATCAGGGTGCAATAACATGAAAGCCCTGGCCTGTGAATAGGGGTCATCTGCTCTTTAGCATTGGAGAGCCGGTATCCTGGACAGCTCCTAACCTTTCAAATCTCCTGCTCCTTCATTAACACACCAATGGGCATATTCCCCTTCCAAACAGTATTTTTTTTTTTTTCTGGGGCCTCCAACTTTGAAGACTTTGTCCCTCATCCTGCTCCCACCAAAGCTGCTCTGAATGCAACACTGAACAGCAGAAAGGACAATAAAGTTTTAATTTCTTTGGATGATTCATGCACAGAATATTGAATTTCATCTACTGATTTTTGCAAGGAAATGGTGGCAAAGAGCAAGTCTACAGAGATTTGACTTCCTCCATCACCGCACATCACATCACATGGCCTCCACACTATCACATTTCCAATGTGATTCCAGCATGATACTTACTTGCGATTGTAAGACGGGCTTTCTGGCTCAGGATTGCTCCATACTTGTTCTGAGCAAGGCACTGATAGAACCCTTCATCTGATTTGTCTCCTCTTCTGCTCTCCACTTCTGAAATATAAATGGAGCCATTGGAGAGCAGGTACACCCGTTCATTCTCCACCACTTTTACTCCATTCTTGAGCCATCTGACGTCAATGGGTGCCTCTCCGTGAGCCTGACAGTCCAAAATAACAGCTTCTTTCCGCATGGCGGTGACATCATGGGGCTCCTTGATGAAAAACAACTCACTAAAGCATAAAACACCTGCAGAAAGAGAGATAAAAAAACAGTAAGAGAAGCACACGAGAAATGAAGGTGGTCTTTAGGATGGGGCCGTCTGTCAGGGCAGAGGAGCAGGGCACTGTCAGGAGTCCAATAAAGAGTTTAAAGCATTTACACACTAGTCAAAAATACCGGCTTAAAGTGATTCAAAAGGTGAGTTTTAAATCAGTCTGCATGCTTTTTTTTCTGGAAATGACACTTATTGGAGGTTGTGGCTCAATATCCTCTGGGTGGGTATTATCAGTTTTCACAGTGTCAGACGGATACAAGTGTGACACAAATTAAAACATCCTACTAAGGTGAAGTGTCGCTGGTAGGAGATCTACTGTCCTGTACACACATCGTAACTTTATAAAGTCTTTTTGCTCCACTTTAATCCAATTACTTATGGCTCATAAAGTCACAAGCTGAAGGTGAAACAGTTGATCCTTTAGTTTACACATAAACCTATTTTCGAACTCTCAACATGACCTTTACGTAATGTTTCATTAATGTGACCTTTGAGGACTGCATACAGAGGTACTGTGCCATTCCTTAAAAGGCCCTAATTCAGTATATGAGAGCAGAGAAGGCCCTGCAGGTTCTTCACTTCTACTTCAAAGCAATAACATAAAAAAAAACCTGCAACTACACAAATACTTTCAACACCAATTTCCTACCAAGACAAAGGAAGGAGAACATGCATGAAGCCTGTCCACAGCATGTATCTTTCATGAGTCATTTATCTCCTGCCCCAGCTCTATGTCTGATATGATATGTGTTGATTTTGAAACAGAATATTGTTTTTGTTGGACAGACACTCTGCTGATCCCTGTTTTCAGCTCTGTAATTGGATGATCCTGGTTAGAGGATCACCAAGTCACACTGCAGCGAAATCCTTGGCACTTTACTTTCTCCTGTTATATCAGCAGCACTTTTAACAAAGTTAATATTATCTCTTTATAATTAGCTGTAAGTTAGAACCGTATAGGACTACGGTAGTTTATAACAGAGGTGGTGGTTGAAACGAAGCACTGAGTGAAACCACTGCTTAAAAGCATTACACCCGTTAACTGTTAAATATATATATATTATATATATAATAAGTCTGACAGTGAACGTTAGAAGAAATTGTTTCAAAGCTGACTGACAGTTGAATTAGCCAAAACAGTTAGTCATGGTCAATTAGCATTCTTTAAATGAATAACTTAACTTCAGGTTCCCTTATAAAACAGGTTGTTCGGGCAGTAAACATTCAGGTTTATTCGTCTTTTGAGGCTGAGTGATAGATAAATGTTGACAAGTCGCTTCTCACTAGCTTTCGGTCGGTCTAACTAACCGTTTACCGAGTTAAGTTACCGAGCAGCTTTAAACTTAGTGAAAGGTTAGGCTGCGGTCAGCTCCGGTTAAAGCTCCACAGCCAATCAAACACTGCGGACAGAGACGATGATGTTTTCACCTCTCTCACAAAATGTCAAATGAAATCGCTCCTTACCTGAGATCGGAAGAAAAACGACACAGAACAGCAAACGCTGATATAGTTTCCTTTTGACAGGCGCCATTTACATTAATTGTCCGTGCATGCTAGCTACTCTCTCATAGTTGTTTCCTCCAGATGAGCTGCGCTGCTACTGACCAGAGGGACCGGTGTGCAGAGCTGCAGGAGTGTAGTTTCCCTCCTCCGGGATGGACAGTCAGCTAGTCACAGCTCCAAGTCAGAGTGAAGCTTTAAGTACAGCGCCACCTAGCTGCAGGCCCCAGAGGGGACGAATTCAAGCATCCCGCTCCGGGTTCACGCATCAGACTGGGCTATGTTAATGTAAAATGTGCTGATGGGGCCCCTACTGATCCCACTGCACATGCCAGTACTGTACAGTTGAACGGTTAGTTGATTAATATATTAGATGATTAACAGAAAAGTAATTGGCAACATTTTTTATATGTGTTTCCCCTGTTTCAAAGATAGAAAACATTTTTGATTTATGCTTTAGATTGGTTACAGCAGGTTACAGTCCTCCAAAGATAATACTGTAAAATAATACTAGAGTTTCTGTGTTTTTATTACTTGACACACACACACACACACACACACACACACACACACACACACACACACACAAAATAGAAGCAATGTGAACTATAAACTAGATTTTGACACAGATTGGAGGCCATAAGATGGAGAAGTGGTTGTAGTTGATATTTTACTTCAGCAGAGCAACTTTCTGATAGATTTGCGATTAATTAGAATATGTAGACCTAAATAATATGGAGTAAATCTGCAATCCATGGGGGCCCCTGGAGGTATAGGGCGCCTGGGCAGTTGCACACTTTACGTGGTTGGTAACCCAGTCAGCTGTTGATGAGAGCAGATCCCTTAGAATCAGAGACCAACTGTCCACCAAATGGTTTCTACAGACTGGAAAAAAAATGTTAATGGAAATGAGTTTGTCCCTTGTCCTTTAAAACGGGGTCCTGCAATTATGAGGAAGCATTGATAGGAGTAGGACAGCTGCTGTGTCAATGTCGATATTGATCCAATGCCCATCACTTTTTGTGAGGAGAGATCAAACCCCTTCCCTCCCACGGACCTCCTCCCCTCCTCCCTCTCTGAACCTTTATTCAGGAACCAGGGCCGCAGCCCAGCTGTGATATCCAGTCAATTAGAGAAAAAACATGCAAAGTGCTGATTCAGTGCCAGAAGAAGCTGCACTCTTCAGTAACGAGCGCAGGAGAAATATTACTTATATTAACTGAATGTATCACTGTTGCAAAAGTTGTTGACACTACCTGTTTATGGCACATTAAAAACACTTTTTATGTATTTTGGCAAAGTTTCAAAAAATGTAGAGGATCGTATGTTCAATGATTCAAGGTTTGTTTGTTACCCCAAAACAAAGTCAGAAAAAGGGCAATAAAAGTGAGAGAAATCACTGTCATCATCACAGTTGAAGAGCAGTGTTCTCTCTGAATTTGTCTTTTGACTTTGGTTATACCTGAATAACAGTGATTTTTTTTACCCTAATAAAAGAAAAAAAAGTTTCACGTGTCCCTCCACAATAAATGTAGAATATTAGCATTAGCTGCATGAAGAAATGTTGAAATGAAAAGTTGCACAACCTATTTATTTGTTACATTTCATGTATTTGTAATGTATTACAAAACCTAATATGTGACCGGAGCCTCAGATTTGGTTGCAGGGTCCTCTCTTATGTAACGTGAGAAAGTGAGAGCCTGGCCTCATTCATGGTCAGCGAGGCTCTCCCCAGGGTGTTTAATTAATCAAGAACTCAGTTTCGGCACCTGCCAATATGGCACAGTCTGTGGGTGGAGTCATGGTCAGCCTGCATGAGAACTCGGGTCAAGCTCTGAGGCCAGATCAATGGAGTAAAAGTCATTATCAAGTTATGAATGTTGGTAAGGTTGTGGGTAAAGGGGAGCCAACTTTCCCAACGCCTGCTGCCATTGGTTGAAGCCTGTGTCTTCCTGCTACCACACATGCCCATCCCCACTGACCCCAGGAGTGTCCAAAAGGCTGGCCTGAATCGTGTGTGACCTTTCCACTGACCTGTGTGGAGGGCAGGGGGTTTTTAGTGCCACAATGGGGTGTGGCGGAGAAATTAGGACTGCGGCTGTACAGCTGAATCACACAAAAGGCTCCAACCACAGAGATGCTGACTAGTCTTCAGCACACACTGCTCTTGTTAACAGCCAAGAGTACATATGAATGAACACCTCATACTGTAGGTCAACAAGCACACGGGAAGGTTCACAGATTAATATCTGACTACAGATAAATAAGCTTGTGATAAACACTCAGACTGTGCTCTCAGGTCTGAGTGTGAAATTTAGTTTAAAATGAATCCCATCATGACCGACAACAGTCGTTTGAAACAAATCAGTTTTGTTTGTCAGCAGTTGAAGTGTTAGGTGATGCCCCTCGGGAAGAATGTCTTTCAACTCCCCCAGCTGGAGCATTTCAGTACTGCATAGACATTAATGTGTGCAAACAAGATGCATGAGTATGGTTTGATCATACAGACATGATGCATCCCTGGTCAAAAATAAAATGCCAAAGGATTTTCATTACATTACAAACAAAAGCCTAGTTTTGAGAATTTGTGACACAAACATCAAAACTGTGTTTCCATTTAACAAAAAAGCAAATGCGTGCTCCCAAAGGTATCACCTCCCATTGTCCAATATGATAAATGTTTATTAATCTACAGTATTAGTCAAACTTTAAGTTCTTCTGCGATGTCATATTTTATTATTTTACAACGTTTTACTATATTCTATATTTTATGTTTTCCTATATTCTCTTACATTATCTGTATAAACAACAGCCTCCACTCAAGGGTGCCCACAGGAAGCGTTGACCAACACTTACATCTGCTAACTGTTCTTACGCTGCTTATAAATACTAAATAGGGGTTTAACAGAGTTAGAGTCTTTAAAAGTTAAGTGATGAGTTAAGTTCATTTTAAATTGTTTAACCAGTTGGCAGAAGTGCATCAAACCAAAGTAGAAAAACTGTAATGAGACTGAAAAAAAAGAATCAGAAAAAACCCTGAACATTGCAGAAGCTGAATAAGTGGGAAAGTCAGACATGAAGACGATGCATAATTGCTTTTATTTTATTTTTTCTTCAAATACACTTTTATTCAATTTGGTGTGCTATAGGTCATCAAATTGGGATTTAACAGCTACAGTTCATTTCACCCTTTTAACTGTTGTATATATATGCGTTTTATGTATGTTGTTGTAATGCACTTATAGGTGTTATAATTCTATGATAACAAAATTTGATGTGTCAGAAATGAAGTGTTGATCTTCAGTAGAGAACAATGCATATATAACAGTACTTCCATTTAGAGATCAGAACATCAATAAACACCATCAAATTCTACAATATATTACAAACGAAGGCCTCGGTATTTAATTTTAAATGAGTGAAAGAAGAGAATGTGCTTATTTTCAGCAATGTTCACATGTAAACATTTAAACACGTGCACTTGAAGCATAGGGTCATGTTTTTAAAGAGTGATTTAAGCAGGTGACAGATTGGCAAAGATTCAGACAGTTCAGAAGTAAGACTCATCGATATGAACAAAGTGCTTCACTTTATAAAAGCATAGGTATAAAATTGTGTCGTCAGAGACAAGAACCAGCCCATGATATCTTCCTTTATCAACAACCTGTAAACATGGCAGGCAGTGTAAACACATGTTTTACCGTTCAGAAAATGTTAAAACTACTGCTCAAGTACAGTTACTTTCTTACAAAGGTATTACAAGTGATTACGAATTCTGAAAACAATAATCTGTACACATTTTGAGAACCAGCAAAACAAATTTTTAAAATTGTACTCTTAAAAATCGAGCACTCGGCTGCAATTGGACACCCATGATGAGTAGAGGAAAACAAAATGATATCACTCACTGACATAAGGCAACAAAACATGTTTAACATAGTGTATAAGGTCGGTCTATCTGAGAAGGTTTCTGTGAGCTATAATGTGAATATATATACATATATTTATTTTTCTGATACATTAACAGTCAGTGTTATACTTGAATATGAGTTGCAACTGATCATGAATAAAAAACGAAAAAAAAAAAGATGCATAGAGGCGCGACTACTAACTTGTTTTTTCACTTTAACAGCTTTAAACAGTTGCTTTATCAGTTTGTAGAAGGCAAAATATATATAGGCATGTACAATATGTTTATGTAACATCTGAGAAACTCAAAAATCAAGTTATATTCAATTATGTTATGTCAGTATGTACAATTATGCATAGTATTTCAGCACAGTCTAACACTGCATGTAGTCACTTCTTTTGATCTGTGGACTACACAGACAGGAACTACAGCATAATTAGTTTAGCCTTTTACTGGTCCTGGTATTGGTACATCACTACTATAATGCATAATTGATACATTGATACACTTTAAGTGTAGTCGCTCAAACTTGTATATACCCTGCACATTTTCTGCTACAAATGCTTTTTAGGCGCATATGTTGTGGATTTTCTGCATCAGTGTTTCTAATACACTGGAATGAAAAATGTTTTGTTTGTTTAAAACTTCATGTACATCTGGAATAAACCCATCAACCTTATTTTAAAACCTCAGCATGACATTTGGTTACAGTTGAGCTAATTTCACGTGTAAAGGGATTTTGGACTGTTAACCTTAGTTTAATTTTGGAGTTGAACAGCTTTGGACAGGAGACATGGGCTGAAAGTCTCATTCATACATCAAGCATGTGTACTATTTTTAACTTAGTGACTTCACCACAGTGTGCTTGACTATACTAACCCATGGTCCATCTTTACAACCCTGACATGTAGTCATGTAGCGAAAGTGAAAATGTTATGGTTTTCCAAGAGAAGCAACATAACTACATTGAGTCTCAGTGGAACCCGAAGTGAGAAGCTGAGCATTAAGTGTCTCTGAGGCCATTCAGCCCAACTGAAGCTAAAGTTTTTTACAGTTTGACATTTTTAAGCTTTACATTCACAATTTCTATAATATTGTCATTTCACAGGATCATGTTCTTTAAATATTTAAGCATTTTAGCAGAACAAATAAAAGTGAATACACTTTTGAGCGACTTATTATAAAGAATCAAATAAAAAGAAAACCTGATTTGTAAACATTACAACACACGGAGTGATTAAACACCTCCGTCTCTCCAGATTTAAAGTCCTTTCTCCACGTGGGCCCCATGAGAGGACCAAAGTGAGGGTTGTGTGACGCTCCTTCACACGTCACACAACTGGTAGGTTAAGACCCGAGTCTGACGTTCAGCCTCTTCCTCTCATCATCATCATCTCCACATCACGCTGCTTGGCTTTTACCCTGATGGCAGGAAATGTCAGTTCAGCTCATTTGCTGCATCCACATTAATCCACCCCATCGAAGCCTTGTGCGTTCTCAATGGCGATGTGAAGTTTCTCCCTCAGTTCCTCAAAGGACTCATACGGAGGAAGGTCCAGGCGGTTGAAGCTTTAGGAGGTGGAAGTAAAGACGAGGAGTGAATCAAACTTAAAATCACATCCAAGCAGGAATTCTGAGAATTTTTCAGATTTTGTTTTACTTTTTCACAGTTCTGAAATACTGAGATGTGTCATTAAGGCTGATGATTGTAGTCAGTTCTCAAACGGCAGAGTGAGAGCTGTGACGGCATCGTGCCACTAGAGGGCTTCAAATCCACTGTGCTCAATTACACATTATTTTGTACTAGTCAGTTTTATCACAGCAACACAAAACTTCAGTGTGGGCTGAGCTCAAGAAAGCAGAGTGGATTCTAGTTCAATGTTGTATTAATCAGGGCTGATGTACAACTCTACAGCAATGCTGCCATATCCTTTCTCCTTCCAGGGAGATATTTCTTTTCTAATGTTATATGCAGAGATTGTCATGGAGAGATGGAAAAAAAAAACATGATAACTGTGAATGTTCCTCAGAGTTGTGATAAAAGCTGGACTAAAATCTCAGCTCTCACTGGAAACCTCTCTGCTAAACATATAAAGCTGAAAGCAATGTGAGCTTTTTGTTTTGAGCACAACCTGTTTCAACCTTTTTAACACACTCTCAGTACATGTGAAAATGGTCTAGAGTACATTGCTAAACATAACTGTGTTAGATATTATGGGGAAAAAAAAAAAAAAGTGAAGTGCTCACCATGTGTGGGCTCGGGGGAGTTTATCACGTGTTCCCCACTGCTCGATGGTGAACAGCTGTGGTCCGTTAGACCCTGGAAAATAAAACCATCAAACATCAGACGCACATACAACATAATTTCAACTGGAATTCATTTGAGAGAAACAAAACAAAGTTCAAACCACCTGCAAACTGAAGACAAGTGTAAAAAGTGCAGAGGGAAAAAGATGATGTTCAGTGGACAAAGGGCAAAGGTAGTAAGAAAATAATTATTTGTGCTGAGAGGATAAGTGGAAAGAAGAGTGGATAATCCAGACTAAAACACAGCCATATTAACAACGCAGTGACTAGCAATACAAAGCACAACAGATCGACTCACCATAGAGCTCAGCAAAGCCATTCATTGGGACCCTGGATGTTCCTGTCACAAACTGTAAGAGTCGGATTCGCTTTTCTGCATCCATCAGCAGCACTGTCTATAAAAACACAACAGAAAACATACAAATAAATAACTAATGCAAAGCTCTTCTTAAAGGAGGAAAAACACAGACAGGTCCATGCCATCCAGCTCCAGCTGACTGGCTCCAGGCATGGAAAGTTGTTCTTACTTTCCAAAACCACTGGATAACTACATGGTTGGAGCAGTAGCCGTTCTTGTACTTGGTGTTCTCTCTCCAGTCATTCACATCCACATCTCCCAGACCACACATGAGCAGCTGTGGAGGGAAAGAAGGCAGGTAGATGGATCATTATTCATCTTTCTGGAATGAGTCTGATCCAAGTCAGCATATCAGGAAAAAAAAGAAAAGGAAACTCACCTCTAGCTCATTCTCATCAAAGATCTTGATCAGATCTTGTGGTATCAGCTCAAAGAATCCCTAAAACACAAATGTGCCCGTTTTTTTATTCATGTTTTCAAAGCACTGACAGCTGTACAGATGTTTACTGTTACAACAAATGTAGAAAATAAATTACCTCCTTGAAAGCAGTCATCTGCTTCTGTATCCTGTTCACAAACCTCCACTGCATCACCAGACTGTCAAACATAAAACAGTAGCATCAAACCACAGTTCGACCATTCAAAGATGACAGAAAGTGTTCTGTTTTTCTCTAAGACAGGAGATCTGTTGCTTACTGGATGTATTCCTTCTTGTTTTCATTAGTGACGACGATTTCAGTGCCGCCTGGCTTCAGTTCATGCTGGTGAGTCTAAGCAGGAGGAATGGGACGTGTCACAACAGAGAAAACCACTGATCACAAAGTGAAAACTGTTAAGGCAAAGACAAGACGTAGGGCAAACCTGTCCAAACAGCTCCTCGTCAATGGTGAACCTCAAATCCAAATCTGTTGGGTCATTCTCCAAAATCCACATCAAGGAGTTGAAATATTCACTGTCCTGTTAAGAAAGTAATAATAATAATAATCACTAACTTTATTTGTCTGGCACTTTTCAAAACAGTGTTACAAAATGCTTATCCAAGGAAAACAAAAAATAAAACAAGCATCCATCAAATTAAAAAACTAAAATGAATTAAAAACAGCTAAAACTATTGAAATACAAAGCTTTTATTAAAAAAAAAAAAAAGATGTGCTTGATTTTAAAAAGATGTTACTGACATTAACATTAACATTTAATGAAATGAAAATGACCCAGATCATCTGTAATTTGAGGATTCTGATACAAGGTGTGACCTTAATCATTTTCTGTTGAAAAACCTGATACTCACAACAGACTCCATGTCCTGGAGGATGATTGGCTTCTGCAGCATCATCTTGTAGAAAGGCCGAATGAAGAAAGCTTTGAAGACCACAAACAAAGACGTCAGGATCTATAAAATCTTTTCGACTCTGTCACTGCCTTTATCCGAACAACATTTATTAAGAAATTTTCATAAGAGCTCACCATCGAGCAGTTTTCCGTGATACACGGCCATGCCTGCCACACGGCCGATGAACTTGAAGTAGGACAGGTGGTCCTCGTTACATAAACCTGAGTTAGGGTTAATCTGCAGCGTGTAGTTGTCCCTGAAAGACAAACCACATCATAAATAACAAAATGGCACTTCCAAGAACAAATATCTCTTGAACAGCTGTGCCAGTCCCAGCCTAAACATAATTACAGTTTTTCTATTATGATTTAAATTGTCACTGACACGACTTGAAGTCTGTATTTTCAAGTAGAATGAACTGTCCCATGAAGAAGCTGATCCCACCTCATTTTCCATATCACAATTACACAGTCTTCCAGACCGCAGTTGCAGGGTGGACGGAGGATGGGACATTTGAGTCTCCACTGAGTCCAACAATAAATATCACATGGAGTTTGTGACTGCACAAAATGAGCAGTGATATAGTATAGCTATCTAGTACATGGGCCGTGCACCCTGACACAATGTCCTTCCTGAATGTCTTTCATATACTGTCCTTAAAATCAATAAGACCACTGGCACATTTTATTCTACATTTGAGTGGACCGTCAGTGAGGAAGATGTAGATCACTAAATCTTTATCTTTGCAGCTAGGTGACACCAATCAGTGATGTGTCATTTAAAAACAGCAACAGTGGAAAACAAACAACAACAAAACACAACACAGTACAAGACTGTTCGAGAAGGTTCGGCCAATGTTTTGGACTCACGTGGCAGAATACTCGAACAGTCCGTAGTATGGGTTGAACATCTCCTTGGACATGAGGAAGAACCACTCCCTGGCCACGCCACCGTAGTCCAGTCCTTTTTCTCCCTCAAACTCCACCCACAGTCGTGCCTTCAGCAGGTCTGCCCTCTTAACTGAGAGGATGCGGCGGTATGAGTCCTCCAGCACAGCGTTTCGCTTCAGCTTCATCTCAAAGCGGTTTGGGATGTCAGCCTACATAAAAAAATGTATTGACGTCATTAAGAAGAAAGTTTACAATTACCCCCAGGTTAATTAGCACACAGCATATCTGAAAGTGAGACTGAGAAACTGATGTCAGGGGAAAAAGCAATGTCAGTTTTTGAAAGAATAGTTTCATCAAATATTCGCAAAGTCAACAATCTTGTAAACAACAGTTATTCTCTGATTCTCTGATTCTCTGACTCACTGGTTTCTTCAGCTTCTTCCGGAAGTAGTCATACTTCTGTTTATAATCTCTGGAATAAGGCACAGCCTGTAATACACAAAGAAAATCAGTCTTAACTTCATGACTTACACTGTGGTCAAAAATAAATATTCACAGAAAAACTGTAAGCTATAAAGAAAGAACTGTTTTTGTTATAATGAAAAGAATAATCTGTCAAGTACAGTCGGCACTCACTGGTCCAGTTATAGCTGAGTTCTGTAACCTGGGATCATCCCATTGTGTGGTCCTGGTGTCTATGAGGCGAAATACACCAGAGCCCGTTAATTAATAAGGAAACACATTCATTATCACATATGTGTCCAACATGTGTTTTTTAGTATTGAATGTCATACGCACTGTGATCAATGTAAAATATCCTCCCATCAGTGTGGACTCGCTCCTCCCAACCAGGCTAGGAACAAAAAAATAGGGTGAAATTAGACTGTTACATACAATATGCAGTATTATGGGGTCTGATCATGTATTACAACACAGAGCACATATATAGTCACCATATATAACTTTTGTTTGATTTTCTGTAACTGGTTAACTTACTGGCAGAGGGCCGAGATCAGTTGGGTCGAGTGAGGGTCTCCTCCGCATGTGTACAGGAATCTTTAGCCTAGGATCTTCCTGTTCGGAGGAAAACAAGGGAGGCTGTGTTTGAGTCAAACAGGAAATGCTTGCTGATGGGGACTCAGTTTTTCACATATTTTTTAAGTTGACTTCAGATGACCGAGACCTTTTCTAGTTACGGAAATAAACTATTGACTTTGCATTTCTCCAGAGAACCTGGATGTTTTTCTATTGACATTCTTGAAAACGGTCTCTAGTGGGCATTAGTAGAACTGCACGCACACGCGGGTTGTCACCACTTAGACGTAAAGAGACAAGAAGCCCTCTTGTCTGCTGCTTTCTCACCCAGGTTGTTGTCTTTGTGTTGTGGTCGATGAAAAATGGTCTTCCACTGGGAGCGCTGCGAACCTCCCAACCAGCCGGCAAGAAGCCAGATTCATTTGTAGCGTCAGGGCTTGGGGTGTGCTGTGGAGATGCCTCAGGGGACACAGTCGGCTGGGACGGTGTGGGGCTTTGGGATAAAGCTGCACCACTTTGTGCTGCTGCTCTCTCTGAGGTTTTCTGTCAAAAAATAAATAAAAAAAATAAAATAAAAAAACACAAATAAGGGTTTGGATTGACAAGGGACACACAAAAATAAACAAAATATTTTTGGATTTTAGTTTAATCTGAAGGAATTAGGGTATAAAATTGCCATGCAAATATTCATTATACATCAGTATAAATAAGAAAGCCCAGTACCTGAATGACAGGTCGCGTCCATGTCGTAACTCGACTGTTGTGGTTGACAAAGTAGCGTCGTCCTTTACTGTCTCGCTTCTCTTCCCAGCCTGGAGGCAGCCCAGATGATGTTGGAAGCAGCTTTTGAATGAAATAAAAAATTCACTACAGTGATCAATACTGAAAACCTTAAGTTCATTAAGTTCCAACAATGACAAATATAACTTCACTAACTTACACACCACAGGAAGTGACAGAAAGAAAGTTTGGTAAAATGTAGGAAGGAGTGATTTCTACAGAGGGTGAAATACTCACCACAGGATTAACAGGATGTTCCTCTCCGGCTGAAGGCTGGGCACTTCCTCTGAGACCGGAATGGCTTGAATTACTAGCATGATCCTGCAGCAGTGGGGAAGGGTGTCAAAGGCAACTATCATCACCGTTAATGCAAATACACTTTCCACCTCTCTCCCTCTATATCCACGAAAGCTCATGCTTTATATCAATCTCATTACGAGTCTCTCTTCCTCTGACTTTCGGTAACCAGAACCTTATGCTGCACACAGCATGACTCACCGTCTGGGAGGTGCGCTGCTCACCAGCTGTGGCCCCTGAAACTTGCATGTTTCTCAGCTCGCCGCACAACGAGTGGAACTCCAGAGGCGTGTGGGATGAAGGTGATGTGAGCTGGTTACTGCTGTGGTACAAGGTGGACTCGTCCTCTGTGATGATCTCCCAGCTCTAGAAGACAAGAGAGAAGAGGCACTACAGTAAACCTACGAGTTATTTTGGTTAGAGTTAATGAAAGTGGTTTTCCTAAGTGTTAATGCTAAAGCTCCCAGAGCTGTACTACACTGCCACGACCACCTCTGTATTACATGGCTGCAATACGGCACCTACATAGCTACCAGGACAGACTTCCCCCATCCAACACCGACTCACCTGAGGAGCATTTTTAAAAACTGCGCTGTGAACGGGCTGGGTGATATTCTTATCCTGCTCAAGTTCAATATTCACTCTCCTTTTTTTTCCTCCTTTATTTACTAATAATTTATTCTTCAGAGAAGAATGGAAAAAATACAGATCAGCCTCAACAGTAACGCAGGGTAAACAGGAAACAGTAAAAGCCATGCAAATGCAAAGTTGATTTAAAAAATTGAAATTACCTCAGGAGACTCTCGTGTGGTGTTTTCATCGTGGTCTGAGATCTGTCTGCGTGTGATGAACGCATGCTCGACCTCTGTGTTATTGTTCTGTCTTCTTTGCGTCTCCAAATCACTGTCCCTGTTCAGAGGGGAGACACACGCACACTATGTCAGCACTATACCAACAAAGAAAGGGACGTGCCTTTGCTGGGATGATGGGAGAAGACTTACTGCACTGTGGGTCGTTGCCACTGTGTGGTTCTGCTCTCATGATTGACAAAGTAGATTCTTCCCAGGTTGTCCTGCCGCTCCTCCCAGCCAGGGGGCAGAGGAGGCAGCACCTGGCTTTGTCTGGGCCCTGACATGTCCTGAGACTCCAAAAGCTCCCAGCCAGGCTGCACAACATAAACAGAAAGCTTCAAAAGAGGCAGCACAGGCCGGACGGAGACAAAATCCTAATGCCAGATGTTTAACTGCACACACCAAAGAACACTGGGCAAATAGAAGAAAATTCACTCTCTAGGATGGAGACTCATGGACTAGGTTATACCTGAGTTTTCAACGTGATTTTTTTGTCATTTAAATAACACAAGGTCACAGTTTCATAAGCATGCAATTATTCTGATTTTCAGTTTTCTTAAGATTTCAGTAAAGAAATTGTACAAAATTGTAAAAAAAGTCATTACATGAACTCAGATTCTGGTTTATTTTTGGCTAGTAGAAATTCAGAATAACTTGGAACAACAAAACTATGAACTATTTTGATTGATGCTCAAAAAAGGTAGAGGAAGATGTGTGATATGTGTGAAGATCACTGATTGCCGATCCTTGTTGCTGAACAGGCATTAGCCAGACTTACATCCGAGTCCTCAGTCTGATCTGCTGTTTCCTCCTCTGAACCAGAGTTCTTTGGCAGGTAGGTCATTTTGAGACGTAGATGACCTTTGACTCTGGACTTGTGGCTGCGTGACAAACATAAGAATAGACATAAGCAAGAAATAAACATAGTCAAGAATGTTTCAAAATGAAATATGAACATTGCCCATCAATTCTTCAAATAAACATATGTAAAATGGGATGTAAAACAGAGAAAGACAAAAGATTAAATAACCATGAAATCATGCCAACCTTCGTGGGTGAAGCAGAAAATCCTTGAATGTGAATGGCCTTTCTGTATTAGGATTTTCTGTCTGAGAAGCATAACAATAAAAAGGAAATCTTAAATTCTTCAAACACTTTTATAGCTGCATAAATAAATATACTGCTTGGCACTGTGTCATAACAAGGTATATTTAAAGATACCAGTACATGAAACAATGGTGACAGTGTACCATGGAGGCTGATTTGTGGGTGTTGTATTTATAATAAAACAAAAGCAGGGATGTAACATAAACATGACAGACCGTGTTTACAAAACTATAGACAACGATGTGGAACAGACACTAGAATAAGGGTGTATGTGTTTATATTTACACGGTGGGATGGGTGAAAATGAGGCTGAGAGCTCATACAGTAAAAGCTCCAGCTCCAGCAAAAAACAAAGCACGCTCAACTTAAGTGACCTCAAACAACTCACAGATGTCGATATGCAAAGAATTTCAACCAAGGACTCACCGGTATCTGATTTAAGGGGACATCCACCTGTCCCAGAAAGTCATCACGTGTCTGATAAAGAAAGGGGGGGGGGGTCACACACACACACACACACACACACACACACACACACACACACACACACACACACACACACACACACACACA
>JBBMJY010000001.1:15365937-15403141 GCA_037833715.1 Toxotes lorentzi
GTGTGTGTGTGTGTGTGTGTGTGTGTGTGTGTGTGTGTGTGTGTGTGTGTGTGTGTCTGTGTGTGTCTGTGTGTGTGCATGTGTGTCTGTATGTGTGTTTCTGACAGCACAGAGGCCCCTTTGTGCTGCCCTGTGCAGATGCCTGTGCACAAACACACTGGGACGGCCGAGCAGTGCCAGACTCTGCTACCTCCCTCTTTCCTCCCTCCATCCACACAGCTCTGTTTCACTGCTAAAGCTGTTGGAGTCCTACTACTAAACTAAATAACAGTCAGTTAACCAATGTGATCATTACATTTGATATTAATGAGGTGAACATGTGCAAAAGCCAACTATTTTAACAATGGGTCCTCAAATATATATGGCTGTGACTATAATAATAGTCACAGCCATTAAAATCTTTTTGCTACAGGCATCTATAGAGTGTGCAATTACTACAGTTTTAGGCAATTTAGATGCAAAGAATGTCCGTTGAATATACAATATACATACACTATGTTTCCCAAGTACTGTTTCTAGGTACTAACAGGAAAAACTGTGATCTCAAACACAAACCCTAAAGTAATTGCGACAAAGTAGGTTGCATTTTCGGAGGCATTTTTGTGATTTCACAGATGTTTATGTTCCGTTTGTTTTCTCAGGGTGAAAAAAATAAAAATAAAATATAGAGTAAAATATAGATAGATATAATGATATAATAGCTTTTGGTGAGCATCGTCAAATTTTAGTAAAACAGTACATACACCCTGCTACAGTACAACTATGAATATAGTAGTCACTTACGTGGCAACCTGATGCATAACCTTGTTAGAGGTGTCCTTCAGTGTGTCCTTCAGGTTGTCCTTAAAGTTGCTGAAGAACTTCCCGGCTCCTCCCTTCACCATGTCCAACAGTCCTCCACCATAACTGGCATCCATATCTGGGAATGATATCAGCCAATCAGAATCCAGAGGGAAACTAGAATTCCTGCCTCACAGATGTATGCTTCTGCCAACCAATCGAGTTGCACTTTACATCCATGTCTGTACAGACTCAGGGCATTTCTTCAAATTTGGCAAAAAAAAAAGGTTAAAGAGGCGAGGCAGGACAGTCATTCTAGTTCGACAGAAAAATTACATTACATTATATTTTAAAATTAAAATGTTAGACATATGCTTATTGAACATATTTGATGCTTCAATTCTAAACTTGAGCTTGTGAGCAGTTTGACTTCAGTGATGCACGAATGAGTCACTGGACAACACAACAAACAAACGTGTGTAGGTGTGAAAGAATGATGGACAGGGACAAAAGAGACAAGACACACAAGAAAAGGCATACCATCTATGTATTGTCCTCTGTGTGTGTGTGTGTGTGTGTGTGTGTGTGTGTGTGTGTGTGTACACTGTAAAGAGTAAGCAAATGTTGGAAGAAACCCAAGTGTCATATCTGAGTCAGCACCCCTACGGTGATCTGAGATTTCCTCTCTCTCTCTCTCTCTCTCTCCCTCTCTTTCTCTCTCTCTCTCTCTCCCTTTCTTTCTCTCTCCCCTTCATACATCTGTACACACCAACCAGCATCACTTGAGATGTAACTTGGCAGTGCTGACAAATCTACAAACATTAAACATGATGCAGCAGAAAATCACCCACAACAGGGATTTTCAGCATTTTCAGAGTCTAGAATCTCCTTTAAGCACCTGGGTTCATCAAAAACTTCTCGCACTCTTGTCCGAAACTGTTCGTGGACAGACCAACAATCAGTGCTCCTCCTTATCATCTGAAACCGGTCAACTGGCTCTCTGAATCAGTGGTTCTCATGGTGGAGACCTGAATCAGAGAAGTAATTTCACTATAACTAACTAATAAACAAATTACTATTTAAAAGCAAATGTGACACAAGAAGAAAGCTAAAACGTTGGAAAACTAAGAAAATATGGTCAGCTTCTCTCTGAGAAAGCCTTTCTGTGCGTGTAAAGGAATCAAATCTCTTTTTTTCTTTGATGAAGACATAACTGAAATATAAGGTTGGTTAGGGTTATGTCTTAAAGAGAGTGGGGAATGAGGAATGGTTGATTTTAAAATTTAAAATTAAACCGCTCTCATCCTTATTATCTCTTCACTTACAGTGCTCACAGTTATCCCACTCATAATCCCCACAGTTACCTTTTTTCGCCTATGAAAATCTTCTGAGATGTCAGATTTTTTCTTTTTCTAGATAACATTTGTGGTTCAGTGGAGTGATACTTTCTAGACTGAATTTAACAGCAGACTTTCATGCTTAGACACATACTTACAAAGGCATTACACACACTGTCTCAAAGGGAATCTGTCTAGACAGATAGGCTGGCTCCTGAGATAAAGTTTCCTGTGTGTTCAGAGAGAAACTGCTTCCACTCTTTCTTTTTCTTCATCTTCTTACTCCATCACATGCCTTACTTGTCTATTCTTGATCCCTCCTCTCCTCTCTCTTTCTCGCTTCATCCTGCCCTCCCTCACCATGTGTTATATTTGAGACAATTCTTCACTAAGTTCCAAATTTAGACTTTTCCTGTCTGACTGCAAAGGCCTGAAATTGCGACCAGGATTTATTTTTCTTCAGAGGAATAAAGCTCCTGCTTGATGAGCTCATGTTGAATGAGTCGCATACATTTTCAAAACTCTGATGGGACTTTGCCTGTGGCAGTCAAGATTACCAGTGTTAAATCAGGTTTGGCCACCTGAATAACGCTTTTACTGAATGCACACGCACACACAGTGTGGTAATGACTGCATTAAAAAAGTTTAATAGAGTACCTCAAAACATATATATTTTTGTGTCATATGGGTTATCTCAGACTGGGCTGGAGAATTCAAGCCTGTGTTGGGAGTTTGGTATGTGGTTATTTACCAGACTTGGATTAAGAGTGGCTTAAGAGACAGTAGGCTAAAAGTCAGGATATCTCAACTTCTGCTGCGTCAATTTTGACTATTCTTTTTTAAATCTGTCTCTTGTGAGTCCCCCCTTCTTAATAAAAGTGCAATGGTAGCTTAAGGTCTTTCGTTCATTCTGAAATGAAGAGCTGAAAACCACTAAAACTGAGGTTACAGGATTTTTACATGACTTTACCACTAAGGCATCACAATGCAAAAAGACCAAGAAATAATTAAAGCGTACTGCACCACTGACATTTTCACATCTGACCCTTTAAACCTTGCAACCTTTTTTTTTTTACGTCTCGTGAAACTGCCCTGCTCAGATGTACTGCCCTCAGCTTTTTAAAGTGAAATTGTTGCATGTGCTTTAGGCACTTCAGCTTTATTTATCTGTACAGCAAAGGGTGTCGACACTTGGTAAGAGTATAACATGCAGCTAAATTCTAATTTGAATACTGCCGTATTCAAATTATTCAACCTTTATTTAGAGGAAAGGTTGGGGAAATACATTCACTAGTTGCTACTGATGGTAGCTTCACATTTGGTGTTCAGACAAGAAAGTGGTATCAATCTTCTCATCTAACTCTCAGCAAGAAAGTAAGTCAGCATAATTATCAAAATGTAGAACTATTCCATTAATATAAAAGCCCTAGTGAGCATGTCTGTAGTGTGGAATATAAACTTAAAGGCTCCCCTTGCCTTCTTCGGGGCAACACTGTAATCTCACCAGTAAGTTTTGGTCTATTTTTAACCTCCTTACAGTGCTGATTTCTCAGTCAGTGAGCATGACAGCATGTGTTAGGAACACCTGAATCCTGCTCTACCTCGAAATTATGAGCTAAGCGAGCTCAGCCTGGATCTGCCAATCACGTCTGATACCTGCGCAGGTATCAGAGGCAGCTGTGATGATGAAGGAACAAATGTGCTTTAAAGAAATCTCAAAACACAGAGCTGCTCCGTGGAGACAGGACGAGGCCAATAGCTCAGCCCTCCTCCCTCCTCAACCGCCTCCTATAGCTTCCACCGAGTCTACCAACAGAACCAGATGGAGAGGGAGAAAGAGACAGAGAGGTAAAGAAAAGAGAAAGGCAGTTCTGGTTATGTCCAGAGGGATCAGTGGGCAGTCTGAATATGTTTCCCTCCTCTTATAGCCCGAAACCTATCTCCCTAAGTATCCAGCTTGCTGTGAATGATACAAATAGGTGCATATGCACAACAATGAAGACTGACAGGAAAACACACCGGACTACATGCAATCTCACTGCTGCTACACTGGGCAAGGCCTTGTTGTGTCCTGGACCTGAATGACTGCAGCATCAACCCCAAGTCTAATCTGCTTAATTATAGTTGCTGCTGATGAGACAAGCAGTGTATGATTAATCATCTACTATGTGGCTTAACCAGAGGAGTATTACACTGCTTTGAATGGCAATAAAGCTATTATAGGCTGCTGAACGTATGACAAGTTGGTAGAAGCTGTGACAAACTGTAGGTGCAAGCTGACAGTTAAATAGTCAAATACAATTTTGTATAAAAAAAGTGCTTGGCCTAGTTTTAAAACACTCAGAAGCCAACAAATACCTGGATTCGACGAGGATACTACACTCTTTATGTGAACAAAGGCTTATATGTCATGAGTTTTGTTAATTAGATATGCAACCTAAACATTATAATTTACAAAAGAGGGGACTTAATCAGCCTGATCTATGATTCAAATCCCATCAATATATTAGCTTTCCTTGAAGTGCTATCGTGAACTTGTGTCCAAACAAGCTCATAAATTTCTTTACCCCCAATGATTACAGTTTTGTTTTTTACCGTCAAATGTAACGGGTCTGATAAATGTGCATTGACAAACACATGTAACACTGCAGTCGGGTCATGTCAAGGCCTGTATAACAAACTGAATCCATCAAACTTTTATCACAGCTGACATTTTGACTTGTCTGTCTCTTGTCTGTTTTATGTTGTATCTATTTCTCTGCATGTCTGTGCGAATCGGCCTGCTAGCTTCCCCACTGGTCTGTCAGCCGCTCTATGTGTATCTGTGTCAGTGACCAGATGGATGTGGGAGTGTGCAGGCTGGTGAGCCAGCTACAGTGGCAAACCCTGCTAATACAGACACCAGGGGAGGCTCTGATACAGACTCTATCAGGTAATACAGCCGCAGAGAGCCCAGCCACTCACAGAAAGAGAGAGCAGTACATTAACAGCACAGAGAGCTCTAGGCTTTGCCAGAAAGATCAATGGCTTGTTTGAATGGGTTCTCCCTCCTTCTAGAGTGCCACCCTTTACCCCTCAAATCTATTTTTTTGTGAATGGAACAGATGGATACATAGACACACAGACAGAGACGGGCGCACGAGTACATCAAAAAGACCATCCTGGCAGGTCAGACAGACATCTGACACTGGAGCCCCCCCACCTTCTCCACCCACATCCCCAACCCCAGTCCCCTTTCCTGGTTGACCCTCCCACCCTCCTTATCCAGCTTCTTTTGTTTCACACAAATGCTCTTCCCCCGGAGGCTGGCTGGCTCCACAGAGCACTGCAGTGAGGTGAACACAGGGCAAAGACAGGCACAAGCCTCACCTATAGTTACTGTGACTGGATTCAACCAAAGGACGGATTAAGACCGGTTATAGCAGGTGCCTTTGTCATTAAAGGTCATATTTTTTTTTTTTTTTTTTTTTTTGCTTTAATTGAACACATTAGACAACTAATCCATCAATCATGGCCAGTTAACTTCTGAACTGAGAGTATTTTGTTCTGCTGCTGCCTAAAACCAATCTAAGTTCTTATTCTATCTGTTAACTTCTGCTGGTACAGTTGTTGGTATTATTTCACATTCAAACCCCTTAACTTAAAAAGTTAATAGGGCACGACTGTGGCTTCATATTAGTTCTGCATTTAATAGCCCACTGGCTCTATTTAGGAGGTGTCTGGGAACTACTGGGAGCCCTGGAGGGGATTCCAGTAGGTGCATAGCATCATTGCATACTTTCAGTATTGTTAGCCATTGTGCTGACCACTGCTAACTCTCCAGCAGGACAGACAGAGGCCGCGTTTATATTGTGTAAAGTCATCTTATCGTACTCAAACACTCTCCACAGCAGAGTACAATCGCCATCCAAGTTGCCGGTGACGGTGGGGGACTCTTACCTGAGCTGTCCATGGTGCTGCAGTCCTCCTCTCTCAGCGGGCCTGCCTTCGGTCCAAGGGTGGCCGCTATGGAGCCTCCGAGTGCGCCGCTGCCGCTGCCGCTGCTCCCTCTGCCGATACCGAGGCTGTCTCCGCCGCTATCGACCAACTGCAAAGATTCATAGCCATCGTAACTGGTCTTTTTCTTGTAGGCCCCCAGCAAGCTCATAACCGAAGGACACAAGAGAGAAATTAAGGACAAAAGAAGCCCCAAAGACGTGGTAGGCTGCACCGCGCCGTCGCCGCCACCACCGCCACAGCCGCTGCTACTGCCTGTGCTGCTACTGCTGCTGCTGCTGCTGCGGCTGCAGGGTGCACCACATGTCCGGGGAGGAGAGGACGACCGGTCTCCTCTGTTTTCTATGGAATGAAATACTCTGGGTGGTCTCTCCCTCTCTCTCTCTGTCAGTCTTGTTCTCTCTCTCTCTGTTTTTATCGCCTGCTCTTTTCCTCAGCACCGCATTTTACTACGACGCTGCTGCTGCTGCTGTTGCTGCTGTTGCTGCTGTCGCTGTAGTCCCCGACTGAGTAAAAGGGAAATCCACCCCAACACACAGCCCTCTAATGTTATTGCTGCATCTATTATTCACATACTGGAATCAGAAGACACGAACACGAGTATAATAATCTAATAGGCATAAAAAAAGATATTTTCAAGTAAAAAATAAATAAATAAATAAATAAATACAAGGAATAAGCTTCTATAGAAATATAACCGTATACCATAAAATCGAAAGTGGATCAAATCACAACAAACTATAACTCAGTAAATTATGGGAATATAAGTTATACCAAGTTAAATCTGCCCTAAAATACAGCACAACAAACACACTGTAATCTATATAATTTGTCTTTGTGAAGCTATGTGATGTGTTGTTAAATTTGTTGAATGAGCAGGATCCCAATTTGTGGCCAGTGTCAAAGTTTCTATTTAGGGTGTATGGAAAATGTTTCAACCTGCATTTTATCTGTTTTTTCCACTGACTATTGACTTAACATATTACAACATTTGAAGAATTTAGTCGGCTATGGTAATTATTTATTATTTTGTCTGTGAAATGTTAGAAAACTGTAAAGAATGTCCATCATAATCCCCCATAGTGCAAGTCTTTAAGTTGCTTGTTTTGTCCGACCATATATGAAAGACTTAATGATATTCATTTTACGTATACAATATAAGACAGGAAAAAGTAAGAACTATTCGCTGGTGCCAGCATGTTTGATAATTTTGCCTTAACCCTTTCATGCATGCATTATGAAAGCTTCAGCCAGGATTTTTCACAGAAGTGTTTTTATTTCTCTTAGGGGATGAAAAAAAGGAAAAAAGAAAAAAAAATTTTAAACTTCACTTTTTCAGTGATTTTTCCACATGTCCACTCAGGCGGACAGCATACGTTCAGAGATTTTTAAGCAAAGAAATATGCTGTTATAGTAATGTAAACATATTGTAATATTTGAAATTTTGAACCTTGCATCTGACTCTCATTTCATTCTACAGTTCACTCCTGTTTCCTCCCTCCCTTCACTCTCTCATTCAGCTCCTTGCTCTCATCTCCTTAGCCCCTTCCTACCTCCCCCTTTTTGAACTGTATATTATTTCAATGAACATTTTTATACCATCAAAACAAATGCATATCCAAGAAAATGGCTTTTGAGTAGCTGTCCACTGTAGTGACCACTATGCGTGAAAGGGTTAAGGCGGCATTTTTGACACTGATCAAAGGAAAAAGACTGTAATGTCACAGTGATTTGAATTAATTATCAAGATGAAATAGAAAATACTCTGTATTCATCGTCTTTAATGTGATACATCTGAAGTCCAAGTCGGAAGAAGGTTTTGATGGTCTGATGAGACCAGAATTTAGCTCTCTGGGCACCAGACTAAATGCCAGGGGTAGGAGTGAGGAGCATGAACCAAGTTTTACTCTGACTCTTGCAGTGCAGAGTTATGAAACATAAATATACTGCGCTGATACAGCTGTACGGACTGAGAACATGTGCACACGTTCAGTCTAAACGGCAGCAGACAGACAACCAGAGACAGAGTCTGTAAGGTGAACTCCAGTCCTCTGCTGTTCACCCTTCTCTCAGTACAGCTGAGAGTGTACAGTGAGAGTACAGACACACATGCACCCACTGCCAACACAGGCCTTCACTCATGTTCAGTGGCATGTTCACCCCTCAGGTAACACACACAGCAGCATCAGTCATGAGGAATTCAGGTAAAATAAATTCTGGTAAAGCACTGTCATTTTTAAACTAGGCTAAGTTGATGTGGAACATTCAGAGGACATACTCAGCCTTTTTCAGCATGACTCATTTCCTGCTCTGCTGACTTGGGCTGTCAGTGTATGTTACAGTGTCATCGATTCTGCACTGTGAACTCTAGCCCCCCTTTAACTCACTCTACCTTGAGTAGAGTGAGTTACCAGTGTGCGGGCACACATGCAGTGTGGATTTTGAACTAATTTGCAGAAAGTTTACACTTCATTTCTGCAGCTTTTTACTCTGTGGACAAGACACTCCCTGACATGAGATATGAAGCGTACAGTGTGCTTGTCTCAAAGGTTCGAAGTGGTTTGAATTTATTCCACTGTTGTAGCTCAGATGTTCCTAAAGGTGGTCCCATTTATCTGCATTAATCATATCATCAGCCAAATTCAACTTATCACAGATTCTGTAACTGTAAAAGCTACTATGCAACACATTTGAGGCAACATACAAGTATTACAAGGTTTGTCCAACAATTTAATTTTTGGACATATTTTCTCCAGGTTAATCCATGTTCTGTTATCAGATGTTGATTGTAAGTCAGAGTCTTATCTAGCAAATATTTCAAGTCAGTGCTGTGGATCAGGATCAGTTTTTGCTAAGTGGCAATATAATGCTGCTTTCAACAGTTTTTAAGTTATGGTGGCTACTTCAGGACTGTCTGACTAGAAGCAAACTTGTTTGCACTCAAAGTTCAGACTAGCTCTTTAAAGCTGAGGTAGTCATTCATTTACAATGCACAATAATTTCAGCTAATGTCTTCCGCTATGGAAGAAAAATAAAGGAGCTGGAGTGTTTCAGAACCTGCCTGAGAATCAAAAGGAGTGGTGGATGACAAAGCACAGGGTGCAAGGTTAAAAGTTTTTTTTTCTTTTTTTGAAAGGCATGTCGGGTGAGAGTAGATACACTAGTCTCTATTAACAGCTACATGACATCACACATTATATACAGAAATATTACATAAGGACAACCAAAGTCCCAATTTCTTCGAGTCTTGGCTCCACAATGAATTTCTTTTACTAAAAGCTGAAACATGATTCTGTTAAGTTAAATGGTATCTACAACAGCTCTCGCTGATAAACTTTTAATTCATTGTAACTTCAGCAAGGACATACAAATTATTTTTCTATGATTCAACTTGTATACTACAGATCCCATGTGACTTTAACAGTGTCAAACTCCGTGGGGAGCTGCACGTGTTATTTTATAAAAACAAATTACTGTTTTATCATTGTTAAACAGCAAGGGGAGGTCCAACTGTACGATCCTAGACACCAGTGTAGTTTACAGTGAAGTGTGACATTAGCTGGCTCTTAGTAGTGCTCCACTTCTCTGTGTTTCAGGTTATGAAATCTACAACGGTGCATCACACAAGACCACAATTTATGTATAAACCATGAACATCAGACCATAACTTATGACAACTTAAACTGTGTAATCATACAAATGAACATACTTAGAAAGAAACATCTACAGCCCAGCACAGAATACAAACAATCCTAATGGTTTAGGTGTCCTACAACATTAGTCGATTAATTGATTAGTTGATCACAAGAAAATGAATTGTCATATAACTTGATTGTTGATGAATCATTTTTCCAGCAATAAATGTCAAATATTGGTCATTTAAATTACAGTAGTTCCCTTTGACCTTTAGGGGGCGCAACATACAGATTCACACTCCATTCACAGAGGAGACAACGCTGGTCCACTGAAAGCATATTTAACCCTTTTATGAGTCTACTGTCACAGGTTAATCCCTTGTTGACACCATTCAAAGAGTCTAAGTGCACATCAGTGTCTCCGTCCCTGAACTCGCCAGTTCATCCCACAGACTTCACACTGAGTTGACAGCCTATGTAATAATTACTTTTGTAGGCCTGGAGACAGTTTCACAAATATTAAACCTTCATGATTTAAAAATTCTATACTCTTTAAAAACACAAAGAGTAATATTTAACCTTGTTGAGCCCTGACAAATCGGTAGGCGTCACTAGCTCAGTGCAGTTGTCTAGTTTCAGATGTGCCCTCTATAGGTTGATCTAAAAAGCTGCTGTGGAATTTTTATTTTATTTTTTTATTTGTGCCAGAAAAGACATAAAACATCAGAAAATAATGTGTTTCAGCTCCACATACTCGAATCACTAATGAATTACAAAAATTTAATTTAAAAATAATTCAAGTGAAATAAAAAGGATTAATTAAAAATGCAATCTATAGATTAATAACATGTCAAAAATACTCACCAGAATGTTCTCCACTTTTGACTGAACAGATTTGCTGCAAAACACAGACATAGTACAAATTAGTATGACGCCGGTGTAACATGAGCTCTTGTGTCTAAAGAGTATTTATTTATAAAGCAGAGGAATGTTTGGTATGAGACGACCCTCCCTTCAGCATCTCTCAGGTCATGTATCCCACCATCGGGAACACATGTTGTCATATGTAAAAGGAGACAGACAGGCACTGTGGTAACATTGTCTCAGACAGAAGGCTTTTTATCATTCAGAACACAGTAATTCATTTGCAGTCACTGAGGAAATCGACTACACATCGGTTCCTTCCCATCTGGATTTCATCCCAAAGGAAGAAACTTTAGATTTTCACACTTTACTCGTGTGTTTTTAGCTGTTCTGTTAAATCATATTTTAAGAAAAGCAAGAAGACTTCTTCAAATGTTTTACTGTGATTCCTGATATTATCCATAGACTCATTCCTACTGTATATTCCAATATAAAAGGAGGTCAGTACATAAAGTTCATACACAAAGTTCAGACAAAAGTTGCACAGCAAATTAACTTAGGCCAATCAGTATTTTGATGCCAAGAAAGGACAAAAAGTAACTGCAAGATCTTATGCAAGAGCATTTATTTTGGAAACGACGAGTATTAGTGGAGTCTTTGCTGATTCAGAGCTGTGCAACACTGCAAAGAGTCAAACCAGATACATGTGTAACTTCTCCAGGTCTAATTCCTAATCTGTAGACAGGTAAGGTTGTTGTTGACTGTGAGACAGAAGGTAGGTCACATTTAAAGACTCTTACTCTGTGACACCGGGCAGGTCAGAATCAGGAGATGACTCTAAGCCATGACAGGAACAGTTCACTTTAATTCACTGTTACTAGGGGGCCACGGATGTCCCGGTGCTGAAAGGCCATCATTAAGCTGTTTGTGAGGCGGATTCAACAGATGCACTGATTGACACCTGACGCCATTTTTTTTTTTTTTTTTACAAAGACTTTGATTTGAAAAAGAAATAAATAATTTATACAAGAGATCCTTTGTACCCCACTATGTGTAATATCAATGTGTAATTAAGGCTTGAGTGAAATCCAGCAGGACCAGCTTCCTTTGTAATCACAGCTGATGATAGACCATCACTTCATATGAAGGAAGGGTGACGGTGTAGTTGCAAAATGAACTTGCTGACCCCAACTAAGATGTTCTCATTCTACCATGAACCACTGAGCAGCTGGTTACTGAGGTGAACGTCAGTATTTATACTATAATCCCATTAGAGGTTAAAGATTTGGGGAGTGGGACACATTCAGTAGAACAATATGTTATTGACAATCTGGCACAAGGATTGCAGCAGATTTCTGTTGGGGTATTTCCTACAGATATTTCAACTCTGAACGTCAGTGCTTTCCAGTACTTTGGCCTTTTGACTGTTATATTTAAATGATGAATGTGCATGAGTTCATTCACATTCAGAAGACAAAGGGTATTTTGGATAAGAATGCAGCTTGTTGAAGTCCTTTAATTAATTATGAAGAGCCACGGAGCCAGTCCTCCTTACTTTGTGGACACAAATGTGATTCAAAACCAAGTAGTGGCAAAACTATTAGTCAATGAACACAAAATCAATATTAATTACGGTATGCATGTGCAAATATTTTTTGTTGTAAAAGTTACCAAAAATTAGTTATGTCAAGTCAATGGATGGAAGGTAAAAGGAACATAGTGGGGGAAAAAAAAGCAGTCAGACAATTAGACATACAGAAAGAAGAAGACTCTTACTGTGCCATGCCTTTAACCAATCAATAAACAAGCAGGAAATAAGGAGGTGGGTGTGAGGTGAAGAGGGGGATGAGCTTGTTTCATGTTTTGACTTTACTAAGTAAAAGTAGCAATAACAGTGGCAGTATGTGGCAAAGTACATTTATTCAAGTACTTTACTTAAGTACTTTTTGAGGTACTTATACTTGAGAATTTCAGTTTTCTTTATACCTTTATTGGACTCTTCACTCAACTGAATTTCTCTGGCAGCTACAGTCACTTATATGAATTAACTTATATATACATAAAGCATATGATCAGCTTATACAATATGATGCTTTGTTGTAGAAAACTATCCAACAGTAAACAGATAAAACTGGCTCTACCATGAGCAAATGCAACAATGTGCTACTAACACATTAATGTATCAGTATCCAATTAAACATTATAATAATTATGTAACACTCACATGGGGCCTGTTTTCTGCTCTGCTAGTACTTTAAACACTGCACACTGTAGGTATATCTTGTTGATAATACTTCTTTACTTTTACTTTTGTAACATTTTGCATGACATTTTTGAGTATACTTTGTTGTGGAACTGCTACTTTTATTTAAGTCAAAGACCTGAATACTTTATCCACCGCTGTCACTTATTATTAAGAAAATCACAAGTCTGCCTCAAGGGACTTATCAATCTGTGGAGCACTGAAGATGTTGGATGAAGATTATGAGACTACAAACACGATAAACCTTAGAGCCAGTAAGGGTGTCAGTCTGGTATCTGGTGATGATAATCCCTTCATGAATCAAACCATGCACAGTAGTATGTGAACACCTCCTCACCAGATGGAGTTCTTGATCCTGAGCTGCAGAGCACTGGCCTCGGCGCCCTGCAGTCCGGGGAGCAGGCCGGGCAGGCTCCCCGCCCCGCGGTCTGCCTGCTGCTGCTGCTGCTGCTGCTGCTGCTGTTGCTGCTGCTGTTGTTGCTGCTGGGGGTCCTCCTCAGCCATCACGGCGGGCCTCGGGACGGGACGGGGCTGGACTGGAGTGCAGGCGTGGACGGGTGAAGTCGCCCAGCAGGGTTAAACGACATGGACCAGAGGACGTTGCGATGCTAACGGGACAGCAGCGGCGCGCCGTGTTGTTGTTATTGCCACCCGGCCCTCCTCCTCCGACATCGCTCGCTCCCAGTCCCGGCACTTAAATCAAAAAGCCTGTGCAACAAAACTACGCGCCGCTGTCAAACGTGAGGTGACGCATGGATATGAATAACGGCGGGTGTAAACAGTGAACAGACAGCTGCAAAACAACTGGCTAGTCCCTCCGGTGTGCTCTGCCCCTCACGTTATGGGATTTCTCTGCATGTGCATAGTGAGTAGTAGCTGCGGGGCAAACGCATGCGCACTAACAGCCCCTGCATTAAAAACATGTAAACATGTAAGCAGAAGACATTACTGAGCATGTGTGAACTTATATATGGATATTATTATTTCACATGCTGGTATCTACTCAGACATAAGGCGAAAAAGAAGTTATCTAAGCAAATTATAATAATAATCAGTGGTGGACAGCATCTAAGTACGTTTACTCAAGTATTGTACTTAAATACAATTTTGAGGTATTTGTACTTTAATGGGAATGTGTTATGTATTATTAGATTATTGTTACTGATGCATGATTACAATTGCAAAAAGAAAACATTAAAAGGAAAATGCAGCAAATCCTCTCATTTAAGTGGCGGAAAACCAAGTGTGGCACAAGTACACAGTGGCATAAAAAGACATACTACTACTTGCCTTGTCCTAACAACATTGCTTCAAGCCATGACTAGAGTCGATTACATACGTTTGTTTTGTTTTGATTTACACACTTTTGGCCTAAAACGCAGTGATGGCAGTTTTCAGAGCGTAATTCAAAAAGCTATGTAAAACAAATGCATTATACGGCAGCAGCTCTGCAGTAAATCCTATCAGCAGATCAGCAGTCACCTTGTTGAGGTTTTTCGTACTTTTAATACAGCTTGATGCGGTACATTTTTTGTTGACGAAACAAAATCAACTTAAATTGTCTTTCTGGGGCTACCGTACTGTGTGCAAAGCAGTTGCTATGCAACCAGAGCCGCGTTAACCCTCTCGCTGTGCGTTTCAATGGCTGAAAGAAGTTTTGATAAAAAGGTCCAGTCTGTGGTTTCACAGGTTTGTAGCGTCATTTTTTTTTCACGTATCTCTCTCAGAAATGAAAACAGAACAGTTTGTGTGATACCAGTAAACGTTTTAAACCCGATGGTTTCCAAATCAAAGTCGCTAATGTTAACGACCCTTTGACACAAAATGCCGTGGACACCAATGTTGAGACAGAGAAAGAAAACAACACGTAGCATTGTGATACTTATATCCTAAATTATTATAGTGCTGTTTTAACAAAGTGTGCGGGTGTTTGGTCCGTGTTATTAAGGATAGAGTGGACACTTACACTTGGGTTATCACTCACCCCACGCAATCGCGGTCCATTTTCTTTGTCTCCGTTTTCACAACATAGTTTCAGTCAGTGTGCAAAACCTTTAATTAACCACATCAAACTCTATTCTCAGTGTTCAACATAAAGGTTAGAAAAGCTTGTCAGTTCAATCCCTGGATTAAATCTAGATGGGAAAGGGGGAAAAGCAGCGCTTGGCCTTCCCTCATCTAAACCCATCTTGTTGTGTCTCGTTTTGTTGTTTAGACCAAGAGACGCCCATCCTCAAGCACTAAAGCTGATAGGTCCAAAAAGGCTGAAGTAAGACCACAAGCAAAATCTGCTTCTGTTCTCACAAAGAAGCCCACAGACGACCTTTTTGCGAAGGAAGAACAATACAAGTAAGAGCATCTGTTCCCATCCGACTTCGACAAAACCCACAGTACAAGAGTAGATCTTGCATTTGTATGTGCTTCGGTTGCATTAGTGCATTTTGGATGTGAGATTAACTGTTGTGATGAGCTGCATGTTGCAAAGATTTTCCTAAAGGTGACCTCAGTACAACGCAAAGTGGGTGAGAAATTGCAACAAAAACTCCCCAAAAACTGCAATAAATGCCTCTCATTAACTCGCTACCACATGTAACAATGTCAAAAAAACAAAGTTCATTCAATCAATGACACCTTACGACACTAAATAGTATTATTCAGGTAAAACTGCTACTTGTGCTTTTCTCCTTCAACAAAAAAAAAAAAAAGTTGGTGTATGAATATTATTTCTTGCTGTCCTGCAGCACTAAAATCCTAAAATGTTTATGTAATGAATATCCATATAACATTGTTTATTTATCGTTTTATTTCCATTAGACTCTTAAATGCAGAACTAGAAGCCAAAACAGCAGATCTAGTGAGACAGGCAGAGCAGCTTATGGTAAGTTATTAACCTGTCCACATCATTTAATTGAAAAATAACAAATTTTCTGACTGATGGAGGGGGGGGGGGGGGGGGACAGGGTCCAGACTTGACAACTAAAACTGGCTCTTGGTGTTTTCTGGATTTCAGAGAGAACAGAGTGAAGTTCTGTCAAAGCCCTTATCCACCCTCCTGCTTACAGACATTGAAGATGAAGTGGATTCAAGGTAATAAATACATAAGACTCAGGACTAATGAGAATTATTGTAGACTTTTTAGTGGCTAACTTTTTTTCCATTTATTTCAGTGAAACACTACAGCCTCCATTCAAATATTCCTTAATTAAACCAGTGCAAGAGGAAGAACATATTCAATGAAAGTCATGTATACTGCCAACCTGTCCTTCTGTGTATCTGTCTGTTCACAGCATAATAAAGCCTCAACAGTGCACTGCACAGGAGCCCAGTGTGAAGGTATCAGATCAGAATATAAAGTTAGGTTGTCTGTATTTCTGAAGCCTGCAGACATTTTGCACAACTGACTTGTTTACAATCTACATGTATAGTTTGTTGACACTGTAGGCCTGTAGTACAATATGCTGTCACTATCTGCTGTCATTTTTCTTAGCAGGTGACCAAAAAAAGGGTCACATTAACATCACAAAACATGTGCACTGGAAAACAAGGAAAAGAGTCTCACTATAAAACAGCGTGAGTTTGATTTTATGTCATTTCTAAATCCATTACAAACATTTTTATTCATAAGACAATAACGTGTAGGTCACGCCTTCTGTAACACTTGTTCTCGATTAACATTCTTTACGAGGCCCTTAAATGTGTTCTGGTTGTTTGCTTGTTTACAGAACCTTAAAGGTGTCTCGTGCAGATGGGTCAGCAGCTGTGGAAGATTCAGCTGATTTGTTTCTGGCAAAGACCATACGAAGCATGGAGGAGAGGATGAACGACACTGTCACTTATGACAGTGCTGTGGGTGATCATGATGTGTTCAATGCTGGAGACGACGTTGGATCAGGTAATTTCATATGTAACTTTGAAAAAAGTAAACCCCAGTTAATTCTAAATAAAAAACAATTTGTGCAAATATTAAAAACATATGATTTTGTCTTATATTACAAGAAACAAAAACAAATTTAATTAGTTCACTAAAGACATTTTTGTTATATGGTCTGTGTTAACTCTCTTTGCAAGTACATTTTAGTTTTGAATGCATTTTACAACAATAAATGTTTAACTTACATTCATATTATTATTTTTTTTACATTTTCCAACAAAGACCTGTGTGTTAGAAATAATGAAATTATTGAGAAACTTAAATTTGAATTGGAGCCTTCACATGAAATGCATGCACATGCAGTGACACAAACAAGTGAAAGCCATTTTTCATGGGTTTAAGTCTGATTGTGTTTATTGTTCTGTTTTTTAAGGCATTTCAGACGCTCAGATACGAGTTCTCAAGGCAAAACTACGGATTATGCAGGAGGAACTGGACCAACTCTCTTGTGAATATCATAAGAAGGTACTGCGAAATTTGCAGATTAACAGTGTTTCAGCTAGAACTGTTACTGCCCCTGTCTATCAGGACAGGGGGGCAGAGCCTCAGCTTAACAGCTGTGAGCCACCGAGTAACAGAAAAAGAGTGTGGAAACAAACTTTACACACAAGTTTTAAAACCTCAAAAAAAAAAAAAGCTTCTATTAGAAAACGTTCAGCTTAAAATTTGAGGACCGTGTGCATATGTAACATTATGTTTCTGTTGTTGCAGGATGATGAAAATGCTAAACTTAGTGCAAAAGTGAAGGAGCTTGAGGACGATCGAGCCAGGCTACAGAAGACCACAAGCATTCAGCAGACGCAGATCGAGAAGCACAGAGCTTTAGCAGAGGAGTCTGCTAAAAAATGTGATGGTCTTCAACTGCAGGTGTCTGGTTTACACAAGGTTTGTGTCAATGCAAAAAAAAACCCCAAAAAACCCAAAACATCCAAGAGCCTTTTTTGGACATGTAATGACACCATCTTCCATAACTGAGATGCTCCTGTGTGTTTGCTTCCTGGCTGTGCTCTGTGTAGGAAATCGAAAATCTGAATAGATCCAACAAACAAGCAGCAGCTGTCCACAGCACAGTGGAGGTTCGTCTGAACAGAGCTCTGGAGGAAGTGGAGAGGTTAAAGACTCAACTGACCAAGATGAAACAGACGAGTAAGGTGAGCAAATCACAGTGAAACCAATTCTTAGTTTAATCACTAAAAGGTATTTCGATCTGATTTTCATGTGTAGAGAAATAGTGTAAAACTATTTCTGACATGTTCACTAACTGTTTTATTAACAGTTGTTCATATGAATATTTTCATATATTATTCTCAAAAATATATTATGGCTGGATAAGTAGTTTGTCTGACAGCCAATTCATATTATTATATATATCATATATATCATTATTTTGTGCTTGATGTTAACTGACACATTTTAAATGTAGTATTTAAAGAGCAGACTTCAGCTGCTGGAATAAGCTGTACAATCACAATAGAACCCAGTGTATTTTTAAAATCATGTTTCAAAAGGATAGATATTTAAGAATCATACATGTATAAAGTAACACAAACATAAATCAAACATGTGATGATTAAAACCTGGATTTATAACAATCACAAAGAATTTAATCCAGTTGCAGGCATCTTTATAAGTCTTTAAGAAGTCAATAAAATAAAGCAGATGAAGTTACAGATGAATTTCAATATGCTGTGTAAATCTAACTGGTTTTCAACTGAGACCTCATGTTGTGGAAATAAGGTAAGGTTCTGCCTACCTTCTACTAATTTAGTCTTTTGAATTCTGTTGAACAAGGACAAGATAAGCGAGGAACATCAGAGTAAAGAAAATCTACTTGCTGAAAACAAAATGCTAAAAAAACAGAAAGCAGAACTCATTGTGGGTTTCAAGAAACAGATGAAGTTGATCGACATTCTCAAAAGACAAAAGGTTAGTGCCTCTTTCATACCCTGTTAAAACATACCCTGTTTGTAGTTTTTAATTAAAATCTTAAAGATTTTGTGTGTGTATGTGTGTGTGTGTGTGTGCAGATGCATTTTGAAGCTGCCAAGCTGCTGACGTTCACAGAAGACGAATTCATGAAAGCTCTGGACTGGGGGAAGTCGTAGACGCTGAGAGATTCTGCATTTCATTTTTGGGTGAAAAGTTAAATGTGTCTAGATCCAGTGTGTTGTGAAGTAAAAGCAGACAAATAAATATTTTGAAGCTTGAATTCAGAGGGAATTAGATTTACAGATTTGTCTCCTAATCATTATGACATTCAGTCGCCAGATCTGTTATGGAATGATTTTAATTAAAACAAGTGCTGGTATGAATACTGAGAAACACAGAACTTTGTAGTCTCTAAAAAAAAAAAAAACTGCCCTCTAGTGGCAAACTGGGAGAAAAATGTTTATTCATCGCTGTCCCAGCCGTCTTCAGACAAGATGTCAGCCTGACGTGCCTTAAAGTTTTTTCTGAAGTCTTCATCAAAGTGCTCCAGGTCATCTTCACGGAGCAAGCCCTGAAAGTAGAAACCCTGATGTTCATACACTTGTTTGATCTGCAGAAGATAGGATGCTGTGTAAAGTGATTTATGATTCACACGCTGCATCATACCTTAGGTAAGTATCCAAGGAGTTTTGTTGCGTGACGTTTAAGAAGTTTCTGCCTCTCTTCTTCAATGATCTGTCGACGCAGCGCCTCCCTCTCTTCCTCAATCGCTCTTTCTTTAGCCTCCAGTTCCTTGAAGAGAGTGATTAAAATATCAAAACAGGTTGTTCAAAACTGATGCTACAATCAAAAGCTGTTACAGATGCACCATGGATTACAAATAATGTCTGTCATTGATGCTGTTCTCTTTTCATCTTGGCCGACTTTCATTGACACATCTTTGTTTCTAAGCCTTTGCAATAAAAGATAAAACTTCTACCCGTTTCCTTCCACAGTGTAGTACTCACAGTACAACCACTGACAGTTCAGCTTCACCGGTCCCACCTTATTCTGTAATGTAATGTAATTATGCACACTCAAGCGTGTTTCGTACCATGTCAGCCTCACGCTGCCGTCTCCTGTCCTCTATCAGTTTCTCCACCTCGCGTTTGTGCTCAAGTTGCTTCATGCGTCGTTTCTGGGCATTCATCTGCTCTATGCGATCGTCCTCCGCGAACTTAGCCATCATTATTTTCCTGAAGGCCTCTTCTTCCTCTTTCTCTGCCTGCCTCTTCATCTCTTTGAAAGCCATCTGCTCCTGGCATGTCTGCTGCATCATCAGCCGCTGTCTGATTTTCTTCTCCATCGCTTCCTGTTAGAAGAAAGTTTAAAAAAATATATATATTAGTATAATTTTGGAACACTTAAACATAAATCCAAGCCTCTGTCTCATGAGCTGCCGTTCATGAAGAAGGAGTGAATAGTGCAGTCAAAATGATTACGTATTTGGGATGTTCAAGAGGTAGAGTTTTGTTCACGAGGTACTGAACACACATTAAGGTGGTGAAATGATACACTACAAAAGGTATCACTTCAAAACAATGACAGTAAGACTTGACTAGCAGATTGCAGCTCTTCAAATGTGATAATTTGCTGCTTTCTCCACCTTAAACGATTGTCAAGGAAATATTTTCTGACTTTTAATAGCCCACATGATTAATTTAAAAATGATTTACAAATTAATTGATAATTACCACTTGTAATCCTCACTTAAGCCTTAACATCCAATATATAAAATATTATTTTTTGGGATATCTCCTTTGTCATCACTGTAATATCAACTGTCATTTGTCTTTAAGTTAGAATTGTTGAACACTGGCGTTTAAAAACAGAAAATGAATGATTCTTACGATTTCTCTCTGCCTGTTGGCCTCTTCTTGTTCCTCTAAGCAAAGTTCCTCACGGACTCGCTCCATCTCTTCACGCTGCTGCCTCTCCTCTTCGATCTGCTTCGACAACTAGACGAGGAGAGAAAGGAGTGATATTAGTGATAATTGGTGTCAGCTGCAGGCATGTGTCACTGACTGAAAGATGAATTGATGGCCATGTGGAAAAAAAAAAAAAAAAGTTGTCTCAACTATTTTATGAAGTTGCTCTTTGGCCTGTTCCCTCTCTCTGATCTTAGCCATTCGGCTCTCCTCCATGTGCTGCTGTTGGCTCGCAAACTTCATGATGCGTCGGTTCTCGGCCTCCATCTTTTCTTGCTCCATGCGTCTCCACTCGGCCTGCTGTCTCTTGAATTCTTCAATGTGCTGCTTAGTGGCTTTGACCTTCTCCAGTTTCAGCTGTCTCTCCCTTCACCGAAACAACAATGTTTTTCAGTAAATTTTCAGTCTATTCTCTCTAAATGAACAGGCCAGTTAAAGCGTGCTCCTATCTTATCTTATTCCTTGACTGTTACTTTCAGCAAGAAAAATCTTCTTGCATGCACTGTGCATTCCTGTTAAGCAGTATAAGGATTAGTAGTGAAGGACTCACTTCTGATCCTCCTCGTAAATCTTCCTGACAATCTCATCCACCATGAGCTTCTCTTTGAGGAACTCTTCGTATGCCTCTTGTCTCTTGCGTTCCCTCTCCATGAGCTGCTGCTCCAGCTCCCTCTGATACTGCACCAGCTCCTCGTGGCGTTTCTGCGCCAGCTTCTGCTGCTCAGTGGCTGCTCGCTCATGCTCGCTCTTCATCTTGCGAGCAAGGTCTGCCTCCTCACGCTAATGACAGAGAAAAGACATAATTCTCAATAATTCGATAAACACAAGCCCATGCATACAGCTGATCCAACTTGTTTTCAACAAAGAGTACATAATTAATTTTATTTCGGTATTTTCTATATTTGCAACAAGCTGTTCGGGAAATGGAAAAAAGGTTTTTGTTAACTGACTGAAATCACTGATGACAGTGCTCACCATTGTCTCCAATTTCATAGCTTCGTGCTCGGCGATCTGTGCAGCTCTTTCCTTGTTCAAATATGCAGATTTCAGTTTTGACTCCAGCTCTCGAAGCTCCTTGCTGAAAAGATTTAAATAGGCTTCTAAAAATTAACATGAGTAATGCAGATACTAAAGCAGAGACGGACTGCACAAAAGCAAAAAGTGTTGCATTTGTATACCAACACAGAATATAGAGTAGGTAGAGGTAATGAAGTAAGTGTTCATACCTGTTCTCTTTGATATACTGCCTCATTTTCTCGTCCCTCTGTTTCTCGAAGTTGATGCGGGCCAGCTCTTTAGCTATTCTCTCCTCTTGTTCCAGTTGCTTTTCCCTGTTTATTCTCTCCTCCTCTGCCTGCAAGTCACATTTAATTATGACTATAATTATCTGCATCTGTATTCAGGTAAGATACAGTTAATACCGTTATGATACAAAGTAATGTTAGGTAAAGAAATCAAAGGTTGGATCTCAAACCACCATGGTTTTTACCAGTTTTAGTGGCGATTATCAATAAAACAGACATTAACCAAATGCTGATAAATTTTCCCTACACCTGCTCAGTGTTCCTTACAAAATAAGGTGCTGTTTTGAAGGAAAGATTCTTCACGTGAATCAGATTTACTTTAATTGGTTCATTACAGTATTTAAAGAAACCCTGACCTCTTTACCATTACTGCCTATTACTATGTTTTTGCATTACAATTCTTCAGTAATATTGTAAATAATTTGTGTGCATGTGTATATATACACATTTGTTCCTTTTAAATACAAGGTTGTTCTTTTCTAATTGCTATCATTATAGAAACTTTTTATTCTCTATTTGTTTATTTATTATTTTATTTTGTATTCCATTCTAACTCATTTGTCTTTATACAATTTATGTGTGTAGTATGAAATGAGATACAGCGAAACTTAACTGTTCAATCCTGTATCTCATAATGACCTCATAATGCTTAAATGTTCTTGAGGACGGAGATGGTGATCAAATCTAGTTTTAAGCTCTCAGCTGTTTTAGTTTATATTGTTATCATTTGTTGTAAAGTTTTGTTTTATCAAACTACTACCATTTTCTTTCGGTTTATCAAGTAATTAATACATGGAAAACCAGGGGGAAAGTACTGTAAGGGTACAATCATCAAGTATTTTCATTATCAATGTGTGTGACACTTATTTTCTTTAATAATCAATTGAATGTTCAGTCTATAACATGTCATAAAATCGTGGTTTCAGGGTGTCTGGGGAAATAATGACAACGTCATGTGTAACCAGCACAAACAGAGATCACACCTTTAGCAGAGCGCTCTCCATTTGCCTCTCGTTGAGTTCCTCCTGCACCTGTCGCAGGTGTCTCTTCCTCTCAAAGCTCTCCTCTGCCCGCAGACTGGCCTGCAGCTGTCTCTCCCGGTCCACACGCCTGGCCTCCTGCTGTCTCTGCTGCTCCTGACTCTGGCGCTGAGACATGACCCTCTGATGCCGGCTGTACGCCCAGTTACGATTCTGTCCCGGTGAAAAAGACACATGAGGAAACACTGAAAGCAGGCGAACAGCAACAAGCTGAATGATGTTGAAAGCGTGGTTACTGCTCTGTTTGTAGCACCCAAGCTAACTCAAACTCCGGTTTGCCGACGAGGATTTACCATGTTTGTGGTGCTTTTCGTTGATCCCAGCCTTCTTAACCTAATTCCCCTTCACTCTCGTTCTCGTGAACACTTTTCGATGAATTAACTTGAAGCGAGTTTCGATGCACAGCTGTAGTGAGCGCTTAATTAGCTGCAGTTAACCGTCGGGTTTCCTCGGTTGTTTGGCGTCTCGTTGTCCTGGGAACGCCGCGTCGCCGTACGCTCAGCCAATAAAAAGGAGCCTTGACACTGACGTCAGGTCCGGGAAACTCAAAATAAATCTTCTGCGCATCTGTTGTGACCCATACACATATACACTACCAAACTCCCCCCAAGCTATTATTTAAATCATATAAGCATATGAACATATAACAAATACTATAATATTCTTTGTTCTTATATGATAGAAATATAAAACATGGAATCTTTTTGTTGAACTAAATTTAGTCTAAACTTTTTTTCTTACTGAAGCTACTGTCTGGTTCCTTTCGTCTGTTTTGGGTCATTATCTTGCTGTAGGATGAAGCCCTGACCAAGCAGTTTGTCTTCTTTTAATTGCCTTTTTCTCACCATTCAAAGATATATTTACTGTATATAAAGACATATATATACTGTCTCTGATTTACACCTTCACCAAGCAGGGGTGGACAAAGTACTCAGATCCTTTACTTAAGTAAAAGTATTAATACCGTACTGTTGAAATACTCCTGTAAAAGGCCCCCGACATTCAGAAAAGTATCACCCAAAGACTAAAACGTCTCATATTAAAGATTTATTTACATAACAAACAACAGAAAAACACTGATCCAAACCCAGTAGTTTATAGATCTCTGAGGAAAATGTGCCCTAAGGGAGAACACAATATATCTTTCGAGGAATGTATTCAAAACAGACTTAGGGGCTTACATTTACAGTGCCATTATGGACATAGATGCATTTAGAGATTTGCTCTATAGAGACTGAAAACTCTTTTTTTTTTTTTAAACTTAGGACATGAACAATGACTTTTGACATTTTAAGCCACACTATGTAAACAAATCGCATTGTATGAAATATTCCCAGAGCAACAGGGAATTTGCCTTTTTTTCCAGTAAACGCAAAATAAAAGGCAACTTAATCAACCAACAGCGGTGACAGGAGAATCGGTTGACAAGCTGAAGTTTTCCACCTTTTCTGTTTTGTTCTTGCCACACATTTGACAAAGCTTTCTTAATGTTATACATTTAATAAAATTAGATGCTAATATTTTCTATACATGTACTACTGCATTTCTTAATGGTTTAAAGCAACTTGCTGCGTGCCGAGATATAACTCACTCTGGTACATTCACACCTCAGCTCTTAATGATATATGTTCCACATCAATATTAGACCAATATTTCTGACACAAATCAGGAATTATCTATAAACACTGTATAGATTTTAGTGATAATGACTGTTTTTTTTTGTTTGTTTGTTTGTTGGTATGACCTCAAATTCACTATAAAAAAGGAGCAGCTTTGTGATTACATCTCCAAAAATAATTTACACATTCTACAATGATAGAAAACCACAAATTAAAGGACGATAAAAATCTAAGATCTAAAACCTAGTTACCAGCATGAACTAGTCTTCAATAAAAATGGGGCTCAAATTGCTTTAACAAAATTGAATCAAAAGCAGAAGTACATTCTTTTCTTTGTGTACTTTTATGGGAACTACACAGAAATTTAAAATGACGTCAATAAATCATCAGAGAGAACGTGAGCATGTACATTTTGTGCCACTGAGTGTGGTGGAGTTTTAGGGTCAGATTACTGAAAAATGTGTTCATCTTTCCTCAGCAAAGCAAAAGCAAAAACACTGGTGATCAGGAGCAGAGCCAAATACTGTCCTCCTGATGGCAGATGAGGTTTCCTTGAGCATAACATCGATGAGTTTTTTTTAAACTTTAAAGAAATATAAAATGAGCAAGAGTCATTTAAGTTAAGCCCACAACTGACACTGCGAGGTCTGGAATCAGGCAAGATGCAGAATAATGATTTGTGATGTTTGCTAATTTTCTAACTAGACAGTTTAAAGGGCAGATAAGATTGTAGGGGATGCATCTTTATTTATAAATAAGATACTTTACATATATTTAGGCCACGGAAGTTTGACAGAAGAGTTTAAAAAAAAAAAAAATCTCTGATAAAATATTTTTCCAATTGTTGAAACTAACCTGCCAAACACACGAATCTTGAGTAGTAGTAGCAAATACCAGCAGCCAAAGCAACATCATCACATGATTGATATTTGAAAAAGAAATTACAGAGCCGAGGTATGGCTGATGAAGCAGTTGTTTTAAAATTCATAACTGTGAAGACCTCTAGTTTGTCATGTGCATTTTTTATCTGATGTACAGGTTCATTCAGATTTGGTTTGCTCTTCCTCAGTCTCATGCTCAGGGACGATCCCTGAGACCGGGAGCTGCTCTCCGACATCTGGACTCTCTGAGTTACCCACCCGCCCATCACCGCAATCTAAAACCCCATCTGA
Source organism: Toxotes lorentzi (assembly GCA_037833715.1). Taxonomy (NCBI): domain Eukaryota; kingdom Metazoa; phylum Chordata; class Actinopteri; family Toxotidae; genus Toxotes; species Toxotes lorentzi. The sequence continues at coordinate 15,391,775 of JBBMJY010000001.1, forward strand.
TGTACACGACTGCTTTAATTCTCCTCTGAAGGAACCTTCACTGTCACTTATTTCTGTGGAACCCTTTTCCTGATCACCTGCTGGTGACATCAGCTCTGATTCTGGCTGACCAACAGTGGCGGAAACGTTTCCAGATGTGATACTTTCAACTAGTCTTGAGTCCGTTTCCTTTGGTCTTTGAGCAGATGCTGACGTCAGGAGGTACAAGACTTTTGCTGGCTGCCCCAGGACGAGATGCCTGCACGAAAAGAAGAGATCAGCATTACAGAAGCAGATTGACACGCAGACATTACCAAACAATATTAACAAATACTAAACATAGTTGAAACATAAGTAACAGTAGTGGAAATTTGAAAACAGCTACACTACGCTTTGTGAGAGGGAAAGTGAGAGGGTCTAAGTAAATAACATCACTTATGTTTCTGGCACTTGACCCCCTTATTTTATTTTATTTTATTTTTTTTAAATCTGACTTTTGCAGATACCTCAACTTTATGGAAGTGTGACACTAAATGAGTAGAGTGCCCCTTTCAGAATCTAATTAATGTTTCTTTGGTCTTCTACATTGTCAAGTCTTTTTCTTATAGATTAAAGATAAACTGGTGACAAGATGTAATGTGGGTAGTAGTTTCTACTCACACTCGATCTTTGGCTTTGACATCTGCTGGGTCAAACACAAAAGACAGCCTTTTCAAGAAACTTGTGTCACTAAATTCTAGCGATGACTCAGGTGGTACCAGGGGTTTTAAAACAAAACATACCTTTCTCCTGAATGACTTTGCATATGTGGTTTGGTCGATCAGTTAAATGTTTGGTCATCAGGTCACCACCTGATGCATCCACGAGGAGGTCACAGTTGAGACAGACCAGCGTTAATCTGGGGAAAAACAAAATAAGTCTTCTGTCATGTTCAAGTTCAAACAGAAAACACTGTATTCTGTGCAAATTAGTAGTTATACCTCGTACTTACTTTAATGTAGATGAATTTTTCTTATGATCCATTTTCAAAAATCTGTTTTTGGTGATGGTACTGTGAAATCTAACAAGGGCCAAATAAATATTTCTCACAAGGTTTGTCAAATAAATACAGCAGATGTAAAGTAAAGAGCCACAAATATCGATTCGATTAAAATTTTTACTCACCTTATCATATGATTCCCAATAGAAACTTTGCAACTTGTCCGATATTTGCATGCGCCACAATTTGAAACCATTGGGAAATGAGAAAAGAAGTGGTCGACTTGTGTGTTGCACTCGATGCAGGTGTAGCGCCCTCCGTTGACTCTGAAAATTGGAAATGCGAAAAAGGAGATCAAAACACAAGGATCAGTCACACAGTTTAGAAACATGGTTTGGTTTAAACATTTTTGCAGACACTGCAAAAGATAAATTATTTGAATTTTTTTGAGTTTGTAACAGTCTCAGTCGCTTCATTATCTCAGATAAACAAACCCACAAATCTAAATACCTTTGTTAATTGTCTGCTGAGTGGCCTGCAGGTTCTGAGCTCTTCTATTATACCACTACATTATCCTGTCTCATCTGCTTAAAAACCCATATCATGTGACTAAAACCAGCATATTGTTTTCTCAGTCCAATTAGCCAAATATCCCACACTTTTTTAAAGAAAGAAATCCCACTCTGTTTACTACATACCATATTATTTTTAGCCAGCCTAATGAAGTGTGTCTGAAAAATTAGCAATTAGCTGCTTTGTGTATTGCTAGGCTGTAATAACACCTATTAATCTGTTGTCATAAATACCCAGGAGGTCGGGCTCCATATTAATGACAAGGGTGGGATGAGGGAGATCCTGAATGATTCAAAGGGCCCAAAGCTGTACATGTCTGGGGTTATGGATTATTTGTTTTTTTTCTGAGTTGCCCAAGAGCCGGTCCTGTTCATCAAAATAATCCCCACACTGATAGAGATCGCAGTGCAAAAATTTAATTCATTCCATTTTAAAAGGGTCATAAACTTTACTTTGTTAATCTTTGATCAGGTCGACCGGCATCAAGGGCTCTGTCATCAAATTCAACTTATTCTGTTGACTGCTCCTAAAAACAGTAATCATTCTTCTCCCCCTACACCACAGATATTTTTCACTTTACATTCATCTTCAACCTAAAACCTTCTAATAACATAGATTTTTTTGTTGATTTTAATTGCAGCAGAAATGAGCAGTCTGTATTAACAAAGAACTTAGTGTCTCTGAAAGCTGTGTGGGAAAAAAGCTCACTTAACAACCTGAGATTCCTGAGTGCCAGGTTGTGCTTGGAAGTTCGACTGTCTTGCTTCTTGCTCTGAGTCGTCTTGGCTTTTCCCGCTCCAGAGACGTTCGACTTAGACTTGGATACACTGACTGGAGTTTTGGTTTGCTGAGTGAAACTTGTGTCCGGACTGACGGTAAAGCCAGACCGATCAGGAGAGATCGGCACTACGGGTGTCTTTCCTGTGAGGGAGGCTCGAATGGTCACCTGAAAGCAAAACACAATGTACACACCGATGCTGAATTAAATTTGTATGAATCTAAGAATAGTGAAAATGATGTATGGATCTTGTAATGTCTGACCTTTGTACCCGGAGGAAGGCCCTCCAGGGCTTTAGGTTTTCTGAAAGTCTTGTGGACGTGAGTCCTGTGCTCCACTTTCTCCTTGTAGGTGAGGAAATTCAGTCTGCATTTTCCACAGCGATGGATCCCTTTTTTCTGAACCAGAAAAAAAAACACAAAAACATGATTAATAATCAGAGCGAGCAGAGGCTAATAGTAAATTCAAACTCTAAAGAATTTACAGAATCGGTAGACTGAAAAACACTGTGAATCCAAATCTGTTACACTTGAAATGACACTTTTTCAAAGAAAGGTTTTGCCTGCTTTTCAACAGACTGGATGAAATGCAGCCTCATACCTGGTGCTTCATGTAGTGTTGCATGTACATGTGACTACTTCTGAGAACTTTGAGACAGAAGGGACAGAGCAGGTCTTTTGTATTTTCATGGACGCTTCGGAAATGCGTCTCCACATCTGAGAAGAAAGAGGACCTGTAATTGCACACCTGTGGAATCAATGAAAGAGACTTTCAGTGTCAGTACATGTCGTCCTTGAAACGTTTAACCAAACCACAACTCGGTAACAAGCAGCAGACCTGGCAGACGTAAGGCATTTCCCCGGGTTTGTGGTTATCCTTCATGTGTTCCAGGAGCACTTGCTCTGACTCAAACGCCAGCTCACAGATTTTGCAATTGGCTGAAAAAGGAAAGAAAAGAAAATAACAAATGGACGCTTAGTGTCTGGCTGAACTGTCATGTCATACATTGAGCTGAACAGGTTATTATGTCATACTTGAGGATTCGATCGGGCTGTGAGCGCTCTCGATGTGGCACTGCAGCTGGAACGGAGTCATATACTGTCGGTAGCAATGCTGGCAGGTTGTGTGGCTTTCCCAGCTCTCACTGTTCTGCTTTTCCAGCTCCAGGTGGTGTTTCATATGGTTCATAAACCTGCGTGCATAACACACACACACACACACACACACACACACACACACACACACACACACACACACACGACTCTTGAATACAAAGGAGCTGACAGCTTGTCTCTGTAATGAAGCACAACAGATTCATTTGTGTGACATGAGGAGCTGAAACCACTGATTAACACGGAGGCTGTTAACAATTTAGTAGATAAAGTAAGATCCATACATTCTCTTTAGTTTCAGCTTCTCAACTGTGAAAATTTGCTAAATTTGCTGGTTCCAGGTTCTAAAATATGAGAATCTGTTGCTTGTTTTGTCATATATCTGCAGTACAGTGTAACAGTATAACAGTGACTTGCAAATCTTAGGGCTTTGGACTGCTGTTCAGACAAGACAATCAATTTGAATATGTCACATCAAAGCAAATCACTGCTGTAAGTTAATGGAGCGCAGTGTTTTTCACCTCCATCATCCATTAAGAACTTGAGTCTGTTGTTCCTAAAAAAAAATGTCCCAGCTTACAAAAAACATGTATGAAAGTAAAAAAAGACTTACTAGGTCTAATTACAATATTTATGTAATTTTCTGTGTGCACGCCATACACACTCCTTTTTATCAGTTAACCAAAACAGTGTGTGCCTGCATATTTTGTCAGCAGCAAGGTTAACTGAATTTATCAAATAAATAAATGATGCATAACAAAACAAAAAAAAAAAACCTTAACTGTGGGCTCATAATCTGCATGTGCAAGAGATGTTCAGTGATTTGAGAAATATTTCAGTTTTTAAAAGTCAAACAAGACGCATTAAAAACAACACCAATGTCAAGTAGGGGAGAAAAAAAATTAAATATTCATGGCCTGTGCACATGGAGCGGTTATGGACCAGATCCCAAAGGGTTTAAAGATAAATGAAGTATTCTCCTTACACCTCACTTTCTAAGCATGTATAATGGCTGTTATAATATCAGCAATTACACACAGATTTTTGTTTTGCCTAATGATGTAGTGCTCCACGGGCTGCAATGAGCACCTCCACAGCTACCTGCCACTGCTGCCCTGACGAGGCATGGCCCATTTTTCAGCCTGTACATTCTGCTACCTCAGCTCCTCTAATAGAAATTTTTATGTGGATGAACTATGACCTCAACTGTGAGAGTGCGGGCGCAGTACAAATGTGTTTCCCCATTAAAAGCAGCTTACAGAAGCTTTTTTTGCAATGTTCTGAAGCAAAGTTATTTAATCAAAGGAGCAGTTCTTACACCACCTAAACTAGCAGTCATTTTTCATTATGAGGCCCAAGAGGGAAAACAGTCTGATACTGTCATCCATCTGAGAAGAAAACTGCAGTGAGGGCCAAAGACGATGTCCATTCCTCCTATATTGGCACTGGACAGAGAAGAAGTCCTTCAAGTCCCAGTTTGCCATTTTAGATAATATTAATGACTGTAGGTGGACAGTTTTTGATCTGAGACTCAGTGTTTCCCCAAATTTACCCACAGTGAAGGATTAAAATGGAACTCGTATTCCAGGTTACATTTGTTGTAGTATTTACGAAGAACACAAGTGCACGCAAACATCATAACATCTAAGTCCATGTTAACTGTCCACTGCTATCATATAATAGATTCAAATGCTTGGATAAATGAACGTGTGAGAACAATGCAGCGATGTAAAAGGGTTCGCTGGTAGTTGTGAACCTACAGCACAGAAAAATGAATGAATGATAATGTTGCAGCGTACCACAACATTCACAGCTGTGTCCTTGCTGTCTGATATAGTATATTCAGCAAAGACATATTGAAGAAATGGACCATTACCCTGTTATTTTACCGAGAGTGAGAAGAAACACAATCATACCTGATATTGTTCTTGAGAACTTTTAAACAGCTCTGGCACTTGAAAGTGGTGTTGGTCTTCTGCCCCTCCTTCTTGTTCCCATCTCCCTCAAACTGGCCGTAGTAGAAATCTGAGACCAGCATGATACGCTTGTTTGCGCCCATGTTCAGCGCTGATGGAGCTGTGCTTTCAGCGTTTGTACCGCAACTCTGAAATAATAAGTTTTACATAAATGTGCCAACTTCATACTGGTGTCTGATTTGTTTAAGCAAAGACACAAACACATTAAGAGCATTTTACTCAAGAAGAATTAATGTCTGAGTCCACATTTGTATATATATTTTTTACTCACCATCATATGAAATTTCAGGGCTTCCTGTGTCAGGAATTCTTCTTGACACTGGGAGCATTTTTTCTTTAAGATTCCATTTTCCACTTGGACAGTGACTTTTGCTGCCGCTACAGAAAACCAGTTAAGATAGTTACAAATAACAAAATAATAGAAACAAACAAAACTAAGATTAGGTTTAGGTAATCCTCTGGCATCAGACACTTACCCGAGTCAAGCTTTACTCTTTTTGGGACACTGTCTATTTGCTGTGGTACCAGTCCTCGTTTGACTGGGCTTTGTTCTGTATGGAATACAAGAAAATACATTTACATTGTCGTCAATGTCAGTGGACAGAGCTGCAAAGCATGGTAAAGTAAGGCAAGGTTAAATCTAAGAAAATTACCTCTGTTGGTGCTATTGGCCTTTACAGGCACAGTGAGGGTCTGAACAGACTGGGAGTTTGGCCGGTTGGGTTGCAGCTGATTAGGTTGTGTTGAATACACAGCAGGGCACTGGACGTTAGACAGTGTCACAATGTTGTTGCTGATTTGTTGCACCTGAGGCCTGTGGACAGCACCGGGTATGACTGTGCCTGCACTGACCTGCTGAAAAAGCTGCTGCTGACCAGCTGAAAAACAGAGGATACAATCTCTTCAGACAAATTTATCATTACCACGTTAAAACTATAAAATCTTCTCAGGAAGCCTTTCTATAACATCACAAAATCACTGATGAGGGAGGAAAGAAGATTTCCTGGTGGACAGCACCAGAACTATATTATATGCAGGTCTACCTGGTACGATTGTAAATGAAGTCCCAGGGGGGTACTGTGTCCCGAGAGAGGCAATAAACTCACTGTTGTTTGCTAATTGCGGAGAAGCGACAATAAAGCCCTAGAAGTTTGAATCCATAAGACACCGTATTAGTACTTAATGCATCAACCACATTAGTTTACATAACATGAAAAACCAAAATAAAGAGATACTTGTTCTTTTTGCAAATTATCTGGAAAACGAATTCAACAATACCTGGTTGTTGACAATAACAGGCTGTGGTGCTGCAGTATTCACTGTATTTCCTGCCATATTCAGTGGCAGCATTATTGGTGAGGAGCCAATGACAGTCTGAGGAGCAGGACGTTTTATTTCTTGTTTCCCTGCACTGTTCCTATGAGGGGCCGGAGGGTTAGGGCTTCCATCTTTATGGTTATTAGCTGTGAGAACATACAAATGGACTAAAATAAGCACTTCAACAGGATATTTTGTCTTTGAAAGTAAATAAACTTAATCAAACTACTATAATAAGATAAGATCTGATTATAAACTATCAATATTAAACTGTTGTATTCCAAACACTGAGCAGCTACACATTTCATATTATGATTCAGTAATCATTTGTGTTTGTGGGGCTTAAGCGTCAACAAAATTAGGTGCTTAAATGCTTAGCATTAATATATTTTAAAATGTGCTATGACATACAGAGAACTCCGACGAAGATGGGTTCATCATCATCATCCTCTATCAAGTGAACCTCAGGAACTTGTTTCTGCCACGGCTCCAGCTCCTCCTCGACACATTCCATAAAAAGTTCAGACATGGTGGAGCTGCAACAGAAAAAAAGCAATACTTAGCCAAACTGACATGCACACACACATTTTTTTTTTTTAACTACAACTACTGCAAAACAATTACCAGATATATGCTACAAGCAATTTATTCATATCACAAAATTAATTCTGCGTCAGCCAAACCAAAAAGTCAAGCTGCCAAAAAATGTATTGGATAAACTAGTTATGAAATATGATTATTTATTATATATATCTTGACACGTAACAGGAAATGCAATCGTTCCCAGCATTTTCAGCTGTAACAATGTACAGAAGGCACACGTAAGTGTGGGACATCATTTGAGAGTTGGTGGTTCTAGAAAGGGAAATATTTACAAAGCATACAGTAATAGATCTTTTTCAAACAAGACATTTTGGCATGTAACACTAAGAAAAGCACAGGTGCGATGGCTGAATTAAATTTAGCTGCTATGGTTTTAGGGCCCTGCTATTATGTATGCTGCCTGATGAAATCTTCCTTTGTATGTGCTACCAATCTCCTCAGTCAGGTTGAATGTGGATGTTAACGAACCACTGACTGTGCTGCACCACAATCTGCATTTTTTTCTACCAGGACAGCAGATGGTCCCTTTGAATGGAGTGAACCCTTATTTTTAGGTGAGCCTCTTAATTGAGAGGGTGTTATATTACAGGTTGGTTATAGCCTTAATTTCACTGTGCTATTGCATGGACAATAACTCTGTGGAGTTATTGTCCATGTTTAATAGCCCCAAAAACCGTCCAGTGAGACCAGTTTAACCAATCAGGCGTAAAGTGTCTGTTGCCTAATGTTATGTCTTTGTCTGTTATAGAAAACATATATTCCTGAGAAAGAGCTAGAGAGCTGACTTTTCTAACCCAAAAATTGATTGAACAATTAGAGTTTAATATAAGTTTTATAATGAAATAAAAGCCAGCACAACACTACTACTATCAATCAGACCCAGAGCAACATTTCCATTCAACTAGAGTCATGTTTCTGTCCATCGGGCAATTTTAATTCCAATAATCACTTTCCTATTAGCTCTGTTTTCCACCAACTCGCGAGGGATCTCGATCGCGAGGGCACATCTAACTATTAACCCGCAAAAAACTCCACCTTATTCACCAGTTTGTCTGTGTGCCATTGGGCGTTGGGCAGGTGGTGCAAAGCTGATTTTTCAGAGCTTTCTCCTTGAAAACAGCTGCTTGCTCCAAATAAAGCAAACGCTGTTGAGAGTGGTGAAAGTGAAGTATTAAACCCAAAACAATGAGTTGTAAGCTGATAACATGCTCTGCAGAGCCGTGGGGAACTGAAGACACAGGTGATAACAATACCCTGTGGGTTCAGCGCTGTAGAAGTCATATGTCCCATTGTTCATTTAAAAACACTGGTTATAGTCACTTTAAAAGAAGCAGAATAATATAAAATGAGTTTCCTTTCTGCAACAGCCAACCACTGCATGTGTGAGCATTACAACAATATATGCAAATGTTTTCAGGAAACACTATAAGTGACAGAGGCCACAGTATTTATGGTGGTTACTTTGACTTGAACAGGAATAATAATAATAATCACTATTATTATCGAAACAAAGCTTTTCAATTACCTGCCAAGATGGCGGCAGTATTGGTTGTCATAGGAGATTACTGTTGCAGCTGCCCAGCCTCTTCTCAAATAAAGACACTTGTCTTTTTAAAACACTATAAAAAGGCATAATTTTTTTTTATTAAGTTATCGTTGTTTATTAATAAGTGACAGTGAATTAACATGGGCCCAAGCTGTTTTATTTAGTACAGTTTGTTGAAAAGACTATTTTGACACAACCTTGGTGTGCGCTAAAACTGTCATCATCTCTACTAAATTCATTAAAGATTCAATTACTTGAATTAAAATAAAAAATATCAGCACCGGTCTCCAGAGGTACCGTCTAACCAGCTAACATTAGCGTATGTTTTGTTATTAGCTTCTCGGTCCCTTTCAACGGCAAGGAAGCTAATGCTAACTAGCTAACGTCAATGGTTCGGCTGCTGCAGTCTGCGGGGAGATTAAATCACTAAGCACAAAATAGGATCTTTCAAGACGTCAACGCGTTTTTATCTCCAATTCACCTTGTCTGTTCTGTTGCAAGAGTTATCGGTTATCGATCACGGCTCCATAACATTAGCGAGGCACCGTCTGTACGCTGGTATTACCTGGGAGGTGGATGCTGGGACAAAGACTGCACTGAGTGTGGTGAGCAGGCTCTGAGTTTCTGCCGACCTCTCTCACACCCAGCCTCAGAGCCGTGTCTAGATAACCAAACTTCGGCAAAGGCCTTGGTCTGAGGACGACGGAGTTCAGATAGTGCGGGTCTATTTCACACAGGAGGGGTAAAGGGGGGGAGCGTATCTGGTGGCCCGGAGGCGACGGAAACACTCTGGTTGTCCGCACCAATCAGACTACCATCCGCATCTCTTCTTCATCTTCTTCTCCTACTTCTACTTCAGCTTCTTCCTCTTCGGGGTTATGCGTCAGTTGACATACTTCCAGTAGCATTACTGCCTCCCTCTGGCTACAATGGTCAACTATTTTCTGATTATATTACGGTTTATGTGTAAATAAGTCAACAGCACACACATGCAAATAATTTTATGTTAGTTTAGATTAGTTTTTTGTTTACAATAGGGACACCGTTTCTGGAAAGAGATGCTGCGGCTGAATCTTTTCAATATCAAGGATCAAGGAGCTTTATTGTCATACCAGTACATTTACATGTTATGGCACGAAATTAGTACTCAGGTCCCAGTTTAAGCCATCAAGAGCAAGATGTAGCAAAACAAAGGAGCAAAATATAAACATGAGGGCAATAAATATTGTGGTCAACGTAAAATTTTTGTCACACTTGACCCATTTAAGTGTAACATCTATACACTGGCTGTGCATGCAGGCTTTACAAATGTTTTCCCATTATTATGACACAGACATAGCTAGCCTTCAGTAGCAAACTGAACACTGTGCTGCATCACGGTGTTTATTAAGTATGTATTACAAGAAAACCATGAACCACTATGGAAATAAATCATATGGAAATAAAGTGCATGAGAATGGGTTTTGACTTCAATTTATTTTTTTAATGTGGTCGTGAAAAAAAGAGGTAACAGGTGCTGCGTATAGGGTTCCCCCTTCTGTAGCCACATAAGAAGAGCCAACACACTCACGTTGGCCTGCACAGACACTTAAACATGCAGATAACGTGCATCTTATTAATTTGCACAATTGATATGACACGTGTGAGACAACGTACTGAGCTTAACTGTAACTGGTGTTCTCTTGCTACATTTACATTTTATATTTATTGTTTGTTTGATTTGCCAGTTGATTCAAGTTCAAGTATACTAAAGCAAGGCAGAGAAATAGATACAGAGAGGGCCTGTGAGTTGGACTGGTCTGACTGCAGCTGGTTAGATGATGTTGCATATACTGCAGGACCCTGGACACTGGATAAGGACACACGGCTGTTGCTGATTTGCTGCACCTCAGAAGAGCAGATGCCACCACAGGCCTCAGGTGTTACAGCGGCTGTAGCCACTTTCTGGAAAAGCTGCTGGTGACCAGCTGGAAAACAGCACACAAACTCTTAGAGTAAACTAAACAAAAATAAAAATTATCACAAGAATGCAAGCCCCGTTAAACAGTCATCAGAAAGCTGACAATAATTACAAAAAAGTCTCCTCAGAGCTATTTTTACCTGGTACTACTGTAAATGAATTGCTCATAGAACACTGTGTCCCGAGAGAGCCAATGAACTCTGTGTTGCTTGTTAATTGTGGAGAAGCCACAATGAATCCCTGGAAAATAGAAACAGAATCCATATTTTAACACACATAACCAGTATCCATGTAATAACCATTTTATATATTAAATTAGAAGCCATAAGTTATTCTAATAACATCAGTAATAACATGTAGTACGTGGTTGTTGAAGACAACAGGCTCTGGGGTTTCTGTTTTCAGCTTAGGTGGTGAAGTATTCACTGCATCTCCCTGAAGAGGCGAAGGATCTGGCTTACAATCTATTTGGTCATTACCTGTAAGAACATATAAAAAGACAAGAACATTTTAGCTGAGAATATGTGCAGCAGCACAAGGGCAT